>BROI01000013.1:600000-922795 GCA_027923505.1 Mayamaea pseudoterrestris
TGGGGCGTTTGACAGGGCAGAATCGACAACTTGTGGTGTGTGTCAGCCTCCAGGCAGTCCTTTTTGCACCATTTGAGACTCTGCACCTGTCAATGGCATACCCTGGACATGTTTGGCCTGACTCATTGGGTATTTGGGTGGCCAGGGCATGGGGCGTTTGACAGGTAAGAATCGACAACTTGTGGTGTTGGCCATACCCACCGTGGAGGCCGTACCCATGGTGTCAGCCTCCAGGCAGTCCTTTTGCACCATTTGAGACTCTGCACCTGTCAATGGCATACCCTGGACATGTTTGGCCTGACTCATTGGGTATTTGGGTGGCCAGGGCATGGGGCGTTTGACAGGTCAGAATCGACAACTTGTGGTGTTGGCCATACCCACCGTGGAGGCCGTACCCATGGTGTCAGCCTCCAGGCAGTCCTTTTTGCACCATTTGAGACTCTGCACCTGTCAATGGCATACCCTGGACATGTTTGGCCTGACTCATTGGGTATTTGGGTGGCCAGGGCATGGGGCGCTTGACAGGTCAGAATCGACAACTTGTGGTGTTGGCCATACCCACCGTGGAGGCCGTGTGTGTCAGCCTCCAGGCAGTCCTTTTTGCACCATTTGAGACTCTGCACCTGTCAATGGCATACCCTGGACATGTTTGGCCTGACTCATTGGGTATTTGGGTGGCCAGGGCATGGGGCGTTTGACAGGTCAGAATCGACAACTTGTGGTGTTGGCCATACCCACCGTGGAGGCCGCACCCATGGTGTCAGCCTCCAGGCAGTCCTTTTTGCACCATTTGAGACTCTGCACCTGTCAATGGCATACCCTGGACATGTTTGGCCTGACTCATTGGGTATTTGGGTGGCCAGGGCATGGGGCGTTTGACAGGTCAGAATCGACAACTTGTGGTGTTGGCCATACCCACCGTGGAGGCCGTACCCATGGTGTCAGCCTCCAGGCAGTCCTTTTTGCACCATTTGAGACTCTGCACCTGTCAATGGCAACCCTGGACATGTTTGGCCTGACTCATTGGGTATTTGGGTGGCCAGGGCATGGGGCGTTTGACAGGTCAGAATCGACAACTTGTGGTGTTGGCCATACCCACCGTGGAGGCCGTACCCATGGTGTCAGCCTCCAGGCAGTCCTTTTTGCACCATTTGAGACTCTGCACCTGTCAATGGCATACCCTGGACATGTTTGGCCTGACTCATTGGGTATTTGGGTGGCCAGGGCATGGGGCGTTTGACAGGTCAGAATCGACAACTTGTGGTGTTGGCCATACCCACCGTGGAGGCCGTACCCATGGTGTCAGCCTCCAGGCAGTCCTTTTGCACCATTTGAGACTCTGCACCTGTCAATGGCATACCCTGGACATGTTTGGCCTGACTCATTGGGTATTTGGGTGGCCAGGGCAGGGGCGTTTGACAGGGCAGAATCGACAACTTGTGGTGTTGGCCATACCCACCGTGGAGGCCGTACCCATGGTGTCAGCCTCCAGGCAGTCCTTTTTGCACCATTTGAGACTCTGCACCTGTCAATGGCATACCCTGGACATGTTTGGCCTGACTCATTGGGTATTTGGGTGGCCAGGGCATGGGGCGACAACTTGTGGTGTTGGCCATACCCACCGTGGAGGCCGTACCCATGGTGTCAGCCTCCAGGCAGTCCTTTTTGCACCATTTGAGACTCTGCACCTGTCAATGGCATACCCCTGACATGTTTGGCCTGACTCATTGGGTATTTGGGTGGCCAGGGCAGGGCGTTGACAGGGCAAATACGCAACTCTGGTGTTGGCAACAAGGAGCCGTACCCATGGTGTCAGCCTCCAGGCAGTCCTTTTTGCACCATTTGAGACTCTGCACCTGTCAATGGCATACCCTGGACATGTTTGGCCTGACTCATTGGGTATTTGGGTGGCCAGGGCATGGGGCGTTTGACAGGTCAGAATCGACAACTTGTGGTGTTGGCCATACCCACCGTGGAGGCCGTACCCATGGTGTCAGCCTCCAGGCAGTCCTTTTGCACCATTTGAGACTCTGCACCTGTCAATGGCATACCCTGGACATGTTTGGCCTGACTCATTGGGTATTTGGGTGGCCAGGGCATGGGGCGTTTGACAGGTCAGAATCGACAACTTGTGGTGTTGGCCATACCCACCGTGGAGGCCGTACCCATGGTGTCAGCCTCCAGGCAGTCCTTTTGCACCATTTGAGACTCTGCACCTGTCAATGGCATACCCTGGACATGTTTGGCCTGACTCATTGGGTATTTGGGTGGCCAGGGCATGGGGCGTTTGACAGGTCAGAATCGACAACTTGTGGTGTTGGCCATACCCACCGTGGAGGCCGTACCCATGGTGTCAGCCTCCAGGCAGTCCTTTTTGCACCATTTGAGACTCTGCACCTGTCAATGGCATACCCTGGACATGTTTGGCCTGACTCATCGGGTATTTGGGTGGCCAGGGCATGGGGCGTTTGACAGGTCAGAATCGACAACTTGTGGTGTTGGCCATACCCACCGTGGAGGCCGTGTGTGTCAGCCTCCAGGCAGTCCTTTTTGCACCATTTGAGACTCTGCACCTGATGTTTGGCCTGACTCATTGGGTATTTGGGTGGCCAGGGCATGGGGCGTTTGACAGGTCAGAATCGACAACTTGTGGTGTTGGCCATACCCACCGTGGAGGCCATGTGTGTCAGCCTCCAGGCAGTCCTTTTTGCACCATTTGAGACTCTGCACCTGTCAATGGCATACCCTGGACATGTTTGGCCTGACTCATTGGGTATTTGGGTGGCCAGGGCATGGGGCGTTTGACAGGTCAGAATCGACAACTTGTGGTGTTGGCCATACCCACCGTGGAGGCCGCACCCATGGTGTCAGCCTCCAGGCAGTCCTTTTTGCACCATTTGAGACTCTGCACCTGTCAATGGCATATGACTCATTGGGTATTTGGGTGGCCGGGGCATGGGGCGTTTGAGGGCAGAATCACAACTTGTGGTGTTGGCCAACCGTGGAGGCCGTACCCATGGTGTCAGCCTCCAGGCAGTCCATTTTGCACCATTTGAGACTCTGCACCTGTCAATGGCATACCCTGGACATGTTTGGCCTGACTCATTGGGTATTTGGGTGGCCAGGGCATGGGGCGTTTGACAGGTCAGAATCGACAACTTGTGGTGTTGGCCATACCCACCGTGGAGGCCGTACCCATGGTGTCAGCCTCCAGGCAGTCCTTTTTGCACCATTTGTGCGATACCCAGGACATGTTTGGCCTGACTCATTGGGTATTTGGGTGGCCAGGGCATGGGGCGTTTGACAGGTCAGAATCGACAACTTGTGGTGTTGGCCATACCCACCGTGGAGGCCGTACCCATGGTGTCAGCCTCCAGGCAGTCCTTTTTGCACCATTTGAGACTCTGCACCTGTCAATGGCATACCCTGGACATGTTTGCCTGACTCATTGGGTATTTGGGTGGCCAGGGCATGGGGCGTTTGACAGGTCAGAATCGACAACTTGTGGTGTTGGCCATACCCACCGTGGAGGCCGTACCCATGGTGTCAGCCTCCAGGCAGTCCTTTTTGCACCATTTGAGACTCTGCACCTGTCAATGGCATACCCTGGACATGTTTGGCCTGACTCATTGGGTATTTGGGTGGCCAGGGCATGGGGCGTTTGACAGGTCAGAATCGACAACTTGTGGTGTTGGCCATACCCACCGTGGAGGCCGCACCCATGGTGTCAGCCTCCAGGCAGTCCTTTTTGCACCATTTGAGACTCTGCACCTGTCAATGGCATACCCCTGACATGTTTGGCCTGACTCATTGGGTATTTGGGTGGCCAGGCATGGGGGGCTTGACAGGGCAGAATCGACAACTTGTGGTGTTGGAAGTGGAGCGTACCTGGTGTCAGCCTCCAGGCAGTCCTTTTGCACATTTGAGACTCTGCACCTGTCAATGGCAACCCTGGACATGTTTGGCCGGTGGGGTGGGGCGCTTGACAGGCAGAACGACAACTGTGGTGTTGGCCAACCCAGACCGGTGTCAGCCTCCGGCAGTCCTTTTTGCACCATTTGAGACTCTGCACTGTCAATGGCATACCCTGGACATGTTTGGCCTGATCATTGGGTATGGGGGCCAGGGCAGGCGCGCGGTTTTTGCAATTTGAGACTCTGACTGTCAATGGTACCCACATGTTTGGCCTGACTCATTGGGTATTTGGGTGGCCAGGGCATGGGGCAGCCTCCAGGCAGTCCTTTTTGCACCATTTGAGACTCTGCACCTGTCAATGGCATACCCTGGACATGTTTGGCCTGACTCATTGGGTATTTGGGTGGCCAGGGCATGGGGCGTTTGACAGGTCAGAATCGACAACTTGTGGTGTTGGCCATACCCACCGTGGAGGCCGTACCCATGGTGTCAGCCTCCAGGCAGTCCTTTTGCACCATTTGCGACACTGCACCTGTCAATGGCATACCCTGGACATGTTTTGCCTGACTCATTGGGTATTTGGGTGGCCAGGGCATGGGGCGTTTGACAGGTCAGAATCTACAACTTGTAATGTTGGC
The DNA here is from genome assembly GCA_027923505.1 of Mayamaea pseudoterrestris. Taxonomy (NCBI): domain Eukaryota; phylum Bacillariophyta; class Bacillariophyceae; order Sellaphorales; family Sellaphoraceae; genus Mayamaea; species Mayamaea pseudoterrestris. The sequence goes on from BROI01000013.1 coordinate 604,554, forward strand.
CATACCCACAGGGGAGGCCGTACCCATGGTGTCAGCCTCCAGGCAGTTCTGTTTGCACCATTTGAGACTCTGCACCTGTCAATGGCATAACCGGGACATGTTTTGCCTGACTCATTGGGTATTTGGGTGGCCAGGGCATGGGGCGTTTGACAGGTCAGAATCTACAACTTGTGGTGTTGGCCATACCCACAGTGGAGGCCGTACCCATGGTGTCAGCCTCCAGGCAGTCCTTTTTGCACCATTTGAGACTCTGCACCTGTCAATGGCATACCCTGGACATGTTTTGCCTGACTCATTGGGTATTTGGGTGGCCAGGGCATGGGGCGTTTGACAGGTCAGAATCGACAACTTGTAGTGTTGGCCATACCCACAGGGGAGGCCGTACCCATGGTGTCAGCCTCCAGGCAGTTCTGTTTGCACCATTTGAGACTCTGCACCTGTCAATGGCATACCCTGGACATGTTTTGCCTGACTCATTGGGTATTTGGGTGGCCAGGGCATGGGGCGTTTGACAGGTCAGAATCGACAACTTGTGGTGTTGGCCATACCCACAGTGGAGGCCGTACCCATGGTGTCAGCCTCCAGGCAGTCCTTTTAGCACCATTTGAGACTCTGCACCTGACAATGGCATACCCTGGACATGTTTTGCCTGACTCATTGGGTTGTTGGGTGGCCAGGGCATGGGGCGTCTGACAGGTCAGAATCTACAACTTGTAATGTTGGCCATACCCACAGGGGAGGCCGTACCCATGGTGTCAGCCTCCAGGCAGTCCTTTTTGCACCATTTGAGACTCTGCACCTGTCAATGACACACCCTGGACATGTTTTGCCTGACGCATTGGGTATTTGGGTGGCCAGGGCATGGGGCATTTGACAGGTCAGAATCTACAACTTGTGGTGTTGGCCATACCCACAGTGGAGGCCGTACCCATGGTGCCAGCCTCCAGGCAGTCCTTTTTGCACCATTTGAGACTCTGCACCTGTCAATGGCATACCCTGGACATGTTTTGCCTGACTCATTGGGTATTTGGGTGGCCAGGGCATGGGGCGTTTGACAGGGAAGAATCTGCAACTTGTGGTGTTGGCCATACCCACAGTGGAGGCCGTACCCATGGTGTCAGCCTCCAGGCAGTCCTTTTAGCACCATTTGAGACTCTGCACCTGACAATGGCATACCCTGGACATGTTTTGCTTGACTCATTGGGTTGTTGGGTGGCCAGGGCATGGGGCGTCTGACAGGTCAGAATCTACAACTTGTAATGTTGGCCATACCCACAGGGGAGGCCGTACCCATGGTGTCAGCCTCCAGGCAGTCCTTTTTGCACCATTTGAGACTCTGCACCTGTCAATGACACACCCTGGACATGATTTGCCTGACTCATTGGGTATTTGGGTGGCCAGGGCATGGGGCGTTTGACAGGTCAGAATCTACAACTTGTGATGCTGGCCATACCCACAGTGGAGGTGGGCCGTACACATGGTGTCAGCCTCCAGGCAGTCCTTTTTGCATCATTTGAGACTCTGCACCTGTCAATGGCATTCCCTGGACATGTTTTGCTTGACTCATTGTGTATTAGGGTGGCCAGGGCATGTTGCGTTTGACAGGTCAGAATCTACAACTTGTGGTGTTGGCCATACCCACAGTGGAGGCCATACCCATGGTGTCAGCCTCCAGGCATTCCTTTTGCACCATTTGAGACTCTGCACCTATCAATGGCATACCCTGGGGAATGTTTTGCCTGACTCATTGGGTATTTGGGTAGCCAGGGCATTGGGCATTTTACAGGTCAATGACAACTTGTTTCAGGGGATGGAAAGGTATTTGGTGACAACTTGTCACCAGTCTCAGCCCGCAGATGCCGTGACATTCAAATGCCCCTACAGCAAGCCCTGTAGGTGCCCAAATTTACACCAGAATGGTGCCAACATCATTAATCAGGCTGCGCTACAAGATGGTAGGCTTGGCTGGTGTCTCACGGGATGGCAATGGATTTGGTGACAACTTGTCACCAGTCTCAGCCCACAGATGCCGTGACATTCAAATGCCCCTACAGCAAGCCCTGTAGGTGCCCAAAATACTCCAGAATGGTGCCAACATTTTATTCAGGCTGCGCCACAAGAAGGTAGTCTTGGCTGGTGTCTCAGGGGATGGCAATGTGTTTGGTGACAACTTGTCACCAGTCAGCCCGCTGATGCCGCGACATTCAAATGCCCCTACAGCAAGCCCTGTAGGTGCCCAAAATACACCAGAATGGTGTCAACATCATTATTCAGGCTGCGCTACAAGATGGTAGGCTTGGATGGTGTCTCAGGGGATGGCAATGTGTTTGGTGACAACTTGTCACCAGTCAGCCCGCAGATGCCGTGACATTCAAATGCCCCTACAGCAAGCCCTGTAGGTGCCCAAAATACACCAGAATGGTGCCAACATCATTATTCAGGCTGCGCTACAAGATGGTAGGCTTGGATGGTGTCTCAGGGGATGGCAATGTATTTGGTGACAACTTGTCACCAGTCAGCCCGCTGATGCCGCGACATTCAAATGCCCCTACAGCAAGCCCTGTAGGTGCCCAAAATACACCAGAATGGTGCCAACATCATTATTCAGGCTGCGCTACAAGATGGTAGGCTTGGATGGTGTCTCAGGGGATGGCAATGTATTTGGTGACAACTTGTCACCAGTCTCAGCCCGCAGATGCCGTGACATTCAAATGCCCCTACAGCAAGCCCTGTAGGTGCCCAAAATACACCAGAATGGTGCCAACATCATTATTCAGGCTGCGCTACAAGATGGTAGGCTTGGATGGTGTCTCAGGGGATGGCAATGTATTTGGTGACAACTTGTCACCAGTCTCAGCCCACAGATGCTGTGACATTCAAATGCCCCTACAGCAAGCCCTGTAGGTGCCCAAAATACACCAGAATGGTGCCAACATCATTATTCAGGCTGCGCTACAAGATGGTAGGCTTGGATGGTGTCTCAGGGGATGGCAATGTATTTGGTGACAACTTGTCACCAGTCTCAGCCCGCAGATGCCGTGACATTCAAATGCCCCTACAGCAAGCCCTGTAGGTGCCCAAAATACACCAGAATGGTGCCAACATCATTATTCAGGCTGCGCTACAAGATGGTAGTCTTGGCTGGTGTCTCAGGGGATGGCAATGTATTTGGTGACAACTTGTCACCAGTCTCAGCCCGCAGATGCCGTGACATTCAAATGCCCCTACAGCAAGCCCTGTAGGTGCCCAAAATACACCAGAATGGTGCCAACATCATTATTCAGGCTGCGCTACAAGATGGTAGGCTTGGATGGTGTCTCAGGGGATGGCAATGTATTTGGTGACAACTTGTCACCAGTCTCAGCTTGCAGATGCTGTGACATTCAAATGCCCCTACAGCAAGCCCTGTAGGTGCCCAAAATACACCAGAATGGTGCCAACATCATTATTCAGGCTGCGCTACAAGATGGTAGGCTTGGCTGGTGTCTCAGGGGATGGCAATGTATTTGGTGACAACTTGTCACCAGTCTCAGCCCGCAGATGCCGTGACATTCAAATGCCCCTACAGCAAGCCCTGTAGGTGCCCAAAATACACCAGAATGGTGCCAACATCATTATTCAGGCTGCGCTACAAGATGGTAGTCTTGGCTGGTGTCTCAGGGGATGGCAATGTATTTGGTGACAACTTGTCACCAGTCTCAGCCCGCAGATGCCGTGACATTCAAATGCCCCTACAGCAAGCCCTGTAGGTGCCCAAAATACACCAGAATGGTGCCAACATCATTATTCAGGCTGCGCTACAAGATGGTAGGCTTGGATGGTGTCTCAGGGGATGGCAATGTATTTGGTGACAACTTGTCACCAGTCAGCCCGCAGATGCCGCGACATTCAAATGCCCCTACAGCAAGCCCTGTAGGTGCCCAAAATACACCAGAATGGTGCCAACATCATTCTTTAAGCTGAGCTACAAGATGGTAGTCTTGGCTGGCGACTCAGGGGATGGCAATGTATTTGGTGACAACTTGTCACCAGTCTCAGCTTGCAGATGCTGTGACATTCAAATGCCCCTACAGCAAGCCCTGTAGGTGCCCAAAATACACCAGAATGGTGCCAACATCATTATTCAGGCTGCGCTACAAGATGGTAGGCTTGGATGGTGTCTCAGGGGATGGCAATGTATTTGGTGACAACTTGTCACCAGTCTCAGCCCGCAGATGCCGTGACATTCAAATGCCCCTACAGCAAGCCCTGTAGGTGCCCAAAATACTCCAGAATGGTGCCAACATCCTTTTTCAGGCTGCGCTACAAGATGGTAGGCTTGGCTGGTGTCTCAGGGGATGGCAATGTATTTGGTGACAACTTGTCACCAGTCTCAGCCCGCAGATGCCGTGACATTCAAACACCCCTACAGCAAGCCCTGTAGGTGCCCAAAATACACCAGAATGGTGCCAACATCATTATTCAGGCTGCGCTACAAGATGGTAGGCTTGGCTGGTGTCTCAGGGGATGGCAATGTATTTGGTGACAACTTGTCACCAGTCTCAGCCCACAGATGCCGTGACATTCAAATGCCCCTACAGCAAGCCCTGTAGGTGCCCAAAATACACCAATCAAAATGGTGCCAACATCTATTCAGGCTGCGCTTCAAGATGGTAGTTTTGGCTGGTGACTCAGGGGATGGCAATGTATTTGATGACAACTTGTCACCAGTCTCAGCCCGCAGATGCCGTGACATTCAAATGCCCCTACAGCAAGCCCTGTAGGTGCCCAAAATACACCAGAATGGTGCCAACATCATTATTCAGGCTGCGCTACAAGATGGTAGGCTTGGATGGTGTCTCAGGGGATGGCAATGTATTTGGTGACAACTTGTCACCAGTCTCAGCCCGCAGATGCCGCGACATTCAAATGCCCCTACAGCAAGCCCTGTAGGTGCCCAAAATACACCAGAATGGTGCCAACATCATTATTCAGGCTGCGCTACAAGATGGTAGGCTTGGCTGGTGTCTCAGGGGATGGCAATGTATTTGGTGACAACTTGTCACCAGTTCAAGCCCTGTAGGTGCCCACTCACGCTACAACGGATGCTGTGACAATTCAAATGCCCCTACAGCAAGCCCTGTAGGTGCCCAAAATACACCAGAATGGTGCCAACATCATGCTCAGTCCCAGCAGCAGGCTGATGATGGTGTGCTCAGAATGGTGCACATCAGTATTCAGGTGTGTGACAACTTGTCACCAGTCTCAGCCCGCAGATGCCGTGACATTTAAATGCCCCTACAGCAAGCCCTGTAGGTGCCCAAAATACTCCAGAATGGTGCCAACATCCTTTTTCAGGCTGCGCTACAAGATGGTAGGCTTGGCTGGTGACTCAGGGGATGGCAATGTATTTGGTGACAACTTGTCACCAGTCTCAGCCCGCAGATGCCGTGACATTCAAACACACCTACAGCAAGCCCTGTAGGTGCCCAAAATACACCAGAATGGTGTCAACATCATTATTCAGGCTGCGCTACAAGATGGTAGGCTTGGATGGTGTCTCAGGGGATGGCAATGTATTTGGTGACAACTTGTCACCAGTCTCAGCCCGCAGATGCCGTGACATTCAAATGCCCCTACAGCAAGCCCTGTAGGTGCCCAAAATACACCAGATTGGTGTCAACATCATTATTCAGGCTGCGCTACAAGATGGTAGGCTTGGATGGTGTCTCAGGGGATGGCAATGTGTTTGGTGACAACTTGTCACCAGTCTCAGCCCGCAGATGCCGTGACATTCAAATGCCCCTACAGCAAGCCCTGTAGGTGCCCAAATTACACCAGATTTGTGTCAACATCATTATTCAGGCTGCGCTACAAGATGGTAGGCTTGGCTGGTGTCTCAGGGGATGGCAATGTATTTGATGACAACTTGTCACCAGTCTCAGCCCGCAGATGCCGTGACATTCAAATGCCCCTACAGCAAGCCCTGTAGGTGCCCAAAATACTCCAGAATGGTGCCAACATCCTTTTTCAGGCTGCGCTACAAGATGGTAGGCTTGGATGGTGACTCAGGGGATGGCAATGTATTTGGTGACAACTTGTCACCAGTCTCAGCCCGAAGATGCCGTGACATTCAAATGCCCCTACAGCAAGCACCATAGGTGCCCAAAATACACCAGATTGGTGTCAACATCATTATTCAGGCTGCGCTACAAGATGGTAGGCTTGGCTGGTGACTCAGGGGATGGCAATGTATTTGGTGACAACTAGTCTCAGCCCGCAGATGCCGTGACATTCAAACACACCTACAGCAAGCCCTGTAGGTGCCCAAAATACACCAGAATGGTGTCAACATCATTATTCAGGCTGCGCTACAAGATGGTAGGCTTGGATGGTGTCTCAGGGGATGGCAATGTGTTTGGTGACAACTTGTCACCAGTCAGCCCGCAGATGCCGCGACATTCAAATGCCCCTACAGCAAGCCCTGTAGGTGCCCAAAATACACCAGAATGGTGCCAACATCATTCTTTAAGCTGAGCTACAAGATGGTAGTCTTGGCTGGCGACTCAGGGGATGGCAATGTATTTGGTGACAACTTGTCACCAGTCTCAGCTTGCAGATGCTGTGACATTCAAATGCCCCTACAGCAAGCCCTGTAGGTGCCCAAAATACACCAGAATGGTGCCAACATCATTATTCAGGCTGCGCTACAAGATGGTAGGCTTGGATGGTGTCTCAGGGGATGGCAATGTATTTGGTGACAACTTGTCACCAGTCTCAGCCCGCAGATGCCGTGACATTCAAATGCCCCTACAGCAAGCCCTGTAGGTGCCCAAAATACTCCAGAATGGTGCCAACATCCTTTTTCAGGCTGCGCTACAAGATGGTAGGCTTGGCTGGTGACTCAGGGGATGGCAATGTATTTGGTGACAACTTTCTCCAGTCTCAGCCCGCAGATGCCGTGACATTCAAATGCCCCTACAGCAAGCACCGTAGGTGCCCAAAATACACCAGATTGGTGTCAACATCATTATTCAGGCTGCGCTACAAGATGGTAGGCTTGGATGGTGTCTCAGGGGATGGCAATGTATTTGGTGACAACTTGTCACCAGTCTTATAATTTAGGGTGTTGGCCACCTCCATCCTGCAGACCATTCCGTGGTGTAGGCCTCCAGGCAGTCCGTTTTGCACCATGCCAGACCATCCTCATGTCAATGGCACACTCTGGCCATGTTTTGCTTGACTCATTGGGTTGTTGGGTGACCAGGGCACAGGGAATTGTAGTGGTATGATTCCATAATTTGGGTTGTTGGCCACAACTAGCCTGCAGACCATTCCGTGGTGTAGGCCTCCATGCAGTCGTTTTGCACCATGTCAGACCATCCTCATGTCAATGGCACACCCTGGACATGTTTTGCATGACTCATTGGGTTGTTGGGTGATCAGGGCACGGGGCATTGTAGTGGTATGATTCCATAATTTGGGGTGTTGGCCACACCCAGCACGCAGACCATGCCATGGTGTAGGCCTCCCGGCAGTCCAAATTTCACCATTTCAGACCATCCTCATGTCAATGGCACACCCTGGACGTGTTTTGTCTGACTCATTGGGTTGTTGGGTGGCCAGGGCACGGGGCATTGTAGTGGTATGATTCCATAATTTGGGGTGTTGGCCACACCCAGCACGCAGACCATGCCATGGTGTAGGCCTCCCGGCAGTCCAAATTTCACCATTTCAGACCATCCTCATGTCAATGGCACACCCTGGACATGTTTTGCATGACTCATTAGGTTGTTGGGTGGCCAGGGCACGGGGCATTGTAGTGGTATGATTCCATAATTTGGGGTGTTGGCCAAACCCAGCCTGCAGACCATTCCAGGGTGTAGGCCTCCAAGCAGTCCGTTTTGCACCATTTCAGTTCATCCTCATGTCAATGGCACACCCTGGACATGTTTTGCCTGACTCATAGGGTTGTTGGGGGGCCAGGGCATCGGGCATTGTAATGGTATGATTCCATAATTTGGGGTGTTGGCCACCCCCAGCCTGCAGAACATTCCATGGTGTAGGTCTCCAGGCAGTCCATTTTGCACCATTTCAGACCATCCTAATGTTAATGGCACACCCTGGACATATGGGCCAAATAGAACAAGAGTGTTGTCTATGAATCCGAACCAATCAAACGATGGCCCTGATTGTCTGTTAGCCATTGCCACCTTTAGACAAGGTACTTGAGGTACTATGACACACACAATGTTGGACAACTCCTTTTCTCCTGGAAAAACAGGAGTAGATACGCTGTATTCCGTGCGACTGTTTGCCATGTAGCAGCAGCGGCAGCACCCACAGAACTTTGGCCATTTCCATCACTTGAAGCATTCCCACCTTTCACCTAGCTTTTGGTGAGGTCAATCATAATCTACAACATTGGTGGTCATACAAATCCTTCAAGTTTTGGGAAAAGACATGCTAGCTTCCACATAGGTAAGTATCCTGTATGTTGCCACACCACACCACAAGGTCCACTGGGAATCCCCATCAATGACAAACATTGCTACCATGGGCCAAACTATCAATGAGGCCAAGAAACCCAAAGAAACCTGGCAAGTTTACGTTTTGGGAAAGCTGTGGGAGTAGATGACCAAATAGAACAAAAAAACTCAGTCTTTGGATCCAAACCAGTTAAAACGTACCCCTAATTGTAGTCTTGTTCCATCAACCCTGTTTGGCTATGCTTGGAAACATGCTTGCAGTGAGATTGCCCAAAAGTAATGGTTCATAAAACAATGAAATGGAGACTATACCGCGCCATGGCGCCATTCCACTACCATGGCAGGACAGCATTGGTCTATTTGACTGATCAATGATGCACTGGAGCCTCCTTCATCAAGTGGTGGGAATCTGGATGGTGTTTGGCAGTCAGCTGATGTGGTTGTTTCCACACATTCTCTGGAGCATTGGCCAGAGCTTGGCCAGAGCTTGGTGCCTGAAATCCATTATTGGCATGTAGAACAGATACTTACATATATGTTTGGGTTTCTGCGCAAGAATGGATCATTCCAAGTGCTTGTGGGTGCCAGAGCAAGTGGCATATAGCAGGAACAATGGCTAGGCCCATCATTTTATGGTTCATAAAACAATGAAATGGAGACTATACCAATCCATGGCGCCCTTCCACTACCATGGCAGGACAGCAGAGGCTTTTTTGACTGATCAATGATGCACTGAAGCCTCCTTCGGCAAGTGGTGGGAGCCTGGTTGGTGTTTTGCAGTCAGCTGGTGTGGTCGTTTTCAAACTGTCTCAGGAGCATTGGCCAGAGCCTGGCCAGAGCATGGAGCCTGAAATCCATTCTTGGGATGTAGAACAATCACTAACATTTATATTTTGGGTTTCTGCGCAAGAGTGGATCATTCCATGTGCTTCTGGGGTGCCAGAGCAGGTGGCAAATAGCAGGAACAATGGCTAGGCCAATCATAGGACCATCTGCCTAGAAGGCGCCCCTGGTGCACTAGTGGAGCATTTTATGAGCACCTGCATGGCCAAACCCTTGTCCCGTATGTTCATTTGGCGTGGTGAAACCCCTCCATGGCATCCAAGAAGCTCAGTGATGATGAGAAGGAAAAACCTTCTGAGCGCCGCTTGAAGGGTCATCTGCCTACTTGTAGAAGGTGCCAGTGACCTATTCTACAAAGTTTGGCTGCTCTGATGGTAGGAGTGGCAATAAGGCCAGACATTATGGTAGCTTTGTCGGCATACATGTTATCGTGATACCAGGTGACGGTAGGTACACCCCTCGTTGATCGTTGCGGCGTCTCGTGCCATCGTTTTCACCCTCGTGGTGCATCTGTTCGTGACGTCCTTTCGTGTCGCTCCGTGACACAAGTGTGACGTTTTCAGTGGTGGCTTCCGGGTCTGTAAGTACGTAATCGACTGACGTTGGACGGCCACCAATGGCACGCAATCTTTTGACGACGCCATCGATTACAAGCATCTTTCGTCTTGCTATCAACGTTGCGCATCATACATTCTGTAGCAACGACCATGAAGATTGTCCTTGCAGTTTCATTCCTGGCTTCGGCCAGTGCCTTCGCACCCAGTGCGAGCAAGCCTGCTTTTGCGTAAGTCTCGAGCAGCGATGGATGGATGGATGTAGGCAGAGGCGAGGAATATGAGGCAAACGACTAGTCGTCGAGAGCCCCATTCACCAGTTGTTGCTGTATAATGGTAGCAAATGAAGAAACGAATAGTATCGCTCGAGAAAGAGCGCAACTCGTTCCAGCCGCTGTGCAGCCGCTGCTTGCCTTTCGCGCGATCGTTTGATCTTTGGCACTCATGCGACGAAGGACGAGTCAACTTTACCCCCTCGTCGATTCTTTTAAACGAATGTTTGAACGAGGAAGGCTTTGACAGCTTTGCATCCTTACCTGATCGCGTTCTGCATACGTACTGAATACAGAAATGGTTGTATCTGCGTCGGCCATCGGATCATTCACTCACTCCATTCATTTAATTCACTGTTATTCATACAGAACATCGCTCGCCGGCAAACAAAACTTTCTCGAGGCTGAGCCATACTATGACCAGAGCACTGTTCCAGTGAACGTTTACAAGAACAAGGCTCCCTTCACCGGCAAGGTTGTTTCCACCAAGCGCATCGTAGGACCAACGGCGACGGGAGAAACCTGTCACATTATCATTGACCACAATGGTGATTTCCCATACTGGGAGGGCCAATCATGGGGAGTCATTCCTCCTGGTACTCGCGAGAAGGACGGCAAGCCGCATTCGGTGCGCCTCTACTCGATTGCCTCCTCGCGTTACGGAGACGACATGACGGGCAAGACTGGCAGCCTCTGCGTCCGACGCGCCACCTACTGGTGCCCAGAGCTCAAGGCTGACGACCCAGCCAAGAAGGGTATCTGCAGTAACTTTCTCTGCGACACGCAGCCTGGTGATTCCGTCGACATGACTGGACCGGCTGGAAAGGTCATGCTCATGCCCGAGGAAGACCCCAAGACGGACTACATTATGGTTGCCACTGGTACTGGTATTGCTCCGTACCGTGGCTTCATTCGCCGCTTGTTTGTCGAAGATACTCCGGCCGGAAATGTGTACAAGGGACAAGCTTGGTTATTCCTTGGAGTCGCCAACAGTGACGCCTTGCTTTACGACGACGAGTGGCAATCGGTCAAGTCAAAGTACCCGGACAACTTTCGCCTCGACTACGCACTGAGTCGCGAGCAGGAGAACAAGAAGGGCGGCAAAATGTACATTCAGGACAAGGTGGAGGAGTATTCTGATGAAATCTTTGAAAAGCTTTCCAACGGAGCGCACATTTACTTTTGCGGTTTGAAGGGTATGATGCCTGGCATTCAAGACATGCTCAAGGGCGTTGCCGAGGCCAAGGGCCTTGACTATGATGAGTGGTTGAAGGGACTCAAGACCAAGAAGCAGTGGCATGTGGAAGTGTACTAGAATTGTAATCAATAGTTGCGCATGTTGAACTTGCTAGCGTGTTGCTTTGTAGAATGTCGTGCCGTATTGATGGCTGACAATAGTATACTACAGTGTCGTCGAGAAAGGGGCGTTTGATAGACTGCAAGCTTCTAAATAGTAGGTCGCCTTTGCAACAGTATAAAATAACTGGGAATGAATTTGACGGCTGGTCTGCTTGCGTCTACCGTAGTTGATCTGGTTGCGCAACGGAATTGCACCATACCTACCGACGACTAGCGCCTGTCACTCACTCTCTACGATTAGAAAAAACATTCACATCGAACTCTAGGTTTAAAAAAATATGGATCCTATTCTTTTACTAGTCACAGGCAGCTTCGTCGTGTCAACGTTTTGTCGGCGACATATAGCACCAAGCCATCAACTAGCTGCCGCTCGTCCCATCAAGCGCCTTGCGTTTTCGAGTTTCCTTTCCACTGCAATCAGATATAGAGACTGTAGCAGTATTGCGCAATAGCAATAATGGATATTCGCGGACATGGTAATACACACATTCAATGTCGTCCGAGACGGCGCCGAGTAATGCGCTGCCAGCAATTGCGTCGGTGGGATTCTTTTGGACGTATCCTCTCCCCTCTTTGTTCAAGCGACATATAATATTAGCAATGGCTTGAAGTTGGGGGCTCCAGGGTCTCCGTTTATACCTCAAGTTGAGATTGCACAATGAAAAGTTCTGATTGAGGGCTTCGAGCAGGGGTTGGCAATCGTACGATGGAGAACCATTGGGCACGCCCCAACAACAAATATCGATATCTTCGAGCGTGGTGTTGACTGCAATACCTTCCGCCAAGGCTTGGTTTAAAGCTTCCGAATGCGGCTGCGCCTGAGGCTCCAATTTTAGCCGCTTCAACGTCGGGCAAAGCATGGCACTTCGAACAAGCTCGACGAATAAATCTTGTGGAATGGCGTAATCATCATTGGACGTATCGTTGTAGACGTGATTGTCATCCCTGGGATCCGGGATTTCAAAATAGACATCTTCCAAACGTCCCATGTTTGACATCCTGGCTGCGAATATGGCAAGAAACGAAGCAAAAGTGCCTTTGAACTCGACTCCGTATCGGAGATGAATCGTTTTGATTTGGCTCACTGCCAAGGCTTTGGCAAACATGGAAGGCGAGCCAAGGAAACATGAGCCAATCTCGAGGTGCTCCACTGTAGCTCTCGCAAGACATTCGTAAAACGTTTGGCGCTCATCACGACTCTCCTCGCTTTCTGAATCATCGTGGCCATGAATATCTTCAGACAACTTGACTGATGCGTCTTCTTCTTCAGAGGAATTCTCGTCGTACATGACTATGTTTTCCAACTTTAGATACTCGAGACGTGCATCCGATGTAATCATGGCAGCAATGGCTCCAATGTCGTCATCCTCAAGTTCATGCTCCTCATACTGGCTGCTAAAATGCATCTTCACCGAAGCTCGACGAAGCGTCTGGATCGTTTTCAAGACTGACAGCATAATGTGACAGCAGAGATGCTCTGTAAAATTCAGGCTTGCCGATTCAAGACTCGGATGGTCCTTGAGCCCCGCGACAACGGCATGCGCCGCGTTAATGTGAATGTCTCGATTGGCATAATTACCTTCATGTTCATGTTGTCCAAAATGACCACGAAACTCGAGCGACTTGATCTGCCGCAGATATAAAAAGGCGTACTTGAGGACAACCCATGTAATGCCATGTTCTGCACATATATAAAGGTCATGAAAACTCGGAATCTTTCCCATCTCCGCAAATAAATGACGTAACTGGGCGTCGTGACCATCCGAATTCAGCTCACGCCCTAGAGGTTCAATGACAAGCTTCATTGGCGGAAGCTGGGAAATGCTAGATACGACTTGCTCGCGCTTTGAATCGTCCTCTAGTTGTAAATATGCCATTATGAACAGGTAATCAATGTGGAACTCAAGGCGTTCGTCGCTCTGCTGCGCGACGCCGTCTTGTTTCGGCTTGATGCTCGCCAACAACTCCATAAATTGGCAATGGCTCATTGATTGCTTCCAGCGTATAATTGTAGTCATGGTAGGTATGTGAAAGGATATATATATATGTCAAGCTAGGCGGATTGCTGATGGCGGATGTGTGATTTCGATGCAAAATCGAGCAATGGATGGTGCTGGGAGGCGGGGACGCTCCGGTACTCACGAGATCTGACATTTCAGCTATCCGGCTGGTACATATGTCGTCATTATTGCTGCTTTATGTCTACCGTGACCAAGACGGTTCCGCAACCAAGCCAACCAATAATAACAAGCCACTTCTAAAAGCCCTATAGAACAATGAAACACTAGAGTGGTACCAGTATGCTCACCGGCTTGGTCGTACGTTTCTTCGAAAGAGAATCAGCACGCATCAAAGCAAACTAAGGACAAGAGGCCATGTTCAGCCAGCCAAGCGAGCGACTAGATTCATGCGACACTCGTTACTTTATAAAAGTACCTAGTCCACTATTAGCGTATTCGACGAATCAGGCTCCCTTGCTCGCCCAAGTCTCTGAATGCCTAGCTTTACCGATAGCCTCGGCGGCTCGCGCAGGCATTTCCAATCGGCACCGCATCCTACAACTTGACACAAGCGTTCGCGACGAATCAGAGTGGTATAAAAAATGTATAATGCAATGGCTAGCGCATGCTCCGCGAGATGAGCCGCCATATTCCAAACAGTTGCAACCATAACGCAGTGCGTGTAGGTAGTAGTGACTAAACAGTGACGTCCTCCAGCTCGAACGCAAATGCAACTCGAATTCATCGACGCTTGATATAAATGGCACGCTCCTTCGTCTCTTCAATATTCATTGCGTCCATCGTGATCCATCCCTTTTCTGCTTCGGCGCATCTGTCCACTGACAAAGCATCGGAGCAAAACGGTAGGTGGTCACATGGCATCCTTGGCACTCAAACATTTTTAGAACGAGCAGCTGCTCGTGACAGAAGCTCGATTACCTGCAGCATTGCCATTTTAGCAATCAAACCGCAGCGGCAAGTGATGCGTTTGCGGAAACAGAGTCAAAGCGTCGCATTCGATTGCAATGAGACTTTACAGCGAGCGATGGAGGGGCAGAGACAGAATCATGCATGATGACAATCGTGATTGTCGTCGTAGGGAGCTTTAGGGGTTTCGTTGGAATAAAGTCGTTCTGGCCATGCTGCTTGCTGATTGCTTGGCCAGTGGCGCAAAGCGTTTTTGCCAACGATTCATCGCCCGTCGCGCTCAAGATAACACCACGAGCATGAGCGGGCAATCTATCTTGACTGTTTCCATAAAGTACAGCGTGAATGCCGCAAGTGATCAAGCCCGAGCTCTCTGTATAAATCGCTACCCGTCCGGAAAAGTCGTTGAGAAATCGTCCTTGTCGCTCGTAGCAACAGCTCCTGAAGCAACCACCATGATTGCAAGTGAACAAGTCGGCAAAAGATCGCTTATTATCAAAGTCTTGATTTTTCTTGAATTGTACTAGAAGGGATACCGCTCGTTGCGTTATAGCAATGTGATGCATGCAGCAAGTGTAGCGAGCCACCGACAGTCTTGGCCAAATAAATCTGACTCCCGATGTTCCGAAGCATTGCGATGCGTCCAATGTGACAATCATCGAGAAAATGATCAGCTGCCTTGACATCCTTGGCGTCCTTGTTCAGCTTGGTGGCGACGGTCGACGAGGACTTGTTGACGGATGAAGAGGTTCTTGGCGAACGCATCCAAAAGCTTGGCGGCGACGATGACGCCGACGTCCTCATCACCATTCATCGCAGCAGTCTCCTGGCAAAACGCTGCTCCGGCTGCACTATTGGAAAATCCATGTTTTGAAAAAAAATACTTTGCATGCCTTCCTCATGGCGGAACGCTCTTCAAAATAAACGAATGAACGAAAGAATCGGTCGTCAACACGCGCGTCGGCTGACGTATCGGTACTCATCTAGCTATGTGAGCGAAAGCAGTTTGATCGGTCGATGGCTGCGGTTTCGCATCGCTCTCACTTCATCCAAGCCGCAAATGTTTTATACAGCAACGACGATACAAAACACGACAAGATAGATATATATGAGGAACATTGTGAGCAGAATCTACTCTCAATGGCGCTACAATGGAATGTTTTGGACGACGCAGTTCATATGGTAGAGATTGCGCCGGGAAAGCAATGGTCCGTGGCCGTGTCCGTGTCGGTCGCAGCTTGTATTTCTGCTCGATTGCCAAGCGACTACAGCAAGTGCAACAAATCTAAAGTGAGCTGCGTAGCAAGAGCCTGCGTGCACGCGAATCAGAGCGTGAAATGCTAAGCTACTGCTACTGCCCCAATTCCATCGCCCATCGCAGACGCGTCTCATAATAAAACCATACAACAATTGCTCAACTAAACAACCTTATAGTAATATCAATTTGTTTATCTCAATCGTCTTGCCTCTCGCTCCCACTCCAATAGACAAAGAATGTCTCCTTCCCGGACTGGTCCCTTGACGTTGCGGACAATGGATCGGCCGGTCGTTCCGCCACCTTCGGCATCCATAAACTCCACGCGCACCTGCGTGACGTTACCCGTGTTTCCCGTACGTCCGAGGACGCGATTCACCTTGGCGAGCTTGACTGGTTGATCCTGTGATATTGAATGAAGATGGAGGAGGAAATACGTTTAGTAAGCAGTGGTAAGAGGTAACCATGAGCATCAAGGCCGGACGCGTTTCGCAATACAACAAGCATTCCAAATCAATCCAGCAATTCTAGCAGTTCATACACTCGCATGCACCGAATGTAAAAGCGCAAACGATCAAAAGACTTTGTTGCAGCGACCGTCGGCAACGCACCATGGTGAAGGCTGTGATTTGATTTTGTGCGAGAGCTTCGCGTCGAGTCGGTGTTGAACGAGCGGCGGAGGGTCGTCGAGTGGAGCGTCGGACAGACCTTTGTCGCACTACGACAATCACGTGCAGTCGTGCGATTCGCATCCGTGACTCGTTCCCACGTCATCCGTCGCGGCAAACGCTTGCCTCCGATCCTTTCGTCGTTCCAAACTTCCATCACAAAACAATACACCAATGGAGGGAGCTGAGTGAAGGATTTCGCTTTCTAGCCGTACCGCCCTCTCATTGTAAGCTCTTGACGAGTCTACTGTAATACCATACAAAATCCTCTACCCCTTTCGTTTCGCGCTCTTATGCTCAAGGTTGCGCAACGAGTCTCATTGGCAGTTTCTGCGTCAGTAAGATTGAAATCAGCGACTGCGACTGCTACTGCTGCTCGGGTTGGTAGATCATTGTCAACTGCCTCGCATCGTCATGTGATTCGTTCCGATTCATCAATCTCGAAAACGACAAACGATCAGCATGAGGACCGCTTGCTGGTGATTGGATCGGGCGTCGCCGGCAGTGCCGCTGCTCTCATTGCGGCGGAGCAGTACCAAATCCCAGTCACTCTGCTCTTTGCCGGTCATCTTTCCACCGACTGCAACTCGTACTGGGCGCAGGGAGGCATCATTTACCGCAACCACGACGTCAATAGTGGAGATTCCGCGGCGAGTCTGGCGCAAGACATTCAGCGCGCCGGTGCCGGCCTTTGCGAACATGGTGCCGTTTGGAAGGTTGCCAATGAAGGACCGGATCGAGTGAGACAACTTCTGTTGAACAATGAGCATGGTAGTAACGTGAACAATCCGTACTGTCAGGTTCCGTTTGAGCGCAGTGCGAGCGACTCGTCCGAGTATGCGCTCTGTTTGGAGGCGTCGCACGCCGCACCTCGCATTCTCTTCACGGCCGATCACACGGGTCGAAGCATTACGGAATGCTTGTCGGAAGCCTTGATCAAACATCCGCTCATTACGTTGCAGCCGCATACGGTAGTGACGGATCTCATTGTCATGGAGTCAAACGAAAGTAGCAGCAGCAGCAAGCACTGCCTGGGCGTGACGACACTCAATCGCACCACTGGAGCAACTGGCTACGAACTAGCCAATCACGGAACGGTCCTTTGCAGCGGCGGCTTGGCCGGTATTTACCAGCATTCCACCAATCCGGCTGGTTTCAATGCATTGGGAAGCAGCGTCGGCTTGGCGCAGCGCGCTGGTGCCGTCACGCGCGACTTGGAGTTTGTGCAGTTTCATCCCACGGCCCTTTCTATTCCTGGTCAGCCGAGCTTTTTGGTGTCGGAAGCAGTGCGCGGTGATGGTGCCAAACTAGTCAATGCGAATGGACATTTTTTTGCGGCCGACTATCATGCGGATGCCGAGCTTGCGCCTCGCGATGTGGTGGCGCGCGCCGTGTACGCCGAGTCGCAGGCCACTGGAAAGGTGTACTTGGACTTGTCGCGCAGTGGCCACTCGGTGGAATACATTCACCATCGGTTTCCAAGCATTCAGGCGCACTTGCAAAAGCACGGATTGGACTTGGCGCGCAACAAGATTCCCATTTTGCCAGCGGCGCACTACACGTGCGGTGGCGTTGTCACGGACGAACATGGTGTAACGAATATTAACAACTTGTACGCGGCGGGTGAAGCGGCGCGAACAGGTTTGCATGGTGGGAATCGACTGGCGTCGACGAGTCTGTTGGAAGGCTTGGTCTATGGAGCGGCTGTGGCTGATCATGTTGGAACGATAAATGGTCGAGCCAGTGAATGGGTTGACACGAGCAAGCGCCTTTTGCAAGACAGCAACAAGTCAAACGTTAACGACTGGGTGCATGAAACTGTTTTGAACAATAGTGCACTTGTCAATGGCAGCAACAATGCGACTCATGGATTTCGTCACCGCCACAAGATTGAGCCGCAGCAGATTGAATCGGCTGGTTATGCTGCCATGACGTTGCTCAAGGAAGTGAGACGCTGCATGTGGGACAACGTTGGAGTGGTCAGAACACCCTCTGGACTGACAAGGGCATTGGACGAATTGGACTCGATTCGTCGAGATGCCATTGAACTTTATGCAAAGAGCCCAACGTTGGAAACTGCGGCGGTGCGTGACGCTGCCTACGCCGGATATGCCGTCACTGAAGCAGCGAGTCGCAACAAGACTTCCATTGGGGCTCATCACATTGTGGCTGATGATGAGGACATGGAAGAGTCGGAGCTTGAGGAAGCTGCGTCGGCCGTGTTGTAATTTGCTGGTCGGCGTCGGTTTCTGCGAAACCATTGTTTAATGTCACATTTAAATGCATACTCTATAATGCAATGCATACTCAGTAATGCAGCAACATTAGAACTTATTGTTAACATGTAAGTTATACAATAGATTATCCAATTAAGAAGTTATTGTTGTTGCCGCCTAAGTTGTTATGTGTACACATGTAACTTCATGCAAAACCTACGTTCAAGCCCCAACAAGCTTTGCGCCAAGGTAGCATGCCGGCACTGGAACGCCGGAGGTGATATTGCCTTCCATCAAGGTCGCTGCTAGACTGGACAAGATGTAGTTCATGTCGCGTACAACGGCAAGGTAGTTGTGAGGCGGCGTTGGACTCGTAATGCTCCGCGTTGCTGTGCTACTGGTTTGTGCGACGAACGCATCAAACCTTTCCTCTTCCTGCGAGTAGTCGGTCCATGTATTAAAGATTGACTTCTGCCACGTCCATTGCGGTGCGGTACCGAACAAGTCGGCTTGGGTCGGTGTTGTTGAGTTGAATGCGCCATTGACGCCAGCGGACTGAAGCACGACGCCATCGTCTACATCAACACCCTGCAGCGAGCGGTACCCCGTCCTCCTGAATCCACATCCCATGAACATGCACCACTCTGTGATCAATGGAAACAATAGGCACAGTGAGCATGGTTACACGGCAGTAGCATTCGATGCATTCGCAGTTGTACTTACGAACAAAATTTGGTCGATTGCAATTCTTGGGGCAGACATTGATCGAGGTGCGCAAGTATCGACGATCGCCGGTAGATTCAGAGTCAATAGGTGAGCCGGGTGCAATGTACTCTAGTTCCGGTACGTGGGCTTTAAACGCCATGAACAGCTCCTCCTGAATGAAATCCTTCATGCTCCAAACCTTGTCCGGACAATCGCGGCCCACCAAAATGACCTTCCAGAGCTCTGGCTCGTCTTTGCGTTGAACATCTTGCGTGGCAACTGTTGCCGGAAGAGCGACAGGCGGAATGCTTGGCGATTGCGTCGTCTGAGACGCCGTTGGTAATAACGTCGCGTCAACGACCGCCGCAGTTTCAGTCGGCAGCAGACTCAAGCATTCGACGGCTTTGTTGCTACTCGTCACGACGGAGACCTGGACATTCTTGTTCGCCTTGAGTCGGTCTCCACGTGCCAAGTTTGTGTATGCACCTGTTTCTCCCTTGTTGAGAACCTTGGGTAACATGTCATTGAGCATGACCACCGTGCCATTCTCACCAGCCATGCAGTACAATGCAGTAAATTCAAGAGGGTTTGAACTAACGTCTCCACCATTCAACCCACTAGCATCCTTTCCGACAGGCGAGACTGTAAGGTTGCAAAAAAATCGCGTGAGTGAGTTTATGGTTACACAGTTTCGTACACAAATCAAAACTAGCGAGGACAGCGCCAACATACCAAACGTCGTTCCCCAGCGATACGTGGTATAGTAGACTTCCACCTCGGCCGCCATGCTTGGACCAGCAGCTCGCGGATAGACGCTTCGAGCAATGGCAATTGGAACGTTGCTTCGCACCAAGTCGCCTCCATCATACTGGATCGTCCTTGTTCCTTGAAACAAATTGACACCTTGCTGAATCATAATCATGTCACCAGCCGACAAGACGTCAGATTCATCAGTGCACGCAATATTCGTCGACGGCGCGCACCCATTGGAAGCATTGCCGTCGCCCCAAACTCTGGTATAATCTTGCAACGTTGTTGTTGTCGAGTCGCTCCAATGAAACGGTTCGGCTTCGTACCCATCCTCCCAGTGGTCCCATACAATAACTGTGTCATTCGTTGAAACGGATAGCGCCACGTTGGAAACCATGATTGGAGATCCAGCAGTGGCGCCACTGCCCATGCGCTTGTACGTTTGTTCGTACAAGTCGGTTTCGGGTAACGGAATGAAGTACGAGTAGAATGAGGGTGCTGATGGAGCAGCAGTAGAGGCAAGGTTGTTCGTGGATGCCGAAATCATCGTCGCCTGATAATAATGTGAGGATAAAGTAAGATAAATGATTTCGTTTTGCAAGATGCAGATAAGGACGTCATGGCGTGTGCGCATGTTTCGGATTCGTACAAGCATCAACTTACATGAGCGGCAGGAAAAGCACCATGAGCAAGCAAGAAGCATCCAACAAGCGAGATAGGCTTCATGGTTATCTTGTTGTATTAGTCGCCGAGTTTGTGTAGCTAACACTGCTTGCAGGATCAAGTCAAGGGATTTGGCAAATACAAGAGGCGGCAGTGCGGCGTTGCAAGCGGCAAGCGACGATTCGTACGAGTCGCAAAAATCGAGTCGCTGGAACGTTTTTTAATGAGCAGCTGGCGGAGACGAGGCCTCGCTGCTTCAACAGGACGGATCCTATCAAAAGTGTCTCAAGTCTTTTCGTGACCCTCCATGCGAATCCCATGTTGCACTTGTTGGACCGGCCATGTCCTCTCGCGGCGCACAAGCTGCAGGCGAAACGTAGCGTCGAGAGTCACGGAACGGGACCAACGAGGAATCCAGTCACCGAGAAGTCCTTGCGGCAATCTTGCCAAGAAGCTTGGATTGCTGCATGCAGTGAACAAATTGACATAATCCAGCAGTGGCTTCGAGTTCCTCATGGCTGGAACGACGACGAGCCAGCAAGATTCGCCCAAGACTTGCAGCAGCAGCTGCGAATCGAGTCATTTTGCGACGAGATGCATGCAAGTCCATTCACCTCGTGCATATGACTGCTGTCATGATCCAATACGATTAACTTGCTCTCGATAGTCGGCGTGCATGCTTGGCGTCGTTTGGTGGAACAACTTGACTCGTTCCATCCATCAAGCGACGCCGCATTCTCCATGATTCCTGTGTTACGACGGTAGAAGATTCTGTAGCTGCTATACATGAGCATTTGCATCAAGTTGACTCGACTAGCGCCGCATGCAGGCAGCAGTTTGACGATCAAGCCATTGGGTTTCTCGCATCGTCGATGGTGCAAGGCGCGGCGGCGGAGAGTGACTAAGATCGTAGCGGTTATGAAAAGGTCCTAGCGGTTATGGAATGACACTCGGGAGTCATTCGCCGGGTCACCAACGTTGCGCGCGGATAGGGATCCCGTCCGTTTCCTGCCGGCAGCAGAGCAGGTTACCCAAGGCTAGCAAGACCAAGCTAGCGGTAGTCTATGTTTGCAAGCCAAGGTAAGTAAATGACCGTATAAGGTAATGATTGTTGTTATTGTATGTATGAAAATGTGCACGTGACGATGCATGCGTCTGCATCCGTCGTTCCTCGCTTGATCGAAGAGTCTCATGTATAGAGTCGCTCCCTTCCTTGCATATTTACGCAGACGCACTAAGCCTTGCTCCCAGCGAGCAAGTTGCCGATACAGTTTTGCTCGTCGTCGTCGCTGCCGTGTAGCTTGGCGCAATGCTCGTCAAGACCAGATTCATTTCCTTGACGGCGGTAATGTAATTCGCCGGATGCACCGTATCCGACGCGACGAGCGAGTCAAACATGCGCTCCTCCTTGGAGTAGTCGGTCCATGTATCGAGTGACGCCTTGTTCCAGGACCATTCCGTCTTGCTCACCAAGAACTTGTTGGACGCCAAGTTTCGTTGGCGAAGGTTGGTACTGCTCTGGTCGCTGGTCATGCTAGTCGTGGATGCAGTCGCTTTTTCCTCCGACTCCGCGAGGCTGCGGCGTCGTCCGCCGCAATTGGTGCAGTAGCAGCCCAAGAAGCGGCACCATTCTGCAGAAAAAGCGCATGCCATGAGCTTATTCCATTCTCGCAAAACCGGTCATGCTTTCTCAATCATACTCTACATATATATGCACAGACTTACGAACGTTTGCCGGCTTTTGGCAGTAGGTGCGAGAGGGACAGAGCGCAATACCAAGGTTGCGATTGCTGCCGCTCGACGTTCCTCCGGGCGGCAAAAAGACGGCGTCCGGAGCCTGCGCCTGCATGGCTACAAGGAGCTCCTCCTGAATGAGGTCCAAGTTTTCTGTAACAGTGCAGTTGCTTCCAAACAAGTAGAGTTTCCAAATGACTGGTTCATCGATAATGACGTTGTTGCTGGCGATGGTTGTAGTTGTTGTAGTTGAAGATGATGATACCTGCTGTGCATAGACTAGAATTCCTTGCTGCTGCGACAGCAGCGCGAGTAGAAGGGAGCTGACAACAAGCAAGTTGTTCATCGTGGAGAGTCGTTGCTTTGTGACTGTGAATCAGAGCAAACGAGTTTGGTCTTTGGTCAGTGAAAGGAATCAGATGCAGAGGGCGGTTCCAAGTCATCTTGGAGAGGCGCAAGCGATTTTGCTGGCTCGTGGCGAAATATCTCACGATCAAACAAGATTGATCGAAGCCGCTAGTTAAGTAAAAATGAGTCATAAAAAGACTTTTCATGATGGAAAAGAAGCAACATGCGTCGATGGCGAATCCTTCATTCGTCGAAACGCCTAAGTAATGCTTAATGACTATCAGGCTTAATTAAAGCTAACCATTGACCCTTGTGATGGATATAGCCTTGTTTAACCATGCAGTCTTTTTGCATAATGTGGATCGCAATGGATGAGGCATATCTTTTGTCATGTCGCAAACTGCTCAGCCAAGGCCACGAGCCAAGCACATGCGCGCAATGCAAGTAACTACCGAAGCGGTGCCTACTCTACTAATTGCACTGTAAGCGATTGGTAAGATATTCTCACCCATGGCCTGGCTACTCTACCAATAGAATAGCCAGGCATCCCATCTTGTAGTCAGTGCGGCAATAGTTCTCAAATGAAGCCACGTTGATGCATTCACATCCATATAGTGGTTCTATTGTTGCAAGTTTGTACAATTTGTAAGTTGTTAAAATGCTTTAACGCAACTGCAGGAAAAAGATTGATTCTTAGCTATGATATATGACTCCATGGCAGCAGCCGGCAAGTGCGGCCGCTATCGTTTGCCGATTCTTCGACGCTCAAGAAACACTGCCATCCGATATGGGGCTTGTGCACACTCCTGCACTTGTCATGAAGGGCCGTCCCAAAAACTCTGGCACTCCGTACTTATTTGTTACTAAATGGGGAGCCAACGCTTCAAACACCTTCTTTTTGCCAATCTTATTCTCCGCAAACGGCGCTCCTTCCTCGGATTCAAAGTCGAAATCAGGGACAGTCACTCGCTCACCAATCTTAGCGTCGATTGGAGGGCTGACGAGTCGGACGCTAGTATGGTCTGCATTGCTTGCACACAATACCATGCCATGACTTGGAAAACCAACCAGCTTACGCTCTTTAAGGTTGCATAAAACTAATACCAATCGACCTTCCATGTCCTCTTTCGCCAAGTATGGACGAAGGCCCGACGCAATCATGCGAGGTTCGCCTTCGCCAACGTCAATTTCTTCGCAGTACAGCTTCTCGGCTTCTTCATGTTCCCAAACCTTATTGATGCGGCCAACGCGAATGTCAAGAGCCGAAATGGGTGGCCCATCATATGAGTCTTTGGGATCCGCCGTTGATGCAGACATTGATGCGGCGCCATTTGCTGATGACAAAGATGTTGTCGTGCCGCCACTGGACGACGCAGCTGATTGTTTCATATCGTTGTTGGCTTTTAACTTGTCAACTTCTGCCGCCGATCGCTCGTGTCGGTATTCCTCCGGAATGGTGTCACAAAACGCTTTGAGCCTCGCGATGCGGTCATCGAACGTCACCATGCCAATGCTTTCAACGTTCAGAGGGCAACCTTCTCGGCTAGCTAGAGCGAGAAATGACAGCTGCTTGGTGACATCCTGACCGCTCATTTCGCCAGTCATTGCCAGTCGCACTGGATGAAAAAAGTGTTTGCCCTTGAGTTTCATCTCCTTGGCGAGCGCCTTCATGTGCGACAAATATCGTCCCGTGTATTCGCACAAGGCTCCCTTTTGACTGTCCTCTTCAATTGCTTGACCGGATGCATCCTGAAAGGCGGCCAATGGGTTCGAAGCGTCAGGTACCGGAAAGTCGCCCGCCTCGACTTGAGCAATGAGGCGCATCGCCAGTGCGTAAAAGTTGCCATCCTGTACCAGCCGTTTGGCATCACCATCGACAAGATCCTCAAACGTTGCCGGCAAGCCATACGTGAGCACTTCCTTGGCATTCTTGGCAGCGTCCTTTAACGTTTCCATTCGCTGCTTGGCCAAGGATGTTGCTGCGTACACGAGCTCATAAACTTGCCGACTCTCCATGTCGGCACTAGATTGAAACAAGTTTTCCCACTGCATTTGCTCTCGAACCCTTGGAATTAGATCTTCGACCGATGTCATTTTAATGTGCTGACCGTTGACCCACTTTAACTTTTCAACGTCAAAAACGGATGGACTCTTGACGACACGATTCAAGTCAAAGGCGTCGATCAGTTCCTCACGCGTGAAAATTTCATTGTCGGTTCCATCGTTCCAACCAAGCAGAGCCAAGTAGTTGATCATGGCGTCTGGAAGGAACCCATCCAACCGATACTGATCGCACGAAGTCGCTCCATGCCGCTTGGAAAGCTTTTGCTTATCCTCACCCAGAATCAACGAGCAGTGCGCGTACCGCGGCCGCGGCGCCGCCAGCGCATCCAATATCAACGCCTGCCGCACCGTATTCGTCAAGTGCTCCTCCGCCCGCACCACTGTCGTAACGCCCATGCTGGCGTCATCCACCGCCACGCAAAAGTTGTAGACTGGCACTCCCGACGATCGCAGCAATATGAAATCCCCCACGGTCGCCTGCGCGTCCCACGACACGGTGCCTCGTACAATATCGTCAATGACAATGCGCGAATTCTCCGGCACCTTGAAGCGAATCGTGTATGGCTTGCCTTGATCCAGCATGGCTTGCACACTCTCCGGACTCGCGTCACGCCACCGTCCATCGTAGCGACACACTTCGCCGCGCGCCTCCTGCTCCACCTTCATTTGCTCCAACTCTTCGTTGGTGCAAAAGCATTTGTAGGCCTTGTTTTCGTTGAGCAATTGATCCGCTGCGGCAAAGTACACTGGGGCGCGCTCCGACTGTCGGTAGGGACCGTAGGGAGCATTTTCCATGTTGGGACCTTCGTCCCAGTGTAAACCGAGCCAGCGTAAATCGGCCAGCACTGATTCTTCGGATTCTGTCATGACAATGGTGAAGAATAAGGGTGAACGAAGGTGAGTAGGTGAATAGCAAAGGAGAACGAGATTTATATTCAACAGCATCAACCACAAACTCACTCACCCTTTGTCGATCGCGCGACATCGGTATCCTCCACGCGCAGCAGAAAGGCGGCTCCTCCACTGTAAACGTTTCGCTGTTCCAGCTGTCCCTTTTTGGCCACGAGCCAATTGTACAACGCCGTGCGGGCACCGCCCACGTGCAAGCTGCCTGTTGGACTGGGCGCAAAGCGCATGCGCGGCGGCAAGTCGCCAGTGTTGATCTTTCCCTGGAGTGGAAAGACTAGTTTGTATGAATTGTCTGCTTCCGACGAATCGTTTGGCTGACTGTCTCCATTGACATTAATACTTGTATCCGATTCAGCAACGTTCGCCGAAGATGTAACCGACGACTGGAGCATGAAGCCGCCATGATAGTTATCCTTGAATAGTCCAGGACGCTGCTGTTTCAACTCTTCCATCAAGGCAATTCCAGAGTCTCCGGAATACGGATTCCTCTTGCGGCGGCGTGAATTGGACGCTGATTGCGACGACGACGCAGCGAAACGACGAGACTGCAGGCGCATCGGCGAAAAGGCCTGTCAAGGAATATATGAGTAGAAGAATATATGAGGGAATGAATGGATTAGAAAATATATATCATGCGAACCAGCACCTCGTCCAATCATTCCATTACTATGTAGTACGTACATTGGAGAGTCTCACTCCCATGGAAGCAGCAGCCGTCATCCAAACCATGGTGAAGCAAACGTTCATTTCTGTGCAAGTGAATGTCAATGGAACAATTACGTCTTGGTCGGCTACTAGTAGTCAAAGTGAAGCGTCTGATTGTATATTGCTAGCGTATTTGCTCCTCTTGATTGTATTACTCCGTCAAGCAAAGAGAGATGCAAAAAGGTACGACGATATCGATCGTCAATGCATGCAAGGAGGGCGAACAGGAAACATCGTTGTCATGGCGTTGATCGCAAACTTCAACCACTCGAGGGTGGAAGGACGGACGATACTCAGTGGCGTGCGATAAGATTTTAGACAGGACATCTACTGCTTCATTGTCGAACCCTTCGGAGCAACACTAGTGTCGCAGTGAGTCATGATGCGACTTGCGCTTGACAGCCGCACGAGGCTCGATCACAACAAGGACCTCCGCCTCGTGTATATTGCAGCATCGTCGAATACTATATCATCGTCAGAGACTAAAACATGAATCTACTGATCAAGCAATCTACAGAGAGATTGCTGCTGATGCGAAATCGAATAGCTAATCGATCGCTGTCAGCCGTTGCAGCTCATCAAGCCTCGTCGCTACAGTCCGTGAACAAGCCTCCATCATTAGCAGCATATTCATCAATCACTCCACCAACAACAATTACTCGCAGTTTCGCAACGGGAACGCGCGGCGCCCGGGGCCACGGCTGGTATCAAAATTACCGCGCCTCCAAGGGCGGCCGGCACTTGCAGGGCGAGTATTTCGAACACGAGTCGCTCGAGGAGCAGCTGCAGTGGAACGAAGCAATCTTGGCAATGGGAAGTACGCAGGCGAGTATGCAAGTCAAAGTCATGCCCAAGAGTAGTGCGAGTGCAAGTAATGCTAGTAGTGACGATGAAAAAGCAGGCGAAGCTGCAGCAGTGGAACCGTTGGCGGTGCACACGCTGCACATGCGACTAGCGTCCACCGTCATGCCGGAGTCGACGCGCAACTTTATCAACCTCATGACTGCTGGCAATGACAATGATTCGTCATTCATTGGCTACAGGAACAGTCTGTTGCACCGCATGGAGCGCAACATTGGCGTTTGCGGCGGCGACGTGATGACCAACACGGGCCGCGTCGGAAGGCCGTCGCTGGAATCGCTCACGCATGCGTCAAGCGCCTATGACAATGACAATGAACGCAGTAACACGAAGAAACCAAACTTTAGAAATCTCTTGTCGCTACCGATACTGCACGACCCGCTGGCGCTCTGGCACGTTCCCGGCACCGTCAGCATGCTCGTGAGCACCGTGGGAGAAGTGGACAGTCGGTTTTTAATGACCTTTTGCGAGGCGCCGCATTTAAACGGCATTCATCGCGCGATTGGAATGATGACGAGCGAGTCGCGCGAGTTGCTGAAGCAGTTGCATGACTCGACACTGACGCGTCACGGCGTGCCCATGAACGTGCAGTTGGTCGTTAAAGAGTGCAAGGTGGAGAATGAAGAGGCGCAGCAGCAGACGCATGAGAAGGATAATATGACGGACAATGGAAGCGAAACAATGAAGAGAAATGCTAGCGCCAGTGGATGAGTTGGTGCGGCAGAGAATTGTTTTGTCGAGGCCGCGCTGGCGCAAATTGTCGGCGCGACGAAAAATGCTGTCGTATAATTAAATAAAAAGATCATTACTGCAATTATACAATTGTCTTGGCCTTGTGCGTATGTAGCGTAGATGTACCTAGCCGGAGGTCCGTACCAACGTGGACGTGCGAAACTGCTATAGTCAGAGCACAATCTTGCCGCATTTTTCAAAATCGAGGGAGAAGTCGACCCGTTTGCAGCTACAAGCATGTAAGAATAGTCGTCAATATTGCAGCTACAAGCTTATATACATGCCGTTCATATGTATAAATGTATGTATATGTAATGTCTATGTAATTGTTACGCCAGCTTGTGCAGCTACAGTGGCTGATTCAACCTCCATGAGGAGATGCAATTGTTGAATCAACCAGGTGAACCGCTTAAACGATGCATCCTCGACTTGCTCTGAAACATTGAGACCATGTTGCGTCTTGGCAAACATACTCAGTAAATACATGTCTGTCTCGGCCGCCCTTTCCAGCATGTCAATCGTTGGCGCTGCATGTCCGCACAAAGTCAACGTGGCAAGGTTGACTACACTGACAAGCGACTTCAAATCCGATCGTTTCTCGCAAATGCACCGAAAACGAGAAAGATTTGCCGCAGCGGCAATGATTCTTTTGCATGTTCGCGAATCTAAACTTTCTACAAGCGTGGTGCGATCGTCCCTGGCGGCGCCTTCTATGTCGTGGCACAAATCTTCAGCGCTATACGCAAACGGACGAAAGTTTCGGAAACCATCCGCGGTTTGTAACGCAGCAGCCCACTGGGCGAGCTCGCTGTGGAACCATTTGACAACGGGTGTAAGGGTTGACGGCGAGGGGTCAAAACCGTGCGCCACCATAAACATCTTTTCCAAGAGTCCAATGATACGAATTGCAAACGTCCGCGGATGCAGGCTCCCCACAAAAATTTTGTCGACTGCATTTGTCAAGTCTCGCTCACTTTTGCAGGCAACTGAAAGTGCCTGCCAGTTAAATTGGGGAGTGGCATTGTCGGTGATGCTACTGTTACTGTTTTGCATGTCGGTGCTTGTTCGCAAACTTTCTTCAAGGTGCCCTTCACGCCAGACCGGAAGTCCCCAACGCGTCACACCCTTGAAAAAGTCGGCTTCTACAAGCGATATAGCCAGCATTCCTTTTTGCTTGCGAATGACTTGCTGCTGCTGCGGTTGCTGAGTAGGCATAATATCTGGTTGGGGCGTAGTCGACCCATTCTCTGTAGCAATCAATGCGTTTTTCGTTGCGGTCGTTCCTGGCATGTCAACAGGCATGCCATTCTGGGTCAAGGCTGGTGCAAGTTCGTCAGTCATGATGCCGTGCTGCTCCGGGGCAGTTGCGAGTCGGAAGTGATGCGTAGAGTTCATCGTTGCTTGGTCGACCAAGACTTGTTCGAGAACCACGGCGTTTTCCTCTGACATGCGTTCACCTACAGGAAGTAATGGCTGCTCCGGAACCGTTACAAGTCCGACTGGAAGCGGATTGTCTTGGACTGAAACCAAAGCAGCGTCGTTGTCAGTAAATGGCGTTGGATTCAAGTTGTTTACCTGATCACGAGTAGACGCAGATCCTTCGGTGGCAGCGGTAGGAGCTGCACATGTCGGCGGAGAAAAGTCCGAGTTTTGCTCTAGTGTATTGCCTCCGTGCTGCACTATGACGCGCGACTCTGGTTCAGGTGAAAGTGGAAGCATTGGATCAGAAGCACCTTCAATGGCGGAAGGTGACACATCCAGCACGTGCACTGACGCGTCAAGTCCTCGCTGCGGTTCATCCAAAGGCAATCCTTGTAAATCCAATCGAAGGTTCTTGCTCGGCTCAGTGTGAGGCTGCTCGTGTACATCAAGCGGACTCGAGTTTGCTTCCATGATCGGTCCGAGCCCCGGAAGGCACATCTTGCCATGTTCCAAGACCACGTCACTGCTTTCCGATCCTTGCAGCATTATTGTCGGCATCGCCTCCAAGAGCGCTCGTTTAGTGGATTGCTTAATGTTTTGAACCAGAGTCGATATAATCGCAATAATGACGTTTTCGTCCAGTACTTCCACCCAATTTTTTGTTACAGTGAAGTGTTTTTTCGATTGTAAATCAATAATGATGCTACGATCCTTCTGAAAGAATCTCCGCCCTTCTTGCTTCATCGTCCGAATAACTTCCTTGGCAAGTTGTTTATTAAAATGCCATTTGGGTTGTTTCATGTAGTCGTTCATTCGTTCTTTTACTAGATTGTGGTAGTAGATGTTGCCAGCTTGCCTAGAAAGATTGCCTTTGCCGAGGAGAATATCACGGGGCGTTGGTTCAACAAAGCAGCTCTGATCTCGCACACCATTCGATGCTTGAATGGCTGGTGTCATACTGTCGTTGCTTTTCTCCATGGTCTCAGTGATCGAATCAACTTTTAGACTGGTATTCTTGCTCGAATCGTCAGGCTCCTTAATTGACTCATCTCGTGAATCCATGTTACTCTGCAATTGTTTCGTTGCTACCACGCTTTTTTTGCTTTCGTTCAATGGAAGCTGCAATGGCATCTTCGTTATTTTGGCTTTGTCGCAAGAATCAAACTCTGCAAGACTTTTACGATGATGCGTCAACTCGGGCGCCGCCAGAGTCGTCTCGCCGTCCTGTAAGCCTTTTAAACGTTTGGCGGGTTGCATTGGCAAGACCGAATCGAGTAGTGCAGGTCGCTTTATCAGGTTTTTAGGCGCAATGCTTCCGGCCGGTGGCTGCGGTTGCTCGAGTGGCAACGCTCCGAGATGATCATGCGTAGAATTTTTCTCCGACTCGTCGGGAGGCTGCTGCAAGTACTCTTGTTGTGATTCATGACTATGTCCGCCATCCTGTATTGAATTGTGACAATTATATTCTCGAGAATCCTTGTAATGTTCTAACGCAGTGCTGCTTTCTTTCCCGCTACTTTCGGACTTCTGCATGCTGCTGCAATTAGCCCGCTTTTCATTTAAAAGCTTGTAGACATTATACAATCTCCTCGTAATTCTTTTGATAATGACTTCTTCATCTAAGATTTCCAGCCAGTCGTTTGTCGCTAAGGATAATTTCCTTCCTTGCGCGTCAATGGTAGCTAATAGTTTCTTTTGAAGGAAGCGGCCGCCGCTTTGCTTGATTGACTGCAAGATTTCAATTGCCACTTGCCTTCCAAAAAAGCCTCGTTTGCTCCTGTAATCGTTGACTCGCGCAAGCAATAATTTGTGAAATTGAATGTTTTTGTTTGATTGGGTGCCTTGGACGAAAAGAACATCGAGCGGAGTCGGAATGACAGGAATTCGTTCTTCCACTCGCTCTTCATCCATTGCCTCATTCGCTGCAGCCGCAATCTCGCTGCCTTTCTCCATGGCTACTTCAATATTCAAGCAGATGAGACTCTTGCCGAGACGACTATTGGGAGGTTCTCCCTCTCCCTTTACGTGCCTTGCTTGCCAAACAAGTGAAGAGAAGGAGACGAAGAATCGGCCTTTCGCGTGCGATGAAATAATCGCAGTGGTTATCCCATCGTCTGACCGGTACTCCTGCGACGCTGACTACTCCTACAAATGTACGAGCACTAACAGGGGCCTTCATCATTCAAAGCTTGCTCTCCAGCAATTAATAGCAACGCAGTGAAAACATTTTTCTTCTTAAAAGGATCACTGGTGAGCCAAGGACTCAGAATGGGATAAGGCAGCCAGCAACTGCGGACTTGCCTGGGGCAAAGAAATTTTGGCAGTCCTACTCGCAGAACTTGGAGACTAGATGGGCTAGTGATGAATGCAGTGCAAATTTTCTGCATCATGAAACAATGCCTGTTGCCTGTGAGCTATCATTTTATACCCTCTATGGCTATTGGCATGATTTATGGCAGCCAGCTGCTGTGGCTTCAATGCAACTTGTGAAAGCTTTTACCAGTCTTAGCCCGCAAGAAAGTGCCCCTTGAACATCTCTTGTATAAAGCCAAATACAACAGAATGGTGCCAAACTCATTATTCAGGCTGCGCTACAAGATGGTAGGCTTGGCTGGTGTCTCAGGCTATGGCAATGATATTGGTGACAACTTGTCACCAGTCTCAGCCCGCAAATGCCGTGACATTCAAACGCCCCTACAGCAAGCCCTGTAGGTGCCCAGAGTCCACCAGAATGGTGCCAACATCATTATTCAGGCTGCGCTACAAGATGGTAGGCTTGGCTGGTGTCTCAGGGGATGGCAATGTATTTGGCGACAACTTGTCACCAGTCTCAGCCCGCATTTGCCATGACATTCAAACGCTTCTACAGCAAGCCCTGTAGGTGCCCAAATTCCACCAGAATGGTGCCAAACTCATTATTCCGGCTGCGCTACAAGATGGTAGGCTTGGTTGGTGTCTCAGGCTATGGCAATGATATTGGTGACAACTTGTCACCAGTCTCAGCCCGCAGATGCCGTGACATTCAAACGCCCCTACAGCAAGCCCTGTAGGTTCCCAGATTCCACCAGAATGGTGCCAACATCATTATTCAGGCTGCGCTACAAGATGGTAGGCTTGGCTGGTGTCTCAGGCTATGGCAATGATATTGATGACAACTTGTCACCAGTCTCAGCCCGCAGATGCCGTGACAACTAAACGCCCCTACAGCAAGCCCTGTAGGTGCCCAAATTACACCAGAATGGTGCCAACATCATTTTCAGGCTGCGCTACAAGATGGTTGGCTTGGCTGGTGTCTCCGGGGATGGCAATGTATTTGGTGACAACTTGTCACCAGTCTCAGCCCGCAGATGCCGTGACACTCAAACGCATCTACAGCAAGCCCTGTAGGTGCCCAGATTACACCAGAATGGTGCCAACATCATTATTTAGGCTGCGCTAGCTACAAGATGGCAGGCTTGGTTGGTGTCTCAGGGGATGGCAATGATATTGGTGACAACTTGTCACCAATCTCAGCCGACAGATGCCGTGACATTCAAACGCCCCTACAGCAAGCCCTGTAGGTGCCCAGATTACACCAGAATGGTGCCAACATCATTATTCAGGCTGCGCTACAAGATGGTAGGCTTGGTTGGTGTCTCAGGGGATGGAAATGTATTTGGTGACAACTTGTCACCAGTCTCAGCCCGCAGATGCCGTGACATTCAAACGCTTCTACAGCAAGCCCTGTAGGTGACCAAATTACACCAGAATGGTGCCAAACTCATTATTCTAGCTGCGCTACAAGATGGTAGGCTTGGTTGGTGTCTCAGGCTATGGCAATGATATTGGTGACAACTTGTCACCAGTCTCAGCCCGCAGATGCCGTGACATTCAAAGCCCCTACAACAAGCCCTGTAGGTGCCCAAATTACACCAGGATGGTGCCAACATCATTATTCAGGCTGCGCTACAAGATGGTAGGCTTGGCTGGTGTCTCAGGCTATGGCAATGATATTGGTGACAACTTGTCACCAGTCTCAGCCCACAGATGCCGTGACAACTAAACGCCCCTACAGCAAGCCCTGTAGGTGCCTAAAATACACCAGAATGGTGCCAACATCATTTTCAGGCTGCGCTACAAGATGGTAG
The DNA here is from genome assembly GCA_027923505.1 of Mayamaea pseudoterrestris. NCBI lineage: Eukaryota > Bacillariophyta > Bacillariophyceae > Sellaphorales > Sellaphoraceae > Mayamaea > Mayamaea pseudoterrestris. Next base: position 638,136 of record BROI01000013.1, read on the forward strand.
GCTTGGCTGGTGTCTCCGGGGATGGCAATGTATTTGGTGACAACTTGTCACCAGTCTCAGCCCGCAGATGCCGTGACACTCAAACGCATCTACAGCAAGCCCTGTAGGTGCCCAGATTACACCAGAATGGTGCCAACCTCATTATTCAGGCTGCGCTACAAGATGGCAGGCTTGGTTGGTGTCTCAGGGGATGGCAATGATATTGGTGACAACTTGTCACCAATCTCAGCCGACAGATGCCGTGACATTCAAATGCCCCTACAGCAAGCCCTGTAGGTGCCCAGATTACACCAGAATAGTGCCAACATCATTATTCAGGCTGCGCTACAAGATGGTAGGCTTGGTTGGTGTCTCAGGGGATGGCAATGTATTTGGTGACAACTTGTCACCAGTCTCAGCCCGCAGATGCCGTGACATTCAAACGCCCCTACAGCAAGCCCTGTAGGTGCCCAAATTACACCAGAATGGTGCCAACATCATTATTCAGGCTGCGCTACAAGATGGTAGGCTTGGTTGGTGTCTCAGGCTATGGCAATGATATTGGTGACAACTTGTCACCAGTCTCAGCCCGCCAATGCCGTGACATTCAAACGCCCCTACAGCAAGCCCTGTAGGTGCCCAGAGTCCACCAGAATGGTGCCAACATCATTATTCAGGCTGCGCTACAAGATGGTAGGCTTGGCTGGTGTCTCAGGGGATGGCAATGTATTTGGTGACAACTTGTCACCAGTCTCAGCCCACATATGCCATGACATTCAAACGCTTCTACAGCAAGCCCTGTAGGTGCCCAAATTCCACCAGAATGGTGCCAAACTCATTATTCAGGCTGCGCTACAAGATGGTAGGCTTGGTTGGTGTCTCAGGCTATGGCAATGATATTGGTGACAACTTGTCACCAGTCTCAGCCCGCAGATGCCGTGACATTCAAACGCCCCTACAGCAAGCCCTGAGTGCCCAATGGGCGGCTGCGCTAAAAGGTAGGTGCCCAGATGCCGAACACCAGAATGGTGCCTCCATCATTATTCAGGCTGCGCTACAAGATGGTTGGCTTGGCTGGTGTCTCAGGGGATGGCAATGTATTTGGTGACAACTTGTCACCAGTCTCAGCCCGCAGATGCCGTGACACTCAAACGCATCTACAGCAAGCCCTGTAGGTGCCCATATTACACCAGAATGGTGCCAACATCATTATTTAGGCTGCGCTACAAGATGGCAGGCTTGGTTGGTGTCTCAGGGGATGGCAATGATATTGGTGACAACTTGTCACCAATCTCAGCCCGCAGATGCCGTGACATTCAAACGCCCCTACAGCAAGCCCTGTAGGTGCCCAGATTACACCAGAATGGTGCCAACATCATTATTCAGGCTGCGCTACAAGATGGTAGGCTTGGTTGGTGTCTCAGGGGATGGAAATGTATTTGGTGACAACTTGTCATCAGTCTCAGCCCGCAGATGCCGTGACATTCAAACGCTTCTACAGCAAGCCCTGTAGGTGACCAAATTACACCAGAATGGTGCCAAACTCATTATTCAGGCTGCGCTACAAGATGGTAGGCTTGGTTGGTGTCTCAGGCTATGGCAATGATATTGGTGACAACTTGTCACCAGTCTCAGCCCGCAGATGCCGTGACATTCAAAGCCCCTACAGCAAGCCCTGTAGGTGCCCTGATTCCACCAGAATGGTGCCAACATCATTATGCAGGCTGCGCTACAAGATGGTAGGCTTGGCTGGTGTCTCAGGCTATGGCAATGATATTGGTGACAACTTGTCACCAGTCTCAGCCCGCAGATGCCGTGACATTCAAACGCCCCTACAGCAAGCCCTGTAGGTGCCCAGATTACACCAGAATGGTGCCAACCTCATTATTCAGGCTGCGCTACAAAATGGCAGGCTTGGTTGGTGTCTCAGGGGATGGCAATGATATTGGTGACAACTTGTCACCAATCTCAGCCGACAGATGCCGTGACATTCAAACGCCCCTACAGCAAGCCCTGTAGGTGCCCAAATTACACCAGAATGGTGCCAACATCATTATTCAGGCTGCGCTACAAGATGGTAGGCTTGGTTGGTGTCTCAGGGGATGGCAATGTATTTGGTGACAACTTGTCACCAGTCTCAGCCCGCAGATGCCGTGACATTCAAACGCCCCTACAGCAAGCCCTGTAGGTGCCCAAATTACACCAGAATGGTGCCAACATCATTATTCAGGCTGAGCTACAAGATGGTATGCTTGGATGGTGTCTCAGGCTATGGCAATGATATTGGTGACAACTTTTCACCAGTCTCAGCCCGCAGATGCCGTGACATCTAAACGCCCCTACAACAAGCCCTGTAGGTGCCCAAATTACACCAGGATGGTGCCAACATCATTATTCAGGCTGCGCTACAAGATGGTAGGCTTGGCTGGTGTCTCAGGGGATGGCAATGTATTTGGTGACAACTTGTCACCAGTCTCAGCCCGCAGATGCCGTGACACTCAAACGCATTTACAGCAAGTCTTGTAGGTGCCCAAATCACACCAGAATGGTGCCAACCTCATTATTTAGGCTGCGCTACAAGATGGTAGGCTTGATTGGTGTCTCAGGGGATGGCAATGTATTTGGTGACAACTTGTCACAAGTCTCAGCCCGTAGATGCCATGACATTCAAACGCTTCTACAGCAAGCCCTGTAGGTGCCCAAATTGCACCAGAATGGTGCCAACATCATTATTCAGGCTGCGCTACAAGATGGTAGGCTTGGTTGGTGTCTCAGGGGATGGCAATGATATTGGTGACAACTTGTCACCAGTCTCAGCCCGCAGATGCCGTGACATTCAAACGCCCCTACAGCAAGCCCTGTAGGTGCCCAGATTACACCAGAATGGTGCCAACATCATTATTCAGGCTGCGCTACAAGATGGCAGGCTTGGCTGGTGTCTCAGGCTATGGCAATGATATTGGTGACAACTTGTCACCAATCTCAGCCAGCAGATGCCGTGACATCTAAACGCCCCTACAGCAAGCCCTGTAGGTGCCCAAATTGCACCAGAATGGTGCCAACATCATTATTCAGGCTGCGCTACAAGATGGTAGGCTTGGTTGGTGTCTCAGGGGATGGAAATGTATTTGGTGACAACTTGTCACCAGTCTCAGCCCGCAGATGCCGTGACACTCAAACGCATCTACAGCAAGCCCTGTAGGTGCCCAAATCACACCAGAATGGTGCCAACCTCATTATTCAGGCTGCGCTACAAGATGGTAGGCTTGATTGGTGTCTCAGGGGATGGCAATGATATTGGTGACAACTTGTCACCAGTCTCAGCCCTCAGATGCCGTGACATCTAAACGCCCCTACAGCAAGCCCTGTAGGTGCCCAAATTGCCCAGAATGGTGCCAACATCATTATTCAGGCTGCGCTACAAGATGGTAGGCTTGGTTGGTGTCTCAGGGGATGGCAATGATATTGGTGACAACTTGTCGCCAGTCTCAGCCCGCAGATGCCATGACATTCAAACGCTTCTACAGCAAGCCCTGTAGGTGCCCAAATTGCCCAGAATGGTGCCAACATCATTATTCAGGCTGCGCTACAAGATGGTAGACTTGGTTGGTGTCTCAGGGGATGGCAATGAGACTGGTGACAACTTGTCACCAGTCTCAGCCCACAGATGCCATGACATTCAAACGCTTCTACAGCAAGCCCTGTAGGTGCCCAAATTGCCCAGAATGGTGCCAACATCATTATTCAGGCTGCGCTACAAGATGGTAGACTTGGTTGGTGTCTCAGGGGATGGCAATGATATTGGTGACAACTTGTCACCAGTCTCAGCTGGCAGATGCTGTGACATTCAAACGCCCCTACAGCAAGCCCAGTCGGTGCCCAGATTACACCAGAATGGTGCCAACATCATTATTCAGGCTGCGCTACAAGATGTTAGGCTTGGTTGGTGTCTCCGGGGATGGCAATGATATTGGTGACAACTTGTCATCAGTCTCAGCCCGCAGATGCCATGACATTCAAATGCTTCTACAGCAAGCCCTGTAGGTGCCCAGATTACACCAGAATGGTGCCAACAACATTATTCAGGCTGCGCTACAAGATGGCAGGCTTGGTTGGTGTCTCAGGTGATGGAAATGTATTTGGTGACAACTTGTCACCAGTCTCAGCCCGCAGATGCCATGACATTCAAACGCTTCTACAGCAAGCCCTGTAGGTGCCCAAATTGCACCAGAATGGTGCCAACATCATTATTCAGGCTGCGCTACAAGATGTTAGGCTTGGTTGGTGTCTCCGGGGATGACAATGATATTGGTGACATCTTGTCATCAGTCTCAGCCCGCAGATGCCATGACATTCAAACGCTTCTACAGCAAGCCCTGTAGGTGCCCAGATTACACCAGAATGGTGCCAACATCATTATTCAGGCTGCGCTACAAGATGGTAGGCTTGGTTGGTGTCTCAGGCTATGGCAATGATATTGGTGACAACTTGTCACCAGTCTCAGCTGGCAGATGCTGTGACATTTAAACGCCCCTACAGCAAGCCCAGTCGGTGCCCAGATTACACCAGAATGGTGCCAACATCATTATTCAGGCTGCGCTACAAGATGGTAGGCTTGGTTGGTGTCTCAGGGGATGAAAATGTATTTGGTGACAACTTGTCACCAGTCTCAGCCCGCAGATGCCGTGACATTCAAACGCCCCTACAGCAAGCCCTGTAGGTGCCCTAATTACACCAGAATGGTGCCAACATCATTATTCAGGCTGGGCTACAAGATGGTAGGCTTGGCTGGTGTCTCAGGCTATGGCAATGATATTGGTGACAACTTGTCACCAGTCTCAGCCCGCAGATGCCGTGACACTCAAACGCATCTACAGCAAGCCCTGTAGGTGCCCAAATCACACCAGAATGGTGCCAACCTCATTATTCAGGCTGCGCTACAGGATGGTAGGCTTGATTGGTGTCTCAGGGGATGGCATTGTATTTGATGAAAACTTGTCACCAGTCTCAGCCCGCAGATGCCATGACATTAAAATGCTTCTACAGCAAGCCCTGTAGGTGCCCAAATTACACCAGAATGGTGCCAACATCATTATTCAGGCTGCGCTACAAGATGGTAGGCTTGGTTGGTGTCTCAGGGGATGGCAATGATATTGGTGACAACTTGTCACCAGTCTCAGCTGGCAGATGCTGTGACATCTTAACGCCCCTACAGCAAGCCCTGTAGGTGCCCAAATTACACCAGAATGGTGCCAACATCATTATTCAGGCTGCGCTACAAGATGGTAGGCTTGGCTGGTGTCTCAGGGGATGGCAATGTATTTGGTGACAACTTGTCACCAGTCTCAGCCCGCAGATGCCGTGACACTCAAACGCATCTACAGCAAGCCCTGTAGGTGCCCAAATCACACCAGAATGGTGCCAACCTCATTATTCAGGCTGCGCTACAAGATTGTAGGCTTGATTGGTGTCTCAGGGGATGGCAATGTATTTGGTGACAACTTGTCACCAGTCTCAGCCCGCATATGCCATGACATTCAAACGCTTCTACAGCAAGCCCTGTAGGTGCCCAAATCACACCAGAATTGTGCCAACCTCATTTTTTAGGTTGCGCTACAAGATGGTAGGCTTGGTTGGTGTCTCAGGGGATGGCAATGTATTTGGTGACAACTTGTCACCAGTCTCAGCCCGCAGATGCCGTGACATTCAAACGCCCCTACAGCAAGCCCTGTAGGTTCCCAAATTACACCAGTATGGTGATAACATCATTATTCAGGCTGAGCTACAAGATGGTATGCTTGGCTGGTGTCTCAGGCTATGGCAATGATATTGTTGACAACTTGTCACCAGTCTCAGCCCGCAGATGCCATGACATCTAAACGCCCCTACAGCAAGCCCTGTAGGTGCCCAAATTACACCAGAATGGTGCCAACATCATTATTCAGGCTGCGCTACAAGACATGATGGTAGGCTTGGCTGGTGTCTCAGGGGATGGCAATGTATTTGGTGACAACTTGTCACCAGTCTCAGCCCGCAGTTGCCGTGACACTCAAACGCATCTACAGCAAGCCCTGTAGGTGCCCAAATCACACCAGAATGGTGCCAACCTCATTATTTCGGCTGCGCTACAAGATGGTAGGCTTGATTGGTGTCTCAGGGGATGGCAATGTATTTGGTGACAACTTGTCACCAGTCTCAGCCCGCAGATGCCATGACATTCAAACGCTTCTACAGCAAGCCCTGTAGGTTCCCAAATTGCACCAGAATGGTGCCAACATCATTATTCAGGCTCCGCTACAAGATGGTAGGCTTGGTTGGTGTCTCAGGGGATGGCAATGATATTGGTGACAACTTGTCACCAGTCTCAGCTGGCAGATGCCATGACATTTAAACGCCCCTACAGCAAGCCCAGTCGGTGCCCAGATTACACCAGAATGGTGCCAACATCATTATTCAGGCTGCGCTACAAGATGGTAGGCTTGGATGGTGTCTCAGGGGATGAAAATGTATTTGGTGACAACTTGTCACCAGTCTCAGCCGGCAGATGCCGTGACATTCAAACGCCCCTACAGCAAGCCCTGTAGGTGCCCTAATTACACCAGAATGGTGCCAACATCATTATTCAGGCTGGGCTACAAGATGGTAGGCTTGGCTGGTGTCTCAGGCTATGGCAATGATATTGGTGACAACTTGTCACCAGTCTCAGCCCGCAGATGCCGTGACATCTAAACACCCCTACAGCAAGCCCTGTAGGTGCCCAAATTACACCAGAATGGTGCCAACATCATTATTCAGGCTGCGCTACAAGATGGTAGGCTTGGCTGGTGTCTCAGGGGATGGCAATGTATTTGGTGACAACTTGTCACCAGTCTCAGCCCCCAGATGCCGTGACACTCAAACGCCCCTACAGCAAGCCCTGTAGGTGCCCAAATCACACCAGAATTGTGCCAACATCATTATTCAGGGTGCGCTACAAGATGGTATGCTTGGCTGGTGTCTCAGGGGATGGCAATGTATTTGGTGACAACTTGTCACCAGTCTCAGCCCGCATATGCCATGACATTCAAACGCTTCTACAGCAAGCCCTGTAGGTGCCCAAATCACACCAAAATTGTGCCAACCTCATTTTTTAGGTTGCGCTACAAGATGGTAGGCTTGGTTGGTGTCTCAGGGGATGGCAATGTATTTGGTGACAACTTGTCACCAGTCTCAGCCCGCAGATGCCGTGACATTCAAACGCCCCTACAGCAAGCCCTGTAGGTTCCCAAATTACACCAGTATGGTGATAACATCATTATTCAGGCTGAGCTACAAGATGGTATGCTTGGCTGGTGTCTCAGGCTATGGCAATGATATTGTTGACAACTTGTCACCAGTCTCAGCCCGCAGATGCCATGACATCTAAACGCCCCTACAGCAAGCCCTGTAGGTGCCCAAATTACACCAGAATGGTGCCAACATCATTATTCAGGCTGCGCTACAAGACAAGATGGTAGGCTTGGCTGGTGTCTCAGGGGATGGCAATGTATTTGGTGACAACTTGTCACCAGTCTCAGCCCGCAGTTGCCGTGACACTCAAACGCATCTACAGCAAGCCCTGTAGGTGCCCAAATCACACCAGAATGGTGCCAACCTCATTATTTCGGCTGCGCTACAAGATGGTAGGCTTGATTGGTGTCTCAGGGGATGGCAATGTATTTGGTGACAACTTGTCACCAGTCTCAGCCCGCAGATGCCATGACATTCAAACGCTTCTACAGCAAGCCCTGTAGGTTCCCAAATTGCACCAGAATGGTGCCAACATCATTATTCAGGCTCTGCTACAAGATGGTAGGCTTGGTTGGTGTCTCAGGGGATGGCAATGATATTGGTGACAACTTGTCACCAGTCTCAGCTGGCAGATGCCATGACATTTAAACGCCCCTACAGCAAGCCCAGTCGGTGCCCAGATTACACCAGAATGGTGCCAACATCATTATTCAGGCTGCGCTACAAGATGGTAGGCTTGGATGGTGTCTCAGGGGATGAAAATGTATTTGGTGACAACTTGTCACCAGTCTCAGCCGGCAGATGCCGTGACATTCAAACGCCCCTACAGCAAGCCCTGTAGGTGCCCTAATTACACCAGAATGGTGCCAACATCATTATTCAGGCTGGGCTACAAGATGGTAGGCTTGGCTGGTGTCTCAGGCTATGGCAATGATATTGGTGACAACTTGTCACCAGTCTCAGCCCGCAGATGCCGTGACATCTAAACACCCCTACAGCAAGCCCTGTAGGTGCCCAAATTACACCAGAATGGTGCCAACATCATTATTCAGGCTGCGCTACAAGATGGTAGGCTTGGCTGGTGTCTCAGGGGATGGCAATGTATTTGGTGACAACTTGTCACCAGTCTCAGCCCCCAGATGCTGTGACACTCAAACGCCCCTACAGCAAGCCCTGTAGGTGCCCAAATCACACCAGAATTGTGCCAACATCATTATTCAGGGTGCGCTACAAGATGGTAGGCTTGGTTGGTGTTTCAGGAGATGGCAATGATATTGGTGACAACTTGTCACCAGTCTCAGCCGGCAGATGCAGTGACATTCAAACACCCCTACAGCAAGCCCTGTAGGTGCCAAGATTACACCAGAATGGTGCCAACATCATTATTCAGCCTGCGCTACAAGATGGTAGGCTTGATTGGTGTCTCAGGGGATGGCAATGTATTTGGTGACAACTTGTCACCAGTCTCAGCCCGCAGATGCCATGACATTCAAACGCTTCTACAGCAAGCCCTGTAGGTGCCCAAATTGCACCAGAATGGTGCCAACATCATTATTCAGGCTCCGCTACAAGATGGTAGGCTTGGTTGGTGTCTCAGGGGATGGCAATGATATTGGTGACAACTTGTCACCAGTCTCAGCTGGCAGATGCCATGACATTTAAACGCCCCTACAGCAAGCCCAGTCGGTGCCCAAATTACACCAGAATGGTGCCAACATCATTATTCAGGCTGCGCTACAAGATGGTAGGCTTGGCTGGTGTCTCAGGGGATGGCAATGTATTTGGTGACAACTTGTCACCAGTCTCAGCCCGCAGATGCCATGACATTCAAACGCTTCTACAGCAAGCCCTGTAGGTGCCCAAATTGCACCAGAATGGTGCCAACATCATTATTCAGGCTGCGCTACAAGATGGTAGGCTTGGCTGGTGTCTCAGGGAATGGCAATGTATTTGGTGACAACTTGTCACCAGTCTCAGCCCGCAGATGCCGTGACACTCAAACGCATCTACAGCAAGCCCTGTAGGTGCCCAAATCACACCAGAATGGTACCAACCTCATTATTCAGGCTGCGCTACAAGATGGTAGGCTTGATTGGTGTCTCAGGGGATGGCAATGTATTTGGTGACAACTTGTCACCAGTCTCAGCCCGCAGATGCCATGACATTCAAACGCTTCTACAGCAAGCCCTGTAGGTGCCCAAAATACACCAGATTGGTGTCAACATCATTATTCAGGCTGCGCTACAAGATGGTAGGCTTGGTTGGTGTCTCAGGGGATGGCAATGATATTGGTGACAACTTGTCACCAGTCTCAGCTGGCAGATGCCATGACATTTAAACGCCCCTACAGCAAGCCCAGTCGGTGCCCAGATTACACCAGAGTGGTGCCAACATCATTATTCAGGCTGCGCTACAAGATGGTAGGCTTGGATGGTGTCTCAGGGGATGAAAATGTATTTGGTGACACCTTGTCACCAGTCTCAGCCCGCAGATGCCGTGACATTCAAACGCCCCTACAGCAAGCCCTGTAGGTGCCCTAATTACACCAGAATGGTGCCAACATCATTATTCAGGCTGGGCTACAAGATGGTAGGCTTGGCTGGTGTCTCAGGCTATGGCAATGATATTGGTGACAACTTGTCACCAGTCTCAGCCCGCAGATGCCGTGACATCTAAACACCCCTACAGCAAGCCCTGTAGGTGCCCAAATTACACCAGAATGGTGCCAACATCATTATTCAGGCTGCGCTACAAGATGGTAGGCTTGGCTGGTGTCTCAGGGAATGGCAATGATATTGGTGACAACTTGTCACCAGTCTCAGCCCGCAGATGCCGTGACATTTAAACACCCCTACAGCAAGCCCTATATGTTCCCAAAGTACACCAGAATGGTGCCAACATCATTATTCAGGCTGCGCTACAAGATGGTAGGCTTGATTGGTGTCTCAGGGGATGGCAATGTATTTGGTGACAACTTGTCACCAGTCTCAGCCCGCAGATGCCGTGACATTCAAACGCTTCTACAGCAAGCCCTGTAGGTGCCCAGATTACACCAGAATGGTGCCAACATTATTATTCAGGCTGCGCTACAAGATGGTAGGCTTGGCTGGTGTCTCAGGGGATGGCAATGATATTGGTGACAACTTGTCACCAGTCTCAGCCCGCAGATGCCGTGACATTCAAACGCCCCTACAGCAAGCCCTGTAGGTGCCCAAATTACACCAGAATGGTGCCAACATCATTCTTCAGGCTGCGCTACAAGATGGTAGGCTTGGCTGGTGTCTCAGGGGATGGCAATGTATTTGGTGACAACTTGTCACCAGTCTCAGCCCGCAGATGCTGTGACATTCAAACGCTTCTACAGCAAGCCCTGTAGGTGCCCAAGTTACACCAGAATGGTGCCAACCTCATTCTTCAGGCTGCGCTACAAGATGGTAAGCTTGGTTGGTGTCTCAGGGGATGGCAATGATATTGGTGACAACTTGTCACCAGTCTCAGCCCAAAGATGCCGTGAGATTCAAACGCCCCTACAGCAAGCCCTGTAGGTGCCCAGATTACACCAGAATGGTGCCAACATCATTCTTCAGGCTGTGCTACAAGATGGTAGGCTTGGTTGGTGTCTCAGGGGATGGCAATGATATTGGTGACAACTTGTCACCAGTCTCAGCCCAAAGATGCTGTGACATTCAAACGCCCCTACAGCAAGCCCTGCAGGTGCCCAAATTACACCAGAATGGTGCCAACATCATTATTCAGGCTACGCTACAAGATGGTAGGCTTGGTTGGTATCTCAGGGGATGGCAATGATATTGGTGACAACTTGTCACCAATCTCAGCCCGCAGATGCCGTGACATTCAAACGCCCCTACAGCAAGCCCTGTAGGTGCCCAAATTACACCAAAATGGTGCCAACATCATTATTCCGGCAGAGCTATAAGATGGTAGGCTTGGCTGGTGTCTCAGGGGATGGCAATGTATTTGGTGACAACTTGTCACCAGTCTCAGCCGGCAGATGCCGTGACATTCAAACGCTTCTACAGCAAGCCCTGTAGGTGCCCTGATTACACCAGAATGGTGCCAACCTCATTATTCAGGCTGCGCTACAAGGTGGAAGGCTTGGCTGGTGTCTCAGGGGATGGCGATGTATTTGGTGACAACTTGTCACCAGTCTCAGCCCGCAGATGCTGTGACATTCAAACGCCCCTACAGCAAGCTTTGTAGGTGCCCAAATTACACCAGAATGGTGCCAACATCATAATGCAGGCTACACTACAAGCTGGTAGGCTTGGCTGGTGTCTCAGGCTATGGCAATGATATTGGTGACAACTTGTCACCAGTCTCAGCCCGCAGATGCCGTGACATCTAAACGCCCCTACAGCAAGCCCTGTAGGTGCCCAAATTACACCAGAATGGTGCCAACATCATTATTCAGGCTGCGCTACAAGATGGTAGGCTTGGCTGGTGTCTCAGGGAATGGCAATGATATTGGTGACAACTTGTCACCAGTCTCAGCCCGCAGATGCCGTGACATTTAAACACCCCTACAGCAAGCCCTATATGTTCCCAAAGTACACCAGAATGGTGCCAACATCATTATTCAGGCTGGGCTACAAGATGGTAGGCTTGGCTGGTGTCTCAGGCTATGGCAATGATATTGGTGACAACTTGTCACCAGTCTCAGCCCGCAGATGCCGTGACATTCAAACGCCCCTACAGCAAGCCCTGTAGGTGCCCAAATTACACCAGAATGGTGCCAACATCATTATTCAGGCTGCGCTACAAGATGGTAGGCTTGGCTGGTGTCTCAGGCTATGGCAATGATATTGGTGACAACTTGTCACCAGTCTCAGCCAGCAGATGCCGTGACATTCAAACGCCCCTAGATCAGGCCCTGTAGGTGTTCAAATTACACCAGAATTGTGCCAACATCATTATGCAGGCTGCGCTACAAGATGGTAGGCTTGGCTGTTGTCGCTAGGGATGGCAATGATATTGTTGACAACTTGTCACCAATCTCAGCCCGCAGATGCCGTGACATTCAAACGCCCCTACAGCAAGCCCTGTAGGTGCCGAGATTACACCAGAATGGTGCCAACATCATTATTCAGGCTGCGCTACAAGATGGTAGGCTTGGTTGGTGTCTCAGGGGATGGCAATGTATTTGGTGACAACTTGTCACCAGTCTCAGCCCGCAGATGCTGTGACATTCAAACGCTTCTACAGCAAGCCCTGTAGGTGCCCAAGTTACACCAGAATGGTGCCAACCTCATTATTCAGGCTGCGCTACAAGATGGTAGGCTTGGCTGGTGTTTAAGGGTTGGCAATGTATTTGGTGACAACTTGTCACCAGTCTCAGCCCACAGATGCCGTGACACTCAAACGCTTCTACAGCAAGCCCTGTAAGTGCCCAGATTACACCAAAATGGTGCCAACATCATCATTCAGGCTGCGCTACAAATTGGTAGGCTTGGTTGGTGTCTCAGGGGATGGCAATGATATTGGTGACAACTTGTCACCAGTCGCAGCCCGCAGATGCCGTGACATTCAAACGCCCCTACAGCAAGCCCTGTAGGTGCCCTGATTACACCAGAATGGTGCCAATATCATTATTCTAGCTGCGCTACAAGATGGTAGGCTTGGCTGGTGTCTCAGGGAATGGCAATGTATTTGGTGACAACTTGTCACCAGTCTCAGCCCGCAGATGCCATGAGATTCAAACGCCCCTACAGCAAGCCCTGTAGGTGCCCAGATTACACCAGAATGGTGCCAACATCATTTTTCAGGCTGCGCTACAAGATGGTAGGCTTGGTTGGTGTCTCAGGGGATGGCAATGATATTGGTGACAACTTGTCACCAGTCTCAGCCCAAAGATGCCGTGACATTCAAACGCATCTACAGCAAGCCCTGCAGGTGCCCAAATCACACCAGAATGGTGACAACATCATTATTCAGGCTGCGCTACAAGATGGTAGGCTTGGTTGGTGTCTCAGGGGATGGCAATGATATTGGTGACAACTTGTCACCAGTCTCAGCCCGCAGATGCCGTGACATTCAAACGCCCCTACAGCAAGCCCTGTAGGTGCCCAAATTACACCAGAATGGTGCCAACATCATTATTCAGGCTGCGCTACAAGATGGTAGGCTTGGCTGGTGTCTCAGGGAATGGCAATGTATTTGGTGACAACTTGTCACCAGTCTCAGCCCACAGATGCAGTGACACTCAAACGCTTCTACAGCAAGCCCTGTAAGTGCCCAGATTACACCAAAATGGTGCCAACATCATCATTCAGGCTGCGCTACAAATTGGTAGGCTTGGTTGGTGTCTCAGGGGATGGCAATGATATTGGTGACAACTTGTCACCAGTCGCAGCCCGCAGATGCCGTGACATTCAAACGCCCCTACAGCAAGCCCTGTAGGTGCCCTGATTACACCAGAATGGTGCCAATATCATTATTCTAGCTGCGCTACAAGATGGTAGGCTTGGCTGGTGTCTCAGGGAATGGCAATGTATTTGGTGACAACTTGTCACCAGTCTCAGCCCGCAATTGCTGTGACATTCAAATGCCCATACAGCAAGCCCTGTAGGTGCCTAAATTACACCAGAATGGTGCCAACATCATTATTCTGGCTGCGCTACAAGATGGTATGCTTGGTTGGTGTCTCAGGGGATGGCAATGATATTGGTGACAACTTGTCACCAGTCTCAGCCCGCAGATGCCGCGAGATTCAAACGCCCCTACAGCAAGCCCTGTAGGTGCCGAGATTACACCAGAATGGTGCCAACATCATTATGCAGTTACAAGATGGTAGGCTTGGTTGGTGCCTCAGGGGATGGCAATGTAATTGGTGACAACTTGTCACCAGTCTCAGCCCGCAGATGCCGTGACATTCAAACGCCCCTACAGCAAGCCCTGCAGGTGCCCAAAATACACCAGAATGGTGCCAACATCATTATTTAGGCTGAGCTACAAGATGGTAGGCTTGGCTGGTGTCTCAAGGGATGGCAATGATATTGGTGACAACTTGTCACCAATCTCAACCCGCAGATGCCGTGAGATTCACACGCCCCTACAGCAAGCCCTGTAAGTTCCCAAATTCCACCAGAATGGTGCCAACATCATTATATGGGCTGCGCTACAAATTGGTAGGCCTGGCTGGTGTCTCAGGGAATGGCGATGTATTTGGTGACAACTTGTCACCAGTCTCAGCCTGCAGATGCCGTGAGATTCAAACGCCCCTACAGCAAGCCCTGTAGGTGCCCAGATTACACCAGAATGGTGCCAACATCATTCTTCAGGCTGCGCTACAAGATGGTAGGCTTGGTTGGTGTCTCAGGGGATGGCAATGATATTGGTGACAACTTGTCACCAGTCTCAGCCCAAAGATGCCGTGAGATTCAAACGCCCCTACAGCAAGCCCTGTAGGTGCCCAGATTACACCAGAATGGTGCCAACATCATTCTTCAGGCTGCGCTACAAGATGGTAGGCTTGGTTGGTGTCTCAGGGGATGGCAATGTATTTGGTGACAACTTGTCACCAGTCTCAGCCCGCAGATGCCGTGACATTCAAACGCCCCTTCAGCAAGCCCTGTAGGTGCCCAAATTACACCATAATGGTGCCAACATCATATTCAGGCTACGCTACAAGATGGTAGGCTTGGCTGGTGTCTCAGGGGATGCTGAGACATTTAAACGCCCCTACAGCAAGCCATCTTTACTCCCAAATTACACCAGAATGGTGCCAACATCATTATTCAGTCTGCGCTACAAGATGGTATGACTGGCGGATGTCTAGTAGCCTGCAATGGGACTGATGTGATTGTGCCGCCTATTCAAGCAGTCTGGTTACCACAAAATAGCTAGCGGTTTGCAAGAATGAAAAGCGTCGCATTCGTCACACTGCGGGAAATTGGAAGATCGTGATCGTCCGTCGATCTCGACCATGACACGAGATTCGCCGCCGTCAATTGTCAAACCTACATATACAAGCATCTCCTTTCCATAATACAATCAGTCTGCTCTTAGTTCAGAGCCTCTGTCAGGTTACAAGTCCAATACATTACAGCAGCAGCTGCACCATGGGTCAATCACTGTCATCATTTTCTCGCGACGACGACACCACCACAGCATCCGTCAAGCAGCAGGAATTATCCGACGAGGATATTCAAGCGGAACGCCGTCGACTCGAGTACAAGATTGTCTCTCATGACGTCGTCAAGCAGGCTGCCCGCGATCCATCCTGCTACTGGGTCGACGTGCGCAGCGAGGAGGAGGTGATCAACCGCAAGATTGGCTACGTTTCCACCGACAAGCGATGGGTGTATGCGCCATGTCACGACGACGCCTGTCCTATACTTCAAGTGACGGCGGAAAATATGATTCCCGAAAAGAATGCTCAGATTATTGTGTATTGTTCGTCGGGAAGGAGGGCTGCCATTGCCAAGGAAACGTTGGAAGGCAAGGGCTACACGAATGTTATCAATGCTGGAGGACTTGTCGATGTATTTTATCCGCGGAAGCGAAAGTAGAAGCAAGTGGACATGAATCTACTGGAGCTATAGAGTGAACTGTCAAGTTTAGCGAAAGTTGGTCGGGAAAGTGAGTCGGCGATTCTCGAATCGGCGATTCGAAAGCCATAGAGCATGGCGAGCAAAGGGACAGCGCGACGAATTGGCGTTGTACACGAGTGTTGTCAGCTCATTTTTAAAGCGTCATGCGAAAAAGTAAATTAATCACTCGTAGCTTATTGCGTTCGTTTATAGCATTCCAGGAACGAATCCCATGCGAATCGTCCGTGTGACACGCCTCTACGGAAAAATTTGTTGATTGTTATTAGCTGCAGCAGCAGTCGTACCTTTGTATCTATAAAATCATGGTCAGCTTGCAGTAACATTGCGGCTACTGCACGTCCTACCTAGTAGTAGCTACAGTTTTGCGTTTATGATACTCACACTGCAAGTCGTCGACGCTGCGATGGAGCGTGACGACCGTTCAGTCGTATCAAATGACTCAAAAGTCATTAGGCATATGTACCGAAAGATACGGTCATTCTCCGGTCATTTGGATCCATCCATTGTCGTTCGACGACCGCTCGCTTGATTGGCATGCCAATGTTGAACCGCACGACGAGACCTTTAGGCATCAATTGATAGTCCTCGCAAGCTACGATAGAACCAAGCAAGAGCATCATCATAATTTTCTATCCCAGGTGCAAGCCGAGTATCAGATTTCTAAAGTCATTACATTGGAACGAGCAGTCATTCTCCCATTGACTCTGCACGCAACAAATTCCACTCCTCGCCCTTTTACTCCTCCACCATGCCTCCTTCCAGCAGTATCAAGTCGCCCGACAAGCTCAACATGACGCCCCAGGAAGCCTACAATGTTTTGCAGCAGCTTTTGGAGACGCAAAAATTGAAAATGGCCGACTTGGAAGTCGCTCTGGGATGCGTACGAAACAACAACGGCAAGCAGCAGCTGCAGCAGCAGCAAGTCAAGAAGAAGGGATTATTCTCCGGACTCCGACGAACCTCAAGCAACGTTGACTCGTCGTCGCACCACAATGAGTCATCGGAGCATAGTAATGCTTCCAATAACATTGTTTCCGCCATCATGAAGCAACCGCGCAGCCGGGCTCGCCAAAAGGTGCGGGCGCAGCACGTTGATGTTTCCGGCAGCAAGGACGATTCCCAGACGGTCAGTCTTCCAGTCTACGAAAAGAGTCAAGCATCGGTAGCATTCTTGACGCAGGCGCTTTCAAGCGATTCAAATTTTCTATTCAGCAGCCTCAGTCCCAACGAACTGCACTTGCTCATTGGCGCCATGGCTCCATGTTCGGCGAAAGCGGATACGATGATTATACAGCAGGGTGACATTGGCGACTACTTTTACGTACTAGAGATTGGTCGCGTCGATTTCATCGTGGATGGCAACTTGGTGGGACATTGCGGATCGGGCGCCAGCTTTGGAGAATTGGCGCTACTGTATGACGCGCCGCGCGCGGCCACCTGCAAGGCGCATTTGGATTGCCAACTCTGGAAGGTGGATCAGCATACCTTTCGCTACATGCTGGCCAAGACGCAGGCGAATCAAAACTCTCACATTCACTCGATTCTTCGCAAGGTGCCGTTCTTGAGTGAATTGGAAGACTCGGCCTTGAGTAAGATTATTGATGCGCTCGTGACTGTCAAATTTCACAAGAATGATGAAATCTTTCGCAAGGGCCAGGTCGGCGACAAGTTTTACATTTTGGAAAAGGGCAAGGCTCGCATTCATGAGATTGGTTTTGGTGACACCAAGTTTGACGATGTTTTCATTGACAGTGGCGCCTACTTTGGAGAGCGAGCGCTGCTGACGGGTGAGCCACGGGCGGCGCATGTCACGGCCACGACGGACTGCGTTTGCTTCACGCTGAGTCGAGAGTCGTTTGAGGCGACGCTGGGGCCGCTGCAGGCCTTGATGGATCGAGCCATGACCAAGCGCGTGTTGGTGTGTAATCATTGACGCGCGAGTTTATATAAAGACCGTGTTCTGGCTAATTTCTCCCAACTTTCGCTATCGCAGGTATCGATACCCAGTTTTGGAGAAAAGTACATTGACAACCACGAACTTGATCGGCTTTTGGATAGCATGAAGGAAGTTTCATTCAAAAAAGGCGAAATTATCATGGAGGAAGGCGTCGGCGTCAAACCAGCTCTGCACATTATTCGCAAGGGCAATGTCAGTGTCGTTTCAAACAAGGGTGAAATCAACAATCTCACAAACGGAGGACACTTTGGCGAATCAACACTCATAATGAAGTCGACGGACTCTGCACGAGCAACCATTTCCGCCCTTGATGAAGTTGTTTGCAACGTACTCACCAAAGCAGACATTGAAAAGGTGATTGGATCGACGACTCGATTAGGACAAGCGCGGGCACTTATCAACCTGCGCGAGCGACGAGACTACGTCAAGTACAGTAACCTGACCAAGGTGCGCATCCTGGGCGTTGGAACCTTCGGAAAGGTATGGTTAGCTGTGGACAAGACGACCAACAGGTCGTTCGCTTTGAAGCTCATGGATAAGAAGCAGTGCATTGAGCACGGCCAGCACGAGGGCGTTATACGCGAAAAGAATATATTGGCAAACATTGATCATCCCTTCTTGCTTAAAATGTGGGGTTCCTATCAAACTGACAAGCATTTGATGATGTTGATTGACTTGATCCAAGGTGGGGAACTTTTTACTGTGTTGCATACAGACAAGCGCGACGGAGTGCCCAATGGCGACGCAGTTTTTTACGCCGCATGTGTTTTGGAAGGGCTGGGCCATTTACACGAGCGAAACATTGTGTATCGAGACTTGAAGGCAAGTACAACGTGACGAGGAATGGCGAGGTGCCTACCGCCCAGGTGGACGATTGCTCACCTTTCGCATGTTTATTCTCTGCTTTCCTACAGCCCGAGAACGCCTTGATCGACGCCACTGGCTACTGCATTGTGGTAGACTATGGATTCGCCAAGATTGTTACCAACAAAACCTTTACTCTCTGTGGTACGCCCGAGTACCTTGCTCCGGAAATTATTCTCAGCAAGGGGCACAACAAAGGCGTCGATTATTGGGCATTCGGCGTTTTGATTTACGAAATGCTGGTAGGTCGTTCTCCCTTTTACGATCATGATCAAATGCGTCTCTTCAAAAAGATTGTTCAAGGCAAGTATGGCTATCCGGAGCGTCGGACAGTCAGCAGGGCAGCGGAGGACTTGATCAGTTCGTTGCTCCAGCGAAAGCAGTCGAGTCGGCTGGGTAACTTGAAGGGCGGACACGTTGACGTTCAAAAGCATCCATGGTTCAACGAGATGGACTTGGCCAAGCTGCTGAGACGTGAACTTGAAGCTCCATGGAAGCCACAGCTAAAAGATACACTGGACGCAAGCAATTTTGAAGATTTCAGCTCGATGGAAAAGGACGACGTCGTGGTCGACAAGTCCGGAAAGCGATTGAACGCCAAGGCCCAGGAGATGTTTAGGGAGTTTGGCGAGTACGTGTAAATTACTGACGACGACGACAAAATGCCAAACTGGATAGCTGTAGCTAATTGTTTGCTACTGATAATGATTAGAATTTGAGCAATGTACATGCTTAGCTAGCTAATACATCCGCCTCGATCATTTCGACGATAACGTATCCTCGATTCGTCGGTCGACAATTCAGCAGCTTGAACGCCTTGTGCAAGTCATGCACGTCCGTCGGATGAAGGTATCGATCGGAAAGGTCCCATTGCGCCTTTGGAAAGTCCCAGTCGCCGCATTGATCGACTCCTTGCATGGACGCTACTAATCGATGCGTCGGAACCCAAACGGGTGGATACTTGTACTTGGCCATGTCCATAATGAGAAAGGCGTCTTGACTGCTCGAGTAAGATGCGATTGGAGAAAAGTGGCCATAGCCCTCCTGATTCAGCGTCATGCGATTAAAGTTTATCAGGACGCGAGCATTTGCATTTGTGAGCGCCGCGATCAGTTCAGCTCGAACAAACTCCCCAGACAAGGTTTCGTCCAAATGACGTAACTTGACTTGCCATGCTGCTTTGGGCAAATGACATTTGAGTAGCTCCGCAACCTGCGTCAAGGTCAAACCACCTGGCATGCTGAAAATGCCGTTGAACTCGTCATTGTATCGGACAACGTGATGATTGACACAAGAGTTGTTCAAAATAGATTGCTGCGTCGCATATGGATGTGGACTGTAAATGGGATCGAGTGGCAGCTGAATATTGTTTGACGCCAACGAGTTCAAGACTGCCACTGCCGACGCCACGCCGCAAAAGCCTTGGTTCTCCTGCACGTCCCAGCCTCGTTGGTAGGCGAAAAAGTCGTGCGAGCGATCCATCCAGCCAAAGTTGCTCGTGAGCAGTGAGTATGCCACCGAGTTGTTCAAGTAAAGCAGCGGATTGTTTTGGTAAAAGACGTTCAACGTTTCATTCCGGCTCACATAGTGCTCGTCAAACCACGATTTCATGGCGCTCCACCAAACGTTCCGCTCGTTGTCGGCATAGGTTGTCGTCGCGTTCCAATCCTTGCTCGCCTCCTGCTGCGTCCAGTTCCAATCTTTGGCAGCCTCCGTCTTGGTCCAGTTGTAAGCTCGCGACGCTTGATACTGGCTCCAGTTGCTTCCCACCTGCGCCTTGGTGCGTGCCATTTCCCAGTCTTGCCGCGCAGCATGTTGCGTCAGTTCCCACCACAGTGACGTTTGATTGCCAGCCGCGTGCGTAAAGTGCTGGTATGCGTCGAGCGTATCGGCCCACCAAGCCTTTTCCGACTGACTGGCATGGTTCCACCATGATTCAAAATTGGTTTGAATGTATTGCTTGGCGGACGACTCGTCGTGAGCAAGTGTTGTTGCGTTACCGTCGTTGATATTACTGTTGCTATTTTGCGACCACCAGTCTTGCAGGTGATGGCCAAACCGATGGAGATGATGCAGCAAATGACTTCGCCAAGCCTCCTCCGACTCGACTGCAGCCTTCCACCATTGATGATGCTGATTGTTGCTACTGTTGCCGCCATTTTCATGACTACTTATACTCTTGACCCATACTTGATGCGTCTGCTGCACTAGCGCTTCCCAGGAATGTTGCATGGCGCTGGGTGCCGACCGAACCGACGTTTGAACGCGCTGCCATGGAGCGTCGTCGTGCTTGGAATTATGGTTGACGATTGCTTGGTGCTGCTGATTGCTGCTGCTGCTGTCGTTGGGTGATTGTGTCGTTAAAGAGGATGAGTCTGAACTCGCGTCGCTTGATGAATCACTAGTTGAATCGCCGGTCGAAAGCTCCTCCGAGACAAAACTACTGCCAGATGACGAGTCCTTCTCTTCCGTTTCTTGCTGCTGCTGCTGCTGGTGACGATGATGCGAGTGCTTTTGCTGCCTCGCGCTGCTACTCGATCCTGCTGCCGCTGAATTTTCGTCGACAAGATGCGCCGCTGACAATTGCTTCCACTCCTGCCACTGCTCGTACAGCTGCAGACGATTATGATGATCGTATAAATTGCTTCTCTCGTGATGATTTGCTCGTATATTGTAGTAAAGAGTAATGATAGAAAAGGCTGCAAGCAGTAGCAATGCCGTCGTGGACGCCGTCGCATATGGTGCATTGCATCTACTATACCAAGGCCGACGCCTCCTCGATATTGTCGAGTAATTCGGGGAGCCGTTCAAATCATTGGCTAGTACAAGACTGCTTGTTTCATCTGCGGCAGCGCTACTTTCGTAGCTTCGTCGTTTCGTCCTGGATGTTGAACGCAGTAGATTGGTTTGCTCATTCATTGTGATTGCTGCTGCTTCTGCTCCTGATTCCTTGATAAATCACAAAATGACTAAGGTGAGGCGTCTATATGCCTATTTGGCACGTAGTTGTTGTAGCAGCAAGCCGTCTTGCATGTAGCGCCGTCTTGCACTTGCTTGACGAATGGACGAAAATGCCGATGCAATCGTTGTCGTCGTCGGCATCCGATTTTTTCACGTCGGAGCGGTGATGAACGTCTGTTGTCGGTTCAACGAAGCCGCAGCGGTACTCACAATTGAAGATAATCTACCGGTATGGCTTACCACTGTTATTGGTACGATGAGTTTGCAGGTTGGCTTGCGGCTGACTAATTGGTACAGTATGTTTGCGGGCGGACTAAGTGGTACCATTAGTTAGCAGGTTGGCTTGCAGCTGATTAGTTGGTATAGTCAATTCACCCACTTTAGCCTACGACAGCTATGACTTGTCAAGAATGCAATAAAGACACTGCTGTCTATGCATTTCCTTGTTGTCTGCTAGACTTGGAAGCTCTTGCATGGCTATGCTTCCACCGGTTGTAGTCAAGTGGTCAGGACGTTTGGAATGTACAGAAACGGCCGGTCGTCCATGGCCGCGCACATTGCCAATCTCCGCTTCGTCGCCACGCCTCGCGTGCGCGCCCGTTTGAATCAACTTGGAAATGGCTCGTGTGCTCCAAAGCGCCACGAAGAACGCAAACGCTCACCGCGACACTTTGTGCACCATGGACGCTCCAAAGCTTCCTCGCCCGGAGTCGTCTTTGGGCAAGGAAGACGACGACGATCATGATGGTCTCAACGAAGATGATTGCAATCAATGGTAATAATGATGATGATGATGCCAATTCTTTGAAGACGGCAGGAGCCGTCACCGTTCGAACTTCCAACCGAGTACGTCTAAGTCCGACGAGTGGCATGATGTCGCGCAGTTCATTCGTCTGTTTCATCATCCACGTCGTTTCTGCGATCTTTGATCATTGTCCCACTCGATCGTTGTGTCTTTCGATCCTCATTTCTTATGCTCTCGGATTCGATGCCTCTTGATTCTGCCACCTTGCCAAGATGAAAGACTCAGTTCAAGTTCGACAAGCCAAAGGTACGAACGAGTACGGAGCAATGTGCACGTCTACCGCATGGCGCATTTTCCAAGTTGTTATATTGTTGCTCATTGTGTCAATCGAGTTGTCTGACTTTCACTGTATTTCTAACAGCCATTCTGACAAAAATGCTAGATGAAACTTTACAGAGTTCATCCAACACACAAAGCGCCATTGATATGTTGGATCAATGGGCATTACATGTCAGATTTCCTGCGAACGTTTTGATTGGGGACGCCGCTATTCCTGTGGACACATTGGCCAAAGCTCACGTTTGGGAGGAATTCTACGCGCACTGCATGGATCTCATTCTAGCGGCAGCGCAACAGGAGAGCACTAATCGGGCAGCGCAAGCTGCAGCGCTGGCTCAATCGGACGATGAAGCGCAAGAAGACGCACAAGATGACGCCAAGCATGGTTTTAGGGACGACTTTAAAGTTACAAGTTTGAGCGATGGAGATAAAATGGATTCTGATTCATCAGCCGCAACGGATCGAGTGGCACCATCTTCTCAGCCTGTTGCTGCTACCTTGGCGTCAAACCAAGGTCAGTCTCAGGCAACCGCTCCTTTGCAGGGTGCTGCGCCGATTATGCAAATCCAGACGCAGCCAGCTCCTGCTGCTCCTCCCGTGGCGAGCCAAGTTCAGTCTCAGCCATTGCCACTATTGGAGCAACCTCAACAAGTCGCTCCTTTGCAGGGTGCTGCGCCAATTATGCAACTCCAGGCGCAAGCAGCTCCTGCTCCTTTTCCCGTGGCAGGCCAGCGTCAGCAAGCCGCTCTTCAGCCCGACACTCCGCCGCAACCTGGAGTAATGGAGTGCCCCTGCCGTTGTCTCATACTCTAATCATGTGGACTGGACTTCGCGCGTATATTGACAATCATTAGTCTTCTATGTTATAACATTATGTTGCGGTATATTACAGTAGCGAAAGGCTATCATCTTGTCGCCAACTCGCCCGCTGGTTACGCCGCTTCGTCGAGCGGAGCGCGTCAAACTATTGCAGCTTTGCTGCTGGTCCGTTAAAGCCAAACTGAACCGAGCAGAGGTGTAAAGGCCATTATTGTTTCTCGAGCGTCATACATTCACTCGAATGCTCGAATGCTCCTACGTGCTATGGTAGTTTAGACAAAGAATGAATAGAATTGATATAGACGCGCATTTCCGTAAAGTTACTTGATACTAGTACATGCTCAGGCAGCTAGACTTGCGTCGATGTCGATGTGCTTGGCTTATTTGGTTACATTTGCATTCCGTAAATGACTGCGTCACATTTCATGGGCTCTTTGCGATACTTCCATACATCCACGTTTTCGCGTCGTCACCCTTGCATGGCTTTGCTCCATCCATGCCGCGGCTGCTTGACGTTTCGCATGTACTCACAGTGGCGACGATGCGTTGCAGTTGGCGGCGCTGGTCGCTTGCGACTCGTCGCGTCAGGTGAACATTTTTCTTGATCAAAGTAATACTCATCCATGGCAACCTCTTTCACTGGCCTGAAATGAACCGACGGTTGCTCGGAACTGTCCGATTGCATGGAAGAGAATGACTCGTCGCCGCAAGTACTCGTCGATGAATCAAGATCCACGGCGACCAACTGTCGCTTGGTCATCGCCAAAGAATCCGCTGCGACAGTCAAATGCTCGTCATCCACTGGATAGAATAAGCACGATGCGTTGCAAGCAGGATCGTCAAAGGCAGAGACTGGCGCGGTGTTGTGCTTCATGTTGGAATGATCGTAAATTCAAATCTGAACGCTCACTTTATGGCGACAGAGCTCCTTTGTTTGTCCGTGAACCTTTTTTTAGTTGCAAAATGGCATGAACATGACGGTGACAGGGTCACGGGGGCGATGCCTTGCACAAAGTGAAGCTAATTGCAGCTGTTCCGTGGAAATTTCCAGGCTTAAACACTTTTGACACGCATGATGACGGGCAATAGTACTTTTTACCATTAATCATGAATACAAGTCACGAAGGCTTTCCAAGCCCGACTAAAAAGCTAAGTGAACCCCGGTGACAAGAGCCTTTCGTCCTTGAACAGCGAATAGCAACGATATTGATAGACGACCGAGAATTTGCTACCCTCATCTCAAAGCTATATACATTGCAAAGCTACATAGTACAGTATTAGAATATATCTTGTCGACAAGCAACTCGAATCTCATTGAATGTAAAGCAGCCGCTGATTCTGCAGTTGAACTCACCAAAGCCGGCTTGACTGTGAGTGCTTTCATTCGCACCCACGATCAACAAACTAACAAACCAGTTACCCAAGCACGTTTTACGAAATGACCGTTGCCGCCCGAGCCTTGAGTCGCACGGAGTTGGACCTTCGCGACGTTCGATCCAGTGGAGCAATCGCCGGTAGATGCGGTCCACGAACAAAACTCGTGCCGCGAGCAACACTACTGAGCGCTGGATGACTAGACGACCGACGCATGGACTGCAACAATGAACTGCCGTTTGCAACCACTACTGCTGATTGCTGCTGCTGCTTTGCTAGTAGTAGCTGCGCATCCAACTGACCCAGTTGCAACGCCATGCATCGGGATGTCTTGCTTGCCAGTCGCGCCTGCTTGCGAATCTCGTCGGGCGAATTGAAACCATGCCGACGCTGCTTGTCTTGCTCCTGCAAGACGGCTTGCACGTATAAAGTCTTGCGTTCATTGGAAGCATTGACTGCAGAGTCGTTCATGTAGTCTTCTAAACCTCTCAAGTCGTCATCGCTGCCATGATTCCGACTAGTGTTGGAGGAGCTGCTGCTTTTGCTGGCGAGCTTTTTATGGTAGCGCATCATTCGTTGAATCTCCTCGGCGCTATAAAAGGCAGATTGAATGTCTTTCTCGCATAGCTCAAACTTGGAAACGTATTGCTTGTTGCAGGACAAGTCGAATCGAACCTGTTTGGTCGCTGGTGCGTTTTGTTGGCTGTGAATGCAGCAGATTTTGGAACGTCTCTCCCTGCGGTCTTCCGTTGAATGACGCTCACTAATAGATCGAGTCTTGTAATTGACTAGCTTACTCGATGGCAAAGAAGAAGAAGTGCTCTCTACAGGCTCGTCATCATCGTCGTCGCATGATACTTGCTGCTGCTTCTCCTGCTGCAACTTGACGGACGCTTGTCGCTTGCGAATGACGACGCGAACGATTCGTTTCGCGTCGCCACCTGATGCCGACGCCAAGGGTTCATTGACGACTTTGATGATCGAGTTCATGTTGCTTAGCTGGAAATTAATGAGACGACTCGACTTTGTATGCTTGAAAACCTTTGGTCCGTGCGAATGGAGTGCGCGCTATGGACGAAACGTTCCCTGGTTTTTGACCCACGATCCAAAATGCTCATGAGGTCGTGTGAAACAGCAGGCATAAATAAATAGTGTCGGCTGTGCAGTTTTGCAATGATTGAAAACTTCAATGACGCCCAATTTTAGGCTCAAGACACTTTTCATTATTGCGCGATATTGCCCGTTTCATGAGGGCGCATATAGAAAACTGTCCAGTGGTTTGCTGGTAATCGTAATCTGCGGGGTCCATCGTTTCGATGATCCCGCCGTGTACTGTGTTCTCCTGCTGTACTCTAGCTTGATAGCTTTGCTCATTTGCTAGCGCACGACCCCGTCGCAGGATTACTGCCTGTATATATAAAGAAATGGCAATCTTCATGGTGGCGCTGCTGGCGTCTGACTCCAGTAACAATCGACTCACATACGATGCGCTGCCCATGATCCTTTTTGAAGTGTGTCCGCCGCTCCCTTTCGGTAGTGTTTCTGCCTGCCAGCTTGAGTTGCGGAGTGCATCGCCGCCAATGCCATAGATTATTGATGCTCGGCGCTTGGTGTCATTCCCAAATGCGTGCGAGGCATGATAATGTCAATGGTAAGCAAATGCATGCATTACAGGTTCATGAGCAGATGGCAAGCTAGACTAGTGCACTGTAAAGTCTGGTACTGGCGTTTACACTTGCCATCGAAAACGAACCCAGTCCAAGGTTCCAAAGTTGTCCACGGTAGTTCATAGCTAACAACCAACCGAAGCCAGTCGAATGTTCCAGGATCTTCCTCGAAATTACAGGAACTCCTCGAGCGGATGAGAACCCTTTTTGTGTGTGTATCGAATTATTGTAAAGTCAGCCGAGGTCGTTGATGGCCGTTCGCGACTGTTGTGTCGTTTCAAACGCAAAGTGTGACTCCAACGGGTGCTCGTTCCAAAATTCAGACTGACGTCATGAGATTTTAAACTGTACCGGTCAGACTTCACTCGTCTCACTCGCAGTTTTGTTCGAAGCTTCCCGATGTATTCTCCCTCTGAAATGTACAATATTATACTGATACTGCTATTATTATCAACCTTTTGCACTATACTAGTTGTCACCAAACGAAACATTAACGATTCCAGTCAGGCTTGCCTTGAGAAATGCAACACAGCCGTGTGGCCGCACAGTTACACTTGCAAATACGACAGCCTTTCCAGCGGACCATCTTTAAACGGCTTACAGTCGGAAGCTCATGCTCATACTCATGTACATGTCGCCTTCGTCTTCCTCGTCTTCGTGATCTGCGCCTTGGTCATGGTCGGCTCCAGCTCCTGCACTGCCTTCAACCATGCCATGGTCGGCTACGGCACTGCCTTCATCCATGCCATGGTCGCCTTCCGCCGCGGGACTGCCGTAGTTGATAGGAGAGCCAATGGAGCCTTCGCCTGGGGTGACGCGTCCATGTCCACTGTTGTTGCCTCCGGCGGAGCCATTGTTTCCACCGTTTCCGTTGTGGCCACCGGCAGAGCCTCCGTTTCCGCCGCTGTGAGTTGGGCTTGAGCCTCCGCTGGTAGGACTAGGGCCGCTATGCGTTGGGCTTGGGCCGGTTGGGGTGCGGTGTGTTGGACTTGGGCCGCTCTTGCTCGGGCTTGGACCTCCCTTGGAGCCTCCCTTCGATCCCTTGCTGGGACTAGGGCCGCCCTTGGAGCCTCCCTTTCCACCCTTGGATCCCTTGCTTGGACTAGGACCTCCCTTGCTGCCCTTGGAGCCGCCCTTTGATCCCTTACTCGGGCTACCTCCCTTGGAACCTCCCTTCGATCCCTTGCTCGGGCTTGAGCCGCCTTTGCTGCCCTTGGAGCCTCCCTTTCCGCCCTTGGATCCCTTACTTGGGCTTGAGCCGCCCTTGCTTCCCTTGGAACCTCCCTTGGATCCCTTGCTGGGGCTTCCACCCTTTCCACCCTTGCTTGATCCGCCCTTGGATCCCTTGCTTGGGCTTCCTCCCTTTCCGCCTTTACTGGATCCTCCCTTGGATCCCTTGCTTGGACTGGAGCCCGAGCCGCCCTTGCTAGAACCTCCCTTTCCGCCCTTACTGGATCCTCCCTTGCTGCCCTTGGCCGCCTTGGATCCCTTGCTGGACTTGGATCCCTTGCTCAACACCCGACGGACGCCTCCATGAATCGGCACTGGCTCCTGCACCCAGAGTGATTCCAGGACGGACGCGGCCGCCGCTCGCTGGTCGACGGCGTCGTCCACCTTGAGGACGCTGCGGCGACGGTGACGAACGAGCGAGGAGTCGTCCTGGGCGCACGTTGATGCGACCAAGACTGATAGTAGGAGAAGACAGATTTTGGACATCATGATATGAGTTGATGTAAATTAGTTTTGGAGCCTGCGATGTTTTGATGAATGCGAAAGAAAAGAGTTCGGATGGATGTGAGATGATGGATGAATGAGCGATTAGCAAGCGTGACAGTCGATCGATCGATCGAGCAGTCCAAAGAAGCAGCAGCAGCAGCAGCAGTCACTGCTCGTAACCTCGCGCGAGCATGCAAAGGACTCCTTCTTCATTGCTTGCTGCCAGTCATTTTGCACTGCGCATTACGTGCGTAGCGCCGCGTCTTCCTCGCGCACCTCGAGAGAAACGCCATTGTTTGGATCCGACTCGACCCTCGCGTCGGCATCAGTAGCTCCGACAACAATCGACTCACCTTTCTCAATTTATGAGTGAACGCTGGATTGCTTTGTGCAAGTAAAGTGGAGCGAAAGCAAAGACGTGTAGAGCTAAATGCACATGCAGTGATGCAGGGCAAGTCGACAATAATGAACGATTTTTGGTGAGGACTTTTGCAGCGTGGTGCACCGCGTGCGAACAAAGTCTCCGGGTTGTCGCTGCCAAAAATCCGAGGGTCTTTTGCCGCATGGAAAAGACTCGGAACGGATCGTTAACTAGCAGTCGTGCGCGCCCGCAGGGCAATGGTCGCCGAATTTGAAATTGCGCCACGCTCCAGCGGTTTACGTAACCGAAAACCACTGGCGGACGACGCGTGTATCGTCAGCGGTTGGCTAAACAAATCGACGACGTTTCGCGTTTCCGGAAACTCGTGGAGCCTCTTGGTGGACGAACGCGATCGATGGTTCCGTCCGCAAGGCTGGATCGATCGTGCATGCGCACTCGAGTGCGTACCAAGTGATATTGTCATGGAAACATGACGGCATGCTACATAACAATCGATTCTTCCGCATCTGTTTAGGTGGATCGGCCGGATGGTTTGCCGACTGACCGGAGTTTTGGCACGATGGGCCGATTCTACTTGCGTGATGCGGTGCAGCAAGCTTGCTCCTCGGATGGCTGCGTGGCTGCCGATGGATGAAAACGAAGTTCAGCGCTAGGGCAACAACTGCACGAAACAGTTCGTGCAGCGCAGTATGCTTTACTGGTTTGCATTACAATGCGGCGTAGCTTCTGTCCATTGCATCGATTCGTCGACACTCTCTACTTTGACTGCTGTTTCTCACTCGTTGCTCGATCCAATCGGTCCTGATCCATCGGAGAGTGCCAACAGATTGGAGCCATGAACCGTTAGCCAAACCATATTTTGCTCGCGTAGAAGCATTTATAATCGCAAAATTTATTTGCCGTGTCTCGTCAATGTAGAATGTATGTACCGGTACAGTAGCTGTAGCTGTGCAACCGCAAAACGAATCTGTCGATGGCCATGGCCAAATTGTATTGCGATTATCTGTAAATTACATGTAGCTCCTCAACTCAACTGTCAAACTCTTTTACTGTAAACAATTTAACCACTAATAGCATCCATAGCTTGGCCATGGCCGTTCCCGTTTTGGTTGCTTGCTTGCTTTGTTCGACTGGAAGCATACTTTGTGTCTGACGCGACACGACTCGCGACTCGGCTGGCGTCGCGAAACGCCGCCGTTCCACCAGTCTCAGCCCACAGATGTGTCCTTGACAATTGAATGCCTTTATATCAGGCCAAGTACACACTTGAAATAGACCAGACTGGTGCCAACATCAGTATTCAGGCTGCACTATAAGTTGTTATGCCTGGCTGGTGTCTCTGTAGGCTGCAGTGGTAGCGCAAGGCAATGTGCTTTGCCGTTGCGTTTGTCGCAGGGGTAGTTTCGTTCATAACCGGTCCGACTTTAATGGTCATTTGAATGCGTGAGCAACCATCGTATTAAAAGACGCCGGCCAAGCCAGGTATCTTTATTGTCCGTTCATATTTTGCAAATCAACTTCCGTTGATGGACCGACCGTCGGATTGATGGTTGCCACAAAATTGCGGCAGTTGCATCGTTGACGATGGGAAACAAAAAAATCATTCCAACTACGATTCTGGATGGCTATTGATGATGAAGCAGCATAAGTAAGCAAACTGCTGTGACTGTGCAAAGTGAAATGGTGCGCAACTAGTTGGTCCTGTCAGTATCTCACCAAAAGTTTGGCTGAGGCTGGGCGGTTCACGCCGTCAACCGCCTCGTTGATGTTGTTTGTTGACTGCCAAAACTATGCATTAATGCTCAACACTCACATCCCGGTCATCGTCTTTTTACAGCGCACAGGAATCTCTTGCTCTTTCTAGTCAAGGTTCGAGGTTCATTCCGACTGACAGATGTTATTGACCATTGAACTGCATCGGCAGCCTTTTACTGCGACGTGCTAAAGCGCTAATTAAAGGATTCAAGTCAATATTTTATGTGATATCTATCCCTTGTGAGGAATAGAAGCAAGTTGCAAGTGTATACTACAGGATAAATGAGTATAGCAATTGGAAGAGCGGCTGCAACTGCGATGAAGAAGGGCTTGATGCATCTGGACCAAAGCTGGAGCAGCAGCGGGACCAATACGCCTCGTATGACAAAACTAATTACACCAATAGATGCTGCTTAACATAATTAATAGATCTAGTGCTTTAAATTTCTGTTAAAGACCAACTGTACGTACATTTCCTTGGAGTGCAGAGGACTCATACTGCGTACTCGTACCGATGCATCATTGAAAAAACTACCGTCCAAGCCGAAACAAATTGTGAATGGTTCTCGCCCGGCTCGATGGAGAACGCCATATAAAAGCTCGGCCGGCGTCTTTTAATACGATGGTTGCTCACTGTATCATTACCGCTCCGACTATCTTTTTGTGGTCATTCTGGCGTTTTCCTTCATTGACACTGTTGCAGCGACACATTGTATGTCATCAGCGTACACTTTGGCACACACTCGTGTCACATTGACGTTGGCAATGGGAAATGGATCTTGTGGTGTCGCCGCGCTGGAAGGGCGCGGCGCTCGTGTAGTGCAACCCGAAGCAAATTGTCTTCAACGTTTCATGTTCGTGCGAGTATCTACCTTGTAAATCGTTTTTCCATTGCAGTAAACTACATTACCAAGCAGGACGTTGATAACGAGGAAGTGGAATAAGGGATCAAGCGAAAGCCTACGGTGAATTCGCAGTTGAGCTGGCAGCATCGAACTTGATCCTGCTTGATCTCGACTCGTTCCTCTCTTCTACATTGCAATAAGCGCATTCACACATAAACATGAATAACAGCAGCAGCAATGCCGATTTCACATCCGACGACATGCACGCCCTCTGCTCGTCGTGCGACCGCTGCCGGGCCCGCAAGACCAAGTGCGACTCCCAACGGCCGTGCGGCAACTGCGCCACCAAGTACATGAAGAAGCATAAATTGACGAGGTATGTGAGAAATGTATGTAAATAGTTATTTGGTATTGATGATTGATGCATGATGCATGAGAGAATGGAATAAGAATGAGAAATGAGAGATAGAGGGCCAGGAATAGGAGGAAATAATATTATTCATTTCCAAACTTGCACCTCCTGCGTTCCATTCCATCTCACGCAATCGCAATCATTTCATCCTTTATTTCAAATCCATTATTATTTTTGATTATTAATTCAGCCTCGACGGCGTCCCCATGGAGGCGATTGAATGCATCTACTCGCCCGCCAAGCGCCGCGGTCCGGTGCCAGGCAAGACGACGTCGTCGACGGGGCAGCAGCAGTCGACGGGGCAGCACCGCAAGCCTTCCGAACTGGATGGAAGTAACAATAATATCAATAACATGATTCAGTTCAACAGTGAGCAGTTGCATCACGATGCAGCCGGAGCATCCGACTACTTGGCGAGTCAATTGCAGGGATCCAGTGGCGGCGACAATAGCAACGCACTCATGTCGTGGCAATTGCAGCTGCAGCAGCAGCAAATGCAGCAGGCGGCGGCGACGGGATACTTGCAGCAGCAGCAGCAGCAGTCTTACAATGTTGGAGGCGCTGCAACGGCATCTCTCATGGAGCAGCATAGTAGCAATAGCAGCATGAATCTCAATCAGCAGCAGCAAGGAGGAGCAAATCTGTCGCAGCAGCAGCAACAACCATATGGCGGAATGACGAATCGCTCCGTCCTGGACAATCTAATGGAGGCGGCCAGTCGACGCATGCAGCAGCATCAGCAGCACCCTAGCAACGTTGGCAGCAGCAGCAATCATCACTCGAGCAGTCAGCAGCACCATGCGCCACAATCGTCGGGCGGAGGCAGCGCGCAGATTCCACGCACCATTTCCAATCATACGCACTTGCTCGAGCCCAACGATCCGGATGGTTCGCGCCTCTACGCCTACTATCGCCTCTCCATTGACGAAATCTTTCGACTGCCGCCAACGGTTCGTGCGCAAGACTTGGCCATAAGCAGTGAACATAATGGCAACAGCAGCAACAACGACTTGATGAGCAACATGTCCAACAATCCGGGACTGGCGGCACTCTCGGCGGCGCAGTTTGCCGAATTGGCATTGGGAGCACTGGTGCACAACGAAGTGGCCTGGGCCATGGAACTATGCAACGCCGTGGTGCACTGCCTGCGCGACAGTTGCAGCAGCAGCAACAATAATGTGTCGAGTGGTGGCGGCGATCATGGTGCCGCCGGTGCGATGCACAATTCGCCGCTGGTGCAGTTTGAAGTGACGCGGGCCTACTTTTTGCTGGGCGTCTTTCGGGCCTGTCGGGGCGACATGGTGCGGTACTTTAAATATCGAACCGTCTGCATGGTGTATTTGAGTAAAATGGAGGTGAGATCGTAAATGTGTTGTGGTGTTGGATAATGATTGAAAATGAATGAGTCTCACCACTTTGCCTTTCGCTTTCACTTGCACAGCCCGACGACAAGACGACGATTCTCATGGCCGCCATCTCCTTCTTGGACTCGTGGGCCTACATGGTTTACAACGGCAACGAAAAAGACCTTCCGGAAGGTTGCGCCGCTGGTCACCGCGGCATGATTCATAGCGACTCCATGTCTAATGTAAACAAATACGGCATTGACACGAACATTCAAGCCATTGCGCGCGACCCTCGCAACCGCAACTGGGTCCAGGGTGCGCCGCCCGTCTACTTGAACAATGAGGCTCCGCTGCACGCACGGTCGCTCGATGCCGTTGCGTGCGCCATTCGCAACTGCTGCGACCAAGCGAATACACGGTTTGCAAGTATTGCCAAGGAAGCGGCTGGTGGCGGGCATGTCGATCCGTCGCAGCAGCATAGAGTACCCATGGAACCTGGTGAGCAGGACCTTCATTCACTAACCTCAGCCGCAGTCATGTCGCACGAGAGCGAACTCTGCAGTCGCAACATTATATTGAGCGCCTACACGCTCATGCAGCAGCACGATGCGCTCAACAAGGGTCGACACAAGTACGACGGATTGCACATGGTCATTTCCGTCATGGATGCCTTTTTGGAAAATAGCGACGATGATTTGCAGGGCGGCTTTACGGATAGCCAGATTCAGTCGCTCTTGAGTGTTTGCAACACGACTCTGGAAAATCCCTTGCTGCTGCACCACGCTGGACCAACCTATCACATGGTGACCAACGCGGCCGTCTTGCTTTGTCATTTGCTCAATGGCATGCACGTCATGCAGAGCGAGGAACACCAAAGCGCGGATGGTAGTGCCGCTAGCACGAGTAGCGGAAGCAGTTCGAGCATGGAGCAGTCGCTCTTTGAGGAAGTCCTTGATACCTTTTTGCCAATTCGCAAGCTCCTGACGATTCATCGCCGCAAACTCCCAGTCAAGCTACGCTGCCACGGCATTCCTCGACCAAACTTTCGATTCAAAAAGGGTGAACCTTTGGTAGACTTGAGTGAAACTTTGCTTTGTCCTTGCCGCGGCTGTCAAGGCTTTGTGCTCATGGCCTGCAGTCCATGCGTGGCGGCGGAGCGAGCGCGGGCTGCGACGACGCGCGTGGAGGTGGAGGAGGCGCAGGAGATTGAAGCCATGCAGCTTGGTGAGGTTGACAAGGAGATTGACGACTTGGGCGCCGAGTTTGATTTGGATGATGATGCCTTACTTGGCATGATTGGCAATCTCATTAGCAACTAATAAGCTCGGTGCATGACGCCGGCATGCTGTGGAAGAGACTGCTTCCTTCTGCAATGTTTGCTTTTAACTCTATCTGTTACCTGTTAACGTATTATAGATTCTGATCACTAAATTGTTGGAGCTGGCTAAGCTACGTACATGTTGAGCATTTCGGCTTACGAATAATGCGTCGCTTGGCAACGTGTCGCACCGAAACTAACTCGCTGTCGGCGCGCCTTTCTTTCGCAAACACGATGCAAGAGCCACTATTTTCATACGCTGCTGGTGCAAGTACATCGACCTGCCTTCAAACTACTATAAACTGTCTCCCGTCATGAGTGATTCTCTAGCAGCTACTAGAATCGACTCTCCATTACTCGCCGCTGGTGCTTGGATTGAAGTTTGGTTTCCAGCCGACGATCGCTTCTTTTCCGGGAGGCTCGTTCAGCTTCAACAGCAAGAAGAAGATGAATGCAGCTGGACGGTCGAATTCAACGACAATACTGTCTACAATATGAACCTTGTCAATGAGAATTTTCGACTGCTAGCCGCTGCTAAATCGCCTCACGCCAAGCACCTTAACGACCAAAAGGCGCGACTAGCGCAGCTACAGATTGGCAGTCGCATTCAAGTCTACTGGGAGCAACCCTTTCACAGTTGGCTCTCGGGAACGATTCGAAACATTGTCAATGGCAAGGATGGAGAGTATCTAGTGGAATATGACTACAAGGGAGAAACGTGGGAAAGTTTGTTTTCGGAACAGTTTCGATTGCTGGATACAAACACTGCTGCAACTTTGTTGGCGCAGGACGAGGATGAAGAATGCCTCGGTCGAACGAACAATTCTATCATTCCAAACGATTCACATATAATTCAGTTAGCGTCTGGGACTCGCATTGCCGTCTACTTCGACGATGACAATGGTGGTAATTTTTATCCTGGAACAGTCAAATCGAACAAGCCGAATAGCAAGGGCGAAACCAAGATTTTGTTTGACGATGGCGAAACGTTACGCATTGATTTGTCGCAAGAATACTACAAGCTGTTGGCCAATGATCGTAGTCCTTCGGCGCCGGCCTACGAAAGCGAGTCGATGGAAAACATCAAGGAAGGCAGCAAGCCATCCGATGACTCGCACAAAGACAAGGAATCGCCGCGGCAGCAACAGTCGTTTCATGATATCGAGAACGACGTTTGTATCGACTCGGAGGAAGCGCGACGGGCAACCAAGTCAAAAAGGGCATATATGCACCGTCGCTGCGTTCATTCTGGTTGCTCACGATTTGCTCAAAAGGCTGGACTTTGCTTTGTGCATGGAGCGAAGCGACCAGTATGCCAAACTCTTGGTTGTACGAGGGTGGTGCATACGAACCGTCTTTGCTATAGGCACGGAACGGGTCTGCTCAAGAAAGCTGCTCGAATGGGTCAGTCTCGTTCGGGATTATACATTTATCAAGCACATGCGAAAAACTAACCAGAGCATGAGCTCATAGGTACGAATAGTTTTGTCGCAATTTGAATCTGTGTAAACTTTTTTGTCGCAGTACAAACAGTGCTGCGCTAATAAACCAGCAGTTTGAGTAGCTAACTCGTGCCGGAAAACGCCCGCATCGCACCGGTTCACGAGTTTGCTCCAAAGCATTCGTAGTGCTGAGAAAAACACGTGTCACTCCCCTCATCTATCGCTTGCGAGCAATGCGGCAAATTCGGCCATGACATTTTCCGCCCCGAACCCAATCGTGCAGGAAGAATCAAAGATATGCACCATATTCTCGCATTGATCTTTGCACTGACAGTACTTTTGCATTGATGCTACAATGAAGCAAGCATCAAGTCAGCTCAAGTCGGTACCGTCACTTGATGAAGACGATATCAGTAGCCAGCGCCTGCCTTTTTCCGTCGGAGCATGGATCGAAACATGGTTTCCGTCACACCAAAAATACTATTGCGGCAAGCTCACCAAGCAGCGCGACCATGACTGCTGGCAAGTCGAATATTTGGATGGAAGCTGCCAGTGGATGTTGCTCTCCAAGGAACGGATTTGCGTGATTGCCGCAGCAGATTCCTTGGCAGCAAAGGATTATGACGAACGAAGGAGACTCCTGGCGCACCTTAAGATTGGAAGCCGAGTCGAAGTATTCTGGGAGCCGTACGATACATGGTTTTCTGGAACTGTCAAACAAATCAAGTCTGGCATGGAGGAAGAGTACTTGATTGCATATGACATTAAGAATGAGACATGGGAGAGCTTGTTCTCGGAGACTTTCCGGCTGCTTGGCAACGCCATGATTGGCACTGAGCAGGCCGCACCTCTTTCTGATGACACCGCGGCTCCAGAATCATTCTCAGCTGGTGCTCGCATTGCCGTCTTTTTCAGCGACGACCAAGGTGGACAATTTTATCCAGGAACGGTAACGACAGGCAACGTGAACAGCAAGGGCGAGATCAATGTTGCGTTTGACGACGGCGAGGTTTTGGATCTTGTGCTGGCAGAGGAGGAGTACAAGATTCTACCTGATCAATCCAAGAAACGGAAGTTAGCGAGTGACAATTCCAATGATGGCGTGACAAGTCTTTGCGAGGATGTTGGTCAGAGTGCAGTATTGTCCTCGATTCACTGCCATTCACGGACCTTCTCACGCGACGGCAAGTCTCTGCCTTGCATCCCAATCGAGCAAGATTAGCCCGCCTGCCGGACGTGAAGCTGGAGCAAGACGACACGCAGCAATTGCTTCATGTTGGGGTGACGCATGACGGTGATTATTTGAGTATGGAGTCGGCTCACCAAGACACAAGCAACGCATCGCGCTCCAAGTGCACCGTCAAAAACTGCCAAAACGACGCCAGACGAGACGAAATTTGCATTGCACATGGTGCTAATTCAACGCTGTGCACGTTTGCTGGCTGCCCCAAGCGCATCTTTTCAAAACTCGTCTGTCGTCCGCATGGGCCAAGGAAAGTGTGCGCCATTGCTAATTGTCGCAATCTCGCACTGCAAGGTAATGTTTGTCGTAGTCATGGAAACCTGAAAAATCGTGTGAAAACTTGCCTGGTGACTGATTGCTTGAATCAAGCGAAGTAAAAGGATTGTGCCAGAGCCACTCCACCCTTGCTAAAGGCTTGAAGGCAGCATGCCTCTTTACCATTGACTTACAGCTCATGCAAGTGTAGGGCGATGCGATTGCATCAAACATGAATGCAGCGGATCATGACGAGGAGTAACGTTCGCTCCCAAGTGTCGCATGTCCACCAAGTACCAATTGCTGGCGAGGCGGAAGCTGATTTTATAGGAGAACCGTCCATGTGAACATTGTTTTTTAGTTCTACCAATAATTTTTGTATACATTCTTTTGTGCACCTCTACGGTAGTTGTCTGCCCAGGCTCAAAAGGCGCCTCGCTGCTATTGGTATCATAGTTCCGCTCGGGTAGCTTGAGTTTCGGTCCGACACAAGTATTCACCATGCATGTGAGCTCTCGATGTTCTTCGACTTTGCGTGATGGATTTTGCGTCACACTCGCGATCCTGCAACCACAACATTGCATCATTCGATCGGAACTCACGACAAGCAAGATATATACGACCATGGTACATCCAAAGCAGTAAGTGAAACTAAATTATGATTGAACGTCGCATGTGATGACCCAAGAGAATTCATGGCAAAAGGGTCGTTCACGGAAGGAAGGCTGCGAAACGAACCCTCACCTCGACGCATCATGCCTGCACGTTTGGACGACGGATGCATTGAAACGACTCTTTCGACGAGTAAACATGTAAATTTGATGGAAGCGATGTAATCATTGACTGAATCTTGTCATTCTTTCGTCGTTGCAGGGAAGAATTTCACAAGGGCAAGTCTCCAGTTCCGGAAACGACTGGAATTGAGGAAGGCTCGCCCAAGCGCAACATTCAGCGAAAGGTTCGTAAAACATGCAAGCTTGATTGACCGAAGATCAACTTGGAATGGAGAGCAAAAGATGACGGGAGTTTGACTGGATTGGAAGCGAGATGTGATGTCTGTAGCCTTTCATGTTTCATTCATGACGCCTTGTACAAGCAGTCAATGTCGAACTACTTTTCGCTGCGCCAGTCTCACTTATATATGCAATTCTATTCTTACCTTTCTTGATACGTTTCACACATTATACAGAGCGACCATGACCCCAACAAGGACAAGAAGCAGCACGGAGGTGCCGGCGGCAAGGGCAAGTGGAACGAGTTGGACGATGGCACCTTGGATGAGATTCAGTAGAAGTGAAAGAGAGAGAGGAATAGGTGGGTTACAATGGAATGGATAATTGATGGATTACACGGATTGGACTGGATAGTAGCGATGGAGTAATACAGCAAACTAGCTTGGATATGAGCATGGACTCGAGCAAGAGTGAATACGGACTGATTGTTTGTATGCGATTCTGTAGCCACTATGGACTTGAAGCATTGGACGAGTTCATGCTTTGTTTCCAGTGCATGTCTCGTCTACCGTACATTGAGAGTCTTCCCAATTCGTCGTCGCCGCGGCGCATGGAGGATCGGATCGCGTGTTGCTACCAGCATGCGTTTAACGCTTCCTCGATTCGCCTATCGGCAACTTTCTGAATCACATCATGTATCTACGCTCCAACGAATAGAATGTTCGTCCTTGATGTCCAGTCATGCTACGTGCTCGCGCGTAGGAGAAGGAACATGGAGAGATAAATAGGCAGCCCTTGCATAGCTCGGAACGCCATTAAAGCACACCCGCCCTTTGCAATATTCCTTCGAGTGAATGGATGTCACTCGCGCGACGCCATGATGCGAAGCAGTGTGCGTCGGCAGAAAGATCCATACGGCAATCAGGAACAAGGAGCTGCAACTGCATCAAGCTACTACAGTAGTCTCTCTTACTCATCGTTACCAATATTATTGTTATTATCATGGCTGACTTTGCGAAACGATCCGAAGTAACGATTGAAACCATGGTGAGTACATCAATTGCTGCTGCTGATTGCTTCCCTTTGATGCTTGTTCCATGCTACTGCATATCTTTTAATAGCCCCTCTCTCACACTATCTATTGTCGTTCCTTTTTTTACAGGGCCGCGTCAATAATCCCACTGGCGCCGGAGTGCGCGCCACGTCCACCCAAGTGCAGGCCCGCCGCAAAAAGATGCAGGAGCGAGAGGAGGAGAGTGACGCTCATAACATTCCGGATTGCATCAGCACGACGACTGTTAATAATGGTATCAAGGACAATTCTACAAATACTGCTACAGCATTAATGACAGACGGCTCGTCGCGCCGCAACATTGTCCGCAAGCACACGGCCGACGCAATCCACCGCTACGACTCGTCCCATAAAAAGCAGGGCGGCCACGGCAAGGGCCTCTGGAAGCGCGAAATTGGATTAGAGGATGGAGAGTACTACCAGGATGCAGCAGTCGTCTTGGACGAATCGGATCCGCTCTACATGGCGAGCGAAGACTCAAAGTACATTTTAACGTCTCACGGTGGCACCTTGGAGCAGGCGCGCGGCGTTGATCCATCCACACGCAAGCAAGTCTACGGCCCGCTGCTGACGCTGCAAGAGTTCAAAGTCCAAGTCTCGGATTGCTTGCTCGAGTATTTGCAAGACTCGAATGACGCGGACGAGGTCATTCGCTGCATTCAGGAGTTGGCCTGTCCCGAGTATTACGTGCGCGTCTTGGTCAAGCGCGTTGTCAGCTTGGCGCTCGACATGGGGCCGCGCCAGCGCGAGTGGGCGAGTCGACTGCTGACGTGTTTGCACCCCGTGCCCATGAGTGAGGCGGAAATGCAAGCGGGTTTTCAAGTCTTGCTGGATGGCATGGAGGATTTGAGCAAGGATGTGCCGGATGCAGTGGTAAGTGTCATGGCAGTGCGATATAGTATATGATTAGCGTTTGACATGCATGGCAACTCACACTTTCTCCAAATCCTTCTCTCGTTAATTCCCTCCACTCTCCTTTAATATCTACACAGAACATGGTGGCTTGCTTTTTGGCGCGCGCCGTTGTCGACGAAGTATTGCCGCCGGCATTTTTGTCGCAGGAGAATGACGCGCGCCCCGGCGACGCTGTGGTGGCCCGCGCCATTTCGCTGCTGAACCGCGAGCACGCCACGGCGCGCCTCGAAAAGATTTGGGGACCGGGTGATGGACGACCTGTGGCGGAACTCAAGCAAGACATGGATCAGTTGCTGCAGGAATACTTGGCGAGTCGCGAGTTGGATGAGGCGGCGCGCTGCGTCAAGGAACTCGATGCCAAGCACTTTCATCATGAGTTGGTCAAGCGGGGAGTAATGTGCGCCATGGAACTGGATGGTGCGAGTCATTGTGGAGGCAGCAAGGGCAAGAATGGCGCCATTGTTGCGAATGGAGACAAGCATGTTGCGACTACTGCCACTGACAATGACGACGAGTTGAGCAACTTGGATGCCATGGCGGCGCTCTTTGGATTCTTGGTATCGAACGCCATTGTCAGCGAGAACCAAGTCATGAAGGGAGTTGTTCGTTTGCACCATTTGCTGGACGATATCAAATTGGACGTTCCGTCGGCGCCAATCTTGCTCGAGTCGTTTGAGAAAATGGCCATGGAGCAAGGCTGCTTGCCAACGACGGGAGTCTCGTCGAGTGAGCTTGCCAAGATTGGAGGTGCTGGAGCAAGTGGTACGTTGCCATCTGCGGAAGCAGCAACGACAACGGCAGCGGAAGAGTCGGCCGAGTCGTAAAACGTTGGACTTGATGCGGTTAAAGGCTGCGAGAATGGTCGTATGCTAACGGCTGCAAATGGCGGTACATGACTGCATGAGAGATACATGATAGCACTCACAGTAACATAATAAAGTCTTTGCTAACTTATTGACTATTGACGTTAGTCGTATCTTACGAGTATAGCGCACTGACTCGTTTACAACTACCAGCTTCGTCTCGAGCTGACACTTTTTCGC
Organism: Mayamaea pseudoterrestris; assembly: GCA_027923505.1. Classification (NCBI taxonomy): domain Eukaryota; phylum Bacillariophyta; class Bacillariophyceae; order Sellaphorales; family Sellaphoraceae; genus Mayamaea; species Mayamaea pseudoterrestris. Next base: position 679,377 of record BROI01000013.1, read on the forward strand.
CGAAACGACTTGACACCCGCAGATGCTTCCGGTACATGTCATCGCTATAGACTCCAAGGCTACTACAAGAAGAACACTCTTTCATGTATAAACTTGACAAGCTATTGGTTAGTTATAAATGTACTCGACTCATTGTTCGCCATTCGTTTTGTTACCATGAATGAGCTTGTTTCTTCTCTCGTGTAGTATGAAATTATGTAAGTAAAATGTATCAATATCATGTTCGCATGGACGATGCAAGCATGCATGCATATTTCTGTTCCTTCCTCTCTGGTTTCGATTCGTATCCAACTGAGCCTTCCATCATGCACTCCCCATCACGACTGACTCCATTCTACCACAACGACCGCTTCTTGGTCGTCGTCAATCGCCTGGTAATTTGCGCGTGATGCAGCGCGTTTTGCTCGCGCGCCGCCATGGCGTGCGTCGCCTCGTGGGGATGCATGCCGGCAAAGGCAATGGCCTGCGAGTGCTTGTTGCTATTCTTGCGCTGCAAGGCTTGCTTGACTTCCGTGACGTGCTGGCATTCCGAAGGAATGTTGGGATAGTACTTGTCCAAGTCCTTGATGCAGGACTTTTCCGATAGTGGAGACGGAGGAGGGGATGAATCGTTGTTGTTACCGTCGGCTGGAAATGTTGGATGGAATGGAGGTGAGCAAGAGTGAGAAAAAAATGATGCAACATCCATTGCACGTCGCGCTCAAAATCAGCTTCCAATGACACTCTCTCTCATTCGCTTGCGTCTCTTCACTCTCTCCATCAATATAGACTTACTATCACTACGGAGGGACAGGCGGCGAGCGACTTGTTCCAACATGGTAGACTTGATTTGATGGCTTGTTGGATTGCGAGATGCGAGATTTGCGAGATGCGAGCGAGCAAAGATTTTGTGTGCGTTCCTACGTGATTCGTGTACTCACTGGTCGCGAGCTAAATCGCTCGACCATGACACCATACTTCCACGTGGAGAAGGCCAATGGACGCTTCCGCGCGATCGATTCTTGACGTCTTTCGATTGGATCCAGTCAAAGCCCGACACGTGGGAGCAGATGAATTCTGACACCAGCGAACCAAGTATTCATGAAATTGGAGTTCGCGTTCGCTGCAGCAGATGGCGAGAAACGTGCGGGTTTCTTCATGAGTGCCGCTAGGACTTTCTGATGAATTTTGTCGCTCGCCACCATGACCATCAAAAATCCATCGGCTCGCCGTTCGTTCAAAAGACCTTGCAGCACACATAATATATAGCACGATGCAGTCGCCACAAGCGCCTCCGCAGCAGCCGCAAGCTCCCGCGGCGTCGCAGCAGCATGCAAATCAGCGACCGCATCATGGTGCAGCGTCTCGTCAGCAGCAGCAACCGCAAGCCGTCCAAAAACACCCCGGCAGTAGCATTCCGCATGGATTCGTGCCGGCATATCTTCCTGGAAGCGCCAGCTTGGTGGAGGAACTGGATCAGCGACTCTTGCTCGTGTTGCGAGACGGAAAGCATATTGTTGGGGTATGTATGCAGTAGTTGAATGGAGATGGAGGATGAAACACTGAATTGAATGGAGCTGCAGCAGCTGTTGAGACGCAGCTTAGCACTCGCTTTAGTAGCTCATGATGATCATTCTTATGCATTATCTCCTTTCATTATGCAACAGACACTGAGTACCTTTGACCAATACTCCAATTTGGTGCTGTTGGATGCCGTCGAGCGACGCATCATCATGCCCCATCCTTCATCTACGCCACCGCCAACAAATAACTCCTCTCGCAACTACGACTATTTCTACACGGACATTGACTTGGGCGGCTTGTACTGCGTGCGCGGCGAAAACATGGTGCTGCTGGGAAGGCATTGCGATACAAACGAGCGAGGACAGCGCCTCGACTTTGCCGCGTGGCAGGAAAAATATTTGGAGCAGCAGCAACAGGCGGCGACTGCAAACAGTGCAACAACGGAGTGGGACTTTGATGCCGACTTGGTGGCGTAACGGCATAGAATAGTGTTTTGCGCGAGTTTAGCTACTGGACAGCCACACGATCCATGGACCGTTCAGTGCGGAGCGAAAGCGAAAGCTCGTCGATTCTGCTGCGTATCGAATTGTCAAGCACATAGCTTAATGAGCCATTAGAAACATGCTTATTAAAATCGAGTGTGCATATATCGAGTATGTGAAGGTAAGGTTATTGGAGACCAGCTCTTGGCAACAGGGAAGAAGGTTCGGCCGAAGTGCTCATGTTTATCAGTGTGCCACGTAGCTACATCCAACTAGCATGCTACCAAAACTAGCCGCAGTTCAATATATGTTAATGTCATTAGCTCAAATCATTTTTATACCTGTTGTGTGAAGTCTGTTTGCAGCCAGGGCTATGGACAAAAGCCGACGCCAAATTCAATACAATTCTACTTTGATTCCGCCGGATGCGTATTGGTCAAGACGGCTCCACTCGACGGCGGAATGGACGCCACCAAGTCCGAATCATGCTCCGCCTCCAATACCAAAATCTCCTCGCGCTTGCACTCCTTTTTCGCTTGAATGACGGCAATGTCCTTGCGGGCGCCGTCAAAGAGCGCTCGAATCTTCGCCTCCTTTTCCGTGACACTTAACGAGTCGTTCGCTTCAAGTTCCTCCATGAGATCATAAATTTCAATGCCAAAGCCTTGCTTGCGCGTCTTGATTTCTCGGTCCAGCAAGACAATGTCCGTCTGAAACAAGAGTTTAACGACATGAGTGGGATAGGCAGCGTCGCATAACCAAATGCAGGGGCAGCTCCAGTGATCAAAGTCGACGAAACAGAGCATGGATGGAATGCAAGTGAATCAAGACGAGTTGCGCGTAACGCAATCTGCCTCCTGGTGTTTTGCTCTAGCGGTTCAAGAGACTCTTGACGATGCAGGGCAAGATGCGTCCGCCAAGCTAGCTAGAGTAGCAGTATTTGATTACGAAATTGCCTTGACTCGAGCTCATGGTGGAGTCCAGTCATTCATACGTCGCTTGCAATAAATGATCCAAAGTAACTAAACCAGTCATGGTCCATCGTTGTAACGCTCGACAATACGAATACATGGAAGCGAAACGTCGCTGGCGTTCGCGAAACGACAAACATGGCGCAGCTCTCTCTCGAGTGAAGCATGCTCTCAAGTAGACGAGGACCAAAGAACGGCTCGCAAAGCCTTCTCGTCTCTTTCCGTTTCATGTTCAATAACGCTCTCCGCTCTCAGCAATAACGAGACTTGCTGCTGCAGCAACTAGCGCGCGCATCCAACGCATGCGGCAACTCACCTTGAGCATGGTCTTGGCGCCAGCATCCACAACGCCCTTGGAAGCCTTTTTCAGCTTGTCAAAGAGACTCATGGTGGAATGAATCAAAAATCTATTCTTCTTGTTGCTAATGCGAGTAATGGCTGTATCGTTGGTTCGTTGATACTTGCAGCGGAAGCCTTTCTGCGGTCGCCGTCGCCATGGTGACGAGAGCCGTTAATGACTGGAATTAGCGCTAGCCCTATGTAGGTTGTGCAGTTTAGCTATGTCATCTTGGACAGCGACCATACTCGAGCCGATTGGTGCTGCCACCCGTAGCTCTTATCCTCTCTTCTGAAGTAATACGATACATTTGCAGCACCCATTTGAATAAAAAATAGCATGTAGGCTTTGCGTTAATGGTGAAATTTCATCTTTCAAGGCTCGGATCATCTGCATGATGAGGAGCGACCCGAGCGACCTTTTGGTCTGGCCTTTTTGACCTTCGCGCGATACCTCCTTTCGAAATAGACAGAGACAACGATTTGCTACTTGACTCTACAGCCGCCCTTGTATCGCGTGCGTATCTACGGACAAAAAGTAGCTAGCAATATTGCAATGCCGCAAGAAAACTGCAGCTACTACAAGTATGCTCATACACATTTTAGTTACTCCTCCATATGCTCCTCCTCGTCATCATCATCATCTGCTTCCAGCTGCTCCTTGGCCCACGTCTTGGCATTCTCCAAAACATCCTTTGGAACATATTGATGCTCCCAATTGGTCGCTTGACTCAACCAACTCACTTCCAGTTCCAGCGGCTTGCCTTCGTTTTCCGACTGCTCCTGAAACAGCATGGTCAAAATCTTGACCGCTTGCTTGACCGCATCGCTGCAACTAACCCGCGATTCTGGCTTGTGCAGATTCAACTTTTCCAGTTCCGTCTTGGCCGCCTGCTTGCCCTTGCCGGCGGCAACTCCATAGTAAGAGTACGCTGCACCGTTCGGCTCGACCATGTACAATCCCGCTTGATCCGCATCTTGATCATGCGCCGCCAGCAGACAGGCCGCTCCAAACGGCCGCAGCGCGCCGTGCAGCGTAAAGTAGTGCACGTAGGCCGCCAATCGATCCGCCAGCACCATGGGCGCAATGGGCGATCCGTAAAACTCGTTATAGTCGAAGCATTCCTCCATGGCGCGACTCACCAACTGACGCGCGTCCGGCAAATTGCCGGTGCTCGCCATGCCAACGTGTTTGGAAACGTGGTGAATGCGCTTGTAGCTGCCCGTGCTGCTGACAACGAGCTTGTGCAAAACGGGTTTACTCACGGCCAAGACGACACCGTCGGTGGCCAAGATGCCAATCATGGTGGAGGCATTGTCGACGGCCTTGCCAGCGTATTCGACCTGAAAGATGCGGCCGTCGGGTGAAAAGGTGGAAGCGGACAAGTCGTAGCCGGATCCGCTCGATGCCATGGTGTAATAGTATTAATAGGAGATGAAGTGAAAGTGACGGAGGAGAGCTGCAAGAAACTTTAGCTAAATTCAATATTCAAGTGATCAGTAGATGACTAACAGTCAAGGCTTTGAGGACAAGAGAGTCGATGGAGAGAGTCTCTGCGAGTATGAATAATATTTGATCGAACGGATCCTTGTGGTTCATGGCGGACGCGGCAGGGAGAATCCAAGCGATGCGCGACGATGATCGACAATGCAGCGTTTCGATTGGATGATGCCACGTCATTGTAAGGACGCGGGAATGCAATTGTGTCGTATACGACAACTCGCCAATTGCGCATCATTGCTTTGTCAGGATCTTTGCTTGACACCCATCGTTCGCTCGACGCACTCATGCACATGGCCGCAAAGGCTCACGGATACACTCGATGGAAGCCGAGAAACATCGATGGAAAGGAAGCATGCTTTTGGAACGACTGCAATGATGAATAACGACACTCTGACATTTTGCTGACAAAAAACATCGAGCGCCCGCATTTCTTGACTTGACCGCATTGACCTCAACATGAACAACGATCAGTTTGCTGCTGCGTTCATTGACAAGGTTGCCGAGGCAATGATTAGGCGTCTAGGTGAGCTCGCCATCGCCGAGAGGAATCGACCTGGAGCGCGCCCGAATGCTGCTGGACTGCCTGACGGTAGTGGAGCTGAGCAAGCGCCAAGAAATGCTGCAGTACCCAACGAGGCAGCCGCGCATAACGCCGAACCACATGAGGAAGTAAATGAAAATGATGATTGGGTGCTGGCGGAGGCAAATCGCGCAGCTCGTCCTGTAGGTCCCCGTGCAGGAGCGCAGGCCTTGGATGCAAACGCGAACGCCGCGACAAATCGGCTGATGGATTGGATTGCTCAAGTTAACGAACAGAATCGGCCCAACCTTTGGCATGGATTCACTGGTCGGAGAGTTTTGGAGCACATTGTGGACAGATTTCAGGACCACTTTGGCAATCCTGTTGCGCCAAACGCGCGATTTGTGCTGACGAACCTCCCCGGTGTCCGCCTTTCCGATCAATATAAGACTCGAAATGATCCTCCTGGGCCCAAATATAAGATTGATCTTAATTGCCGATACTTTGGCAATGAAGAGAGTCCATACTTTGCCCTTGACAATATTATGTTCGAAATTTACACAATTAAAACCCAGCGAGATGGACACGGAGAAACGTGGATGCACATATACATGCGTGCGGGCCTGGCCGAAATGTTTTTTCGTGAATTTCAGATTGGCACAGACTGGAGAGTTTTATATGATGTGCAGGTGACTAAAACCGATGAAGAGCAGGGCTTGATATGCATCAGTGTAAACATGGATCCGATGATGCCCGTGACACGGCGCAGGGCTAGCCGAGATGCGGCAGGGAACATTATCGTTGGCGCCTTTGAGGACGTTCCTGACGATACTACTATCGCCGAATTTTTCGCAAACCGAAGGAACCACGCCTTGTATTTTGGAACCGCATTCTTTACGGCCAACTTCAATGTGTGTGTCCAAGGAGGAACGCCTCTTAGTGTTGACAGTTCCACGCATGTAGGTGGGCGTATAAACATGACCATGCATGGGCTGCGCATCATGGCCGTCGCTGATGGTTTTGCACCAATCAACGATCTGCTGTGGGATCCCAGGGGCGGCATCTAAGGTATCAGATAAATTCGTTGATCTTGACAAATTGACATTCAAAACTGGTTTTTCTGCATGGCGGCATGGCTACTTGGGGCTGCAATCATTCAATAAGTAGCTTAAGCGAATAACAATTGCATACACTTACCACCTGTATCATTATAAGTAAGTAGGAAGCTATATGAGTCTTTGAACACATTCGCGATGGCATATTGAGACTGACTACCGGTATAATCATGGGCTTATAGTGAAGATTTTATCGTCAGATAGGCGATCCGCAACGGCGCAAGTCTTCTTGCCCTAGAAAGGCTAGGGCTTAAAATAATGTGCAATTGCATGCTGGTAAACAAACCAGACTACAAAAATGGCCGCAGCAAAAATCCCTTGTTCACTCGCCTTGCGCCTCATCATGTTGTTGCTTAAAGTCATCCATCAGCGCCGAGTGCCACAGCTCAAACCCCCAAACGTAGTGAACCTTGGAAGTACAGGCCATGATTTGAAGCGGCTGTCCATGAAGAATTGGCGCAAGTGGAATGGACCCAAGCACGCTTCCAAGCTCAATCGCAAAGGAATCAAAGTCAAACAAGTGTTGGAGAAATTCAAACGTGTAAATCTTGTCTGGATCCGTCGTCATGACTGACGAGTCTCGGCGCGTGTCGCTCTTGGCCGCGGCATAGAGGCGGTCAAAATTCTTTTTGCGATGCCTCGCTCGATGCAAGGATGACGCATTGGAGCTTGCTTCATTTAACAGCGTGTGCTCATCCACTGTCGGCTCGGCCAAAACATCATCCATGAGACCAATGCTCGCCTTGTCGGCGGCGGCATGCACCATGATGCACTGCGGCGTACTACCAAGAGGCGTCAGGCAGTGCGGGTTCTGCCCACTAATCTGAGCCTGCATTTGCGGAGCAAAAAACGAAATGACCTTCAATGCACTCTTGACGATAAACTTGGGAGGTAATCGTCCGCATGGCTTGTCAAGGTGAAAGCCAGTGAGCAAGTCTGTCCATGGTAACGCTTGCTTGAATTGGCCACGAATAACGGCTTGGTATCGACGATTGACGCCATCAAAATAGCCTCGACTGTCGTCATAGGCATGTGGTGTTGTTCCTTCCGTGTGCCGGATTCGTAGCAGCAACGTGCCTGTGAGTTGTAAACAAAGTTTGAGAGGGCAAATCAATATGCCAATGACAACGCAACAATGCAACTCCATCAACAAAGATCCACTCATTGACACTCACCTCGAAACAGATCCGTCTCAAAGTCCGTCACTAGAGCGCGTCCGAGTGGTTCGTTGCCATTGTTCACCGGCAAGACAATGTCACTCGCTGATGGTGGTGCGGTCGCGTCAAAGCCAGCATGCTTACTGGTCGCTTCCCTTTGCGACTGCTTCCACTCTTGATGCAGCGCGTGCTGCCACGAGTGTGGTGAATCTGGTGTCCACAAGTAGTGCTTGCTGCTACTGCTCGCGTCGTTTTGTTCCACGCCGCTGCTGCTGTTGCTGGCGCTGAAGCGAACGCCAAGGACTCGCGTCTGCGCATTGGCACGCAGCAGCAGTGGATACTGCGGCCAGGAAGGAGCGTCGTGGAGTTGCTTTGGTAGAATAGAGGACGATGTTTGCTGCGGTGACGACGCTGGTCGTAGGCTCGTTTGCGGCGACACGTTAACATGACTTATATTTGCTCCGTCGTGCTCCTGCTGACTCCGACTCGACCTCGGCCGCTCAGTTGTATGATCCACTATCAAATCGCCAACCAAAACCTTCTTGCCGCTGCTTTTGCTTGATACATTCAATTGCTGCACCAATACATTTTCGTGCTTGTGTTGCGTCGTTGGCGAGTTTTGACGATTGCCAATGGCACTGTTTTCACACTCGGCCAGGACATGCATTTGCTGCGACGATTCCTTTTGCCAGGCCAGGAGCAGCTGCGACGTTTCCTGTCGACCGGCGCGTAGACTGCTCGACGGAGCCACGAGGGGATACAGTAGTTGTTGCGTGTTTTGTGGCGATGTACTTGCTGCTGCGTCTTGTTGCGGCGAGTCTTGTTCGCCTTGCTCATTGCTGCTGCTATCGGTTTCGGTATTGCTTTTCGGTGAAGCAGCCACCGCCAGGTCCATGTGACTCTGAATGACATCGGATTGGCAGTGACTCTTGTAGCGATAGAGTTTACTGGTGCGTGGTTTTGGATATTGCTCCGGCACTTGCTGCTGCAGATTGTTGCTGCGTTTATTTTCATCGTCTTGTTCATCGCTCGCCATGGTCGTCGACATGCTTCTCGCGTGCCGACTCTTGAAAACGCACTCAATCGACTCCTGCACCGTCGGATCGTCCTTGTGCAGTCGATTGGCTTCCGATGAGGAGGATTGGTCGTCTTGGTCTTCATGCTTGATTTCCAGTTGATGCGGCTGACAGGCGCCGCATAAAAAGCGAAACGGCAAGACCAAGGCGTCTTGGTCTTCCAAATGTTCCGAAGAAGCACGAACCATGCGATTTGGGCGTGGAGGCTTGTACGCCTCGGGTAGAATGGTCACCGAGTCGTCGGGAAGAATGGTAGCAGCATTATCAGCTGGTTCAATCGTTGCTTCTCGTCGTCGTCGTCTCCGCCTTGACGCCTTTTGAAACAGCGACAGACTCTTGTCGGCGCATTTATGCAAGCCCTTCTTCAGTTTCATGCGTATACTTGCTCGCTTCGGTTCCTGCTGCTGCATGATACTTTTGTTTTTGCTTTGTGACGTTTGTCTATTTGAAGCAATTGCGTCATTATTGATAATGGGAATACTCCGTGTACTCTGATTGCTATTGCTACTGATACTCGTAGTCGTAGGACTAGGAGCAGACTCGGGGCTAGTATCTGTAGCAATTGTCATTGTCTCGCTATCTTTATGTGCTGTATTGTACCGGTACGTCCTTGCGTTCATGATCTGAATCGCCATGGTCAACGCTCACGAATCGCGTCTGTCCGCGGCTGCGTTCGAGACGTTGGACATGCCGGATTGCTATCTGCAAAACGTGTTAAGACAGGACTGGCGTGCACTATGTTGCGGTGCGACAGAATCTATTTGCAGTGCGACATCTAAATTCACCGCATTGGCTCGTCGTTCGCTGCGAATCCTTTCGTAGCTGCTCCACGCTGCATATAAATCCATCGACTCCTCGTTGTTCTCTACTACGATGTCTTTCATTGCAACAGATGATGGCGCGAAGCGAAAGTCAGATTCGGATAATTCCGATGAACAGCCAGCGACGACAACGACGAAACTCGTTCGTTTGAAGCAGCCAGTTATTCCGTCGTCACTTGAAGGCGGCAATACAGCACTCGATATTGCAGAGCAAATCAAGACGACCATGCTCTGCATGAATCGAAAGCTTGATGAAGTTGGTATTTCAAAACATATCCTGGGGTACTATGAGGGCCTTCTGCTCAATAGTATTCATAAGCGTGCCTTGCGAATTTCTGCAGGGATCGAATCGCCTTCCTCCCGTTACTCAAGCACGACGGGACGCATGATGCATCAATACAAGCAGGAGCTTCTTCAACACCTCCTATATCTGCAATTGAAACAACCGTTCACTGTTATATTCTGCTTGGGCGGGTTACAACGCCTTGCATCCTTGTCGCAGGACTTTGCAAGCGAGCTGTCAGGTTTTGCTCTTTCGACAGTTCTTGCTCTTTCGACAGTTCTTGATGTAATTGCGACCTATCCTAGCGGATGCATTCTGCTGTGGAAAGAAATGACTTTGGACTTTCTTCGCGGTATTCTGATTGGTCAGCGTAGAACTTTGCAGTACTTTCGTGAGGATGATGCTCCCATTGATGCCTCTGCCGGGAATGATGATCCGGAATGGAAGACACATGCCATTGATCGTATTCTTGATACTCCTGATATGCTTCAGCTCCTTGTTGAAGTGTCTACAGGTAGTAGCTGGTACCATTTTTCAGTGGCAGATGCCATTTGCGCAAATCTGCAGCATCGGCCATCTAGTCGACATTACGGTGTCATTGCTCAGCTTACTGCTGCTGTCGCTCCGCGCTTACGGCATGCTCGCAATGAAGCGGATGGTCAAGGTGATGCAATGGATGACGAACGTGCCAGTGATACGGAGAATGATGAGACCGGAGACTCTGGCGACGACGATCACGACGGAGATTTTGATGACGAGACCGGCAACCCTGGCGACGACGATCAAGGTGACAATGAGGAGGAGGACGTCATTGCCGCTGTTCCTCTTTTGGGAGCATCTATTGATGGAGCGGGTGACAACGATGCCAATGATGCAGAGAATGACGAGACCGGAGTCTGGCGAGGACGATTACGACGAAGGTTCTGATGACGGTGAGGATGAAAATGGATTAACAACGAGTATAAAGTGAAAGTGTAGTAGCATGGTATTGTGCTTGACCAATTCTGTAGCATACTTGAAGCTGCGCCGACGAGTGCTTGCAAAGCGCTACAAATACACTTGCACTTCATTTCGTCCTACTTATAGGCGCGATAGCGCGCATAGCTGAACGTCGCATAGCGACTCTAATTCGCAAAAAATGCGCGCTCTCGCGCCCCGCGCCATATTAGGCCGTTTGATCACTTTGCTTTCGCTTGAGACGAGAGCAACTCATTCATTCACAGTCAAAGCGACTTGATTGACCTCATACGTGTAGCCATTCGTTGAAACAAGGACCGATTCGGACTCATTTGAAAAAAAAAATGGATGGCATGATGCCTGCTGCAGAGCTGCAGATCCGTGTCGCTCCTACTCATCCACGTCACGTCAGCCATCTTCTGCCATTATTCAATATTCAAATCCCATTGATTTCGCAAACTGTCTTGAGACCACCAAGCTATGTACGCTTCGATTGCTTGGTTTTGAAGCTATAGCCGTAAACGTCAATGTATTCTACAAGGACCGAATGATTGGCGATTTGGAGCGTCGCTTCGAACGTCTACTCTCAGACGTTATCGTCACTCACGCGAATCAGCCAACGCCACGAGTCTTGCGCGCGCCTACTGCGAATGGCTACTTGGAGTACGTTGATGCCATTGGACATTGAGAGTTGCTGGCGCTATGCTGCTGTTTCATGACCAGCATTACCGCGTTTGCCGTTCGCTGCCCGAGCGTTGCAGCGTCACTGTTCTCTGCCAATACTGCTGGCAACCTTGTCGCGGGGATGGCAGGTTTACGCGAGAGCTCTTGCTGTTTCTTCACGTTTAATTAAACGAGTATGGCAAGCGAGTCAATGCGTCAAATGGCGGCGACGGCGATGTTGTGCGCTACGACGTTCCAACACTTTTTGGACTGCACCAGTTTCCACAATAAAAGGTGCAGGCCATTGATCGCATCATTGAAACTCCTGGACTAGTCAGTGTCATTATGGAACACGCAACAACGGGCGCGCATGGGGCCGTTTCGTTTCATTGGCGGATGAAATTTGCATGGTGTTTACGAATCCGTTTGGTCGCCACATGACAGTCATGAATCGCTTGCATGATGCATTGTATGGGAACGAACATGGTGGCATTGCGGATGATTTACATTGGGACGATTATTCAAATGATGATGATGTTGATGATGAGTGTGATGACTGAGATTTAATCGAAATGTCGTCATCGAGACGATTCAAACATTGTGCCATTACTACATCATGTCTCTGATAGATTAGTATATATGCATTACTAGGGTTTCCGTAGTATTGCGTAGTATAGCGCAGTCGATGGGATACTATAACCAGATTATATGTATAAATGATTCCTTTACAACAACACCTTCCATAAATTTAGCCGCTGCGCCAAACCTTGCCGATTTCGCAGCCCACTCCTTTCTACTACTACACGCACGCGCAGGTTGCGCAGGTACAATTCACCACAGCGCAGCTAACGGACGTCGCAGTCGATCCGCACGTATCCACGATACCAGAAAAGGCATTGCCTTCCAGCGCAAGGTTGACAATCGCCGGAAAGCCAGCAAAGCTTGGAAGTGCTCCCGTCAGTAGATTCGTCGCCACGCTAAACGTTTTGACCGTTGCAATCGACAGGGCAGGCAATGTACCAGTCAGTGCGTTGTTGGAAACGCCAAAGGCCACGAGCGAACTCATACTTCCAATCGCTGTCGGAAACGTTCCAGTCAATGCGTTTGCGTCGAGCAAAAAGTTGCTGCACAACGTCAAGCCTCCCACAGCATCCGGAATGGTGCCAGTCAATCCACTCCCGACAATGTTGATCACCGTCGCTCCCGCCCATCCCGTCAATACACTTCCCGGCAGTGACCCTTCAAACTGATGATCGTTCAACACAACCACACTCATTGACGTCAAATTGCCCAAGGTTTCCGGAATGTTGCCAGTCAAACCCGGCGAACCGGCCACACCCTTGACGTACAGTCGCGACAAGCTACTGAGCATGCTCAACTCGGCCGGCAAGCTGCCCGTCACATTGTTGCCGCTCAGTTCCAGTGTTTGGATGACATCGGATTCGCAGATACTGGTGGGATCCTCCGCCGTCGTATACCACAAACACTCGTCCAAGTTTCCATCCCAGCCATCCTTCACAATCCAACTTGGTCCATTGGTGGCATGGTAAAAGACGCGCATGGCGTAGCGCTGCAGCAAGCGAGTGTCGTCAAAGGATGTTTCGTTCGAGGTTGCGACGAACGCTAGATTCTGTGGTGTATCGGCCGTCAACAAGTTCTCGTCGCCGAGTGGACTGTTGGCGGAGATCAAGTCGAGCAAGTCTTGGTTGAAAAGTGGAGACGTTGGTGCGTTTGATGGTGCAGCGGTTGGAGCAATGGTGATGTCGTCTCGTGCAAACGTGGGCGCCAACGTTGGTAGCTTGTCGTTATTGTTATTATTGTCAATTGCGTCGTTGCCACGAGTCGTTGGCGCAAACGTTGGTGATCTTCCATTCTTAATGTCACTTGCATTGTCGTTATTACTACTATTCCTTCGATTCAGTTGCCAGCCGATAATGCCTCCCAGCAGCGCAAACAGCAAGACGCACGCTACCGCCAAGCCAACGACGAGCCACTTGATTGTCCGGTGCGTCGATTCCGTCACTGTGGTGGCTGGATGCTGCTTGCTGGTGGTGGCTGGAGCGTAGAGCTGGTGGTTGCTTTCGGATGCGGCGTAAATGTTTGGAATCATGGGAATCATATTGTCGTTGCTATTGTTGCTTTGCAAATATCCATCTTGTTCGTCGTTTCCATGAGGAAGTGTAGTACTGGGAAACTGCTCGCTGCTGCCGCCATAAACGTCTTGCGCGGAAGCGTTTAATCCCAGCGGTGCCAGCGTTTCGGGAATGTAATCCTCGGAATCGTCGCGCGACGCGCGCCGCTGCTTTGGCTGCGGAGGCTCGTCCCGGTGATGCGTCATGCTGGTGTTACTGTTACTGATGCTATTGCTGCTACTCGCGATTGGTTGCTGCTGCTGAAAGTAGGATGGATCCTGCGTCGGATCGTATTCACTAGAAACTCGTGGATTCGTCTTCGTCTTTTCCGATATTCCGCGATAACCAACGTATTGGTTCGGCTCCACGACAGTGGCTGAATTTCCAAGGGGAGGCGTCGGAGGCTGCAGCAAATCCGCGTTACTTCGAGCCGTCGCGGCCAGTGGAGGAGAGATTGGTCGGCTTGGCTGCTGCGGCGGTGACGACACAACGCCTCGCTTGTTGCTGCTGCTCGTTGATGCCACCGGACTGCTGCTAGTCGTAGTATACGGCTTGCTATTGTTGCTGTTATATCCTCTTCCTCCTCCAAGAGCACCGCCAATGTCCTCCTGGTCGTCCTCGTCACTAAAGTCGTCCTCGTCGCTGTCGTCGTCCGCGTTGAAGAAGGACTTGCCGACTGCTCGTCCGCCGTACATGTGCAGTGATTCTGTGATGCTAGTTGCTAGTTGCTTTGCTAGTTGCTAGTTGCTAATACACACTCGTCTCGTTCCTTGTCGTCTTTGGCTCGAGTATATATTCAAGAGAGTCACTTGCTAGTTCAAGTAGTTGCGCTTTGGACGCGATGTGCTCATCACGCCATCACAAGAGACTTCACCTCACACCAATGTCGAGAATGACCCATCGAAAATGTCTGGCGCGCCTGTCACGCACGTCCACAAGTTTGGTCATGATTTCATGAATACTGCAATGACTCACCAACGTTTGTACAGTATATACCATACTAAAACTGCGAATGAGTCGTTTCAATCTTGCATGACCAAAAATATGCGCGCGCGGCCAGTCGCAACGTCAACTCTCACTATTGCCTGCCGAAACGTTTGACACTCGTCGATGCACACAACTTCGCGTGCGCCATTGAACGCTATCATAGTCTCCATCATGTCATCCACTACTACCGACAGTCCATCCAAGAGGACCGCAGAGAACGATGCAGAAGGTAAACAGGAAGCAAAGAAACGCAAGCATGAGGAGGGTAATGACGACGACGAAAAGGCGACTGCTGAGTTGCCGGTAAATGGCGACAAGAATAATGACGACAGTGAGCCTGCGAAAGACAAGAATGATGCACCTTTGAATGAGAAACCATCGACTGACAATGCGGACAACGATTCCGATAAAGACTCAAACAAAGAAGTAAGTGATAAAGTAGCCAACGATGACGGAGCGGATGATGATGCCGGAGCAAATGGCGACGATGAAGATGATGATGAAGAAGGTGATGATGATGTCCAGTATGATGAAGATGATGATGAAGAAGATGACGACGATGATGATTTCCAGTACGACGACGAAGGTGGCTACGCGTTTATTGGTTTTCAACATCGATTTTGACGTGGCACAAAATTATGAAGACCAGAACAGCTTCCATACTATCGAGTTCACCGTCACTACTAATCGACCTCCATAACCTTTATAATGCTAACTCACTTCTTATATGAAAAGTGCTACAGAAAGTGCACAACATAACTTCTCGGCAATCTTGTAGGCTTGTACTCCTTGTAAAACTGCGTGCACATTAGCTATGCTATCACTATTATGGCGCCATCCTCGGTTCGATGGAATGAAGTCACACTGTGCTTTAAAAAGCAGCATGTTCCGGAACCAAACCGAGGATTAACAGCTGTATCACTCTTATCACGCTGCTTTTTTCTTGTCTGCATGTGTACTATATCCTGCATACAAGGCATCACACACCATGACAAGTAAAGGTATCGCGACAGGCACTCTTTTTTTTGCAACCTGCTACATACTTGGAATGTCGCTTTGGTAAATTACAATCCGTTAATCTCTTACCTATGTGTATATGGTGTCAGGGTTTGATGTTGAGCCTCGTTGTACACACAAGGGGATTTCATGAAGAGAAAGAAAACAGTTCTTTTCTTGCAGTGCCCTGGCATTATCACACAGAGAGAAGGCATGCATGCTTGGAATGCTAATATGTTTCGCTCACTTTTTATTGTCCGATGGGTCTTTCCTCCCCTGCACGGGAATGACTATAATCGTCAGCTGTGAGAGCAAGTAGTCCATAGCAAAAGCGTACGCCGCAGCACGACTCGTAAACGTCACGCACGACTTGAATGTGACTAGTCGTGTCGCGCCGTCTTCACCATGGCATCATTCGATCATTCGATGCACTCTCTGCACCGACATGATTCTCCCAAACGACGCAGCAGCATGACTGTTATGCTGCGCGATCAATAACAATAAACAATGACTCGCCAGACTGCTGCTGGATTCAAGTCGTCGCAGCAGCAGCAGCAGCAGCAACTCTTCGTTCGCCGTTACGGCAAGCGACTCGTTCCATGCCTCCTTCTAGCCGCTATAGCAATTCTGTTGCTTCACATGAACATGAAATACTACAAGCAAGCCACTGAGTATGCTGCTTCTGATGCGGAAACGAATGAGCGACGCTTCCAGGCCTTTGTTAAAAGCAGCAGCCATCCGCAAGAAAACGATCAAGTCGCGTCGGATGTTATTCATTCGAACCAGACTGCAGCATCATATACTACTACTACTCGACCTCCACTATCGTCTCTCCATATACTTGCCGGAACAAACATTATTGGAAACGTTCAATTCCTGCTGGACTTTGTCATTATTGGCTTCGCCAAGTGCGGCACCACCTCGATATTGAAATGGCTCGACCAAGACGCTCGCATTGCCACGTTTCCGGATGAAGTGTGGAGTTTGAAGCGCAACCTGCCGCATCAGCTGGTGCGGCGCCTGTACTATCTAGTGCCGGTGAATCGCGACGCAAACGACCATCATGTGGCAAATCAAATGTCGTCATTCTACAAGAGAGGCTACAAGAATCCAGCCGAAGTGACCGACACCATTGTCCTATCGAAATACTATCGCAAGTACTGGCCGCAGACGAGACTCATTGTCAGTGTTCGTCATCCCTACGAATGGTTTGTTTCCTTGTACAATTTTCGCGTCCAAAACTTGGAAACGATTCCGTCGGCCGACCGCTTGGTGGGGCCATGCTTCAAGGGCATGAAGTCAACGTGTACGCACAAGGGCAACTTTGCCTACCACTTGATGCGCATGGGAAAGCAAAACTATAAATTATATGAAAACAAGAATGATGAAGAGGAGCAAACGTTGCCATTCACCATGAACGAGTCGGCCCGACACGAGTTGGAGCATGAGATTGTTCATTTTTACAAGCTCCTATCGTTCAATCACACGGCCATTGCACCACTACCGAATTCAGTCTTTATCATGGACGTTTCGCAACTCTCCGACGCCAACGACACGAGGCGCTACCAGTTTCGTCAGGATGTCACGGACTTTTTGCAGCTCAACGACGTGAGCAGCAACCAACAACACAAGTTACTGCCCGATCCACTGCACGCGCCCCGCGTCAAGCCGGGTCGCACCAACGTTTCCGAGTCCATTCAGGCAACCAAGGCGGCGAAGCGATTGACCATGCAGCAAGTTTGCCACGACGCCATTTACGAGTCGCTGCGCGCCGAGCTGCTGCGTTTGGCGCGCACGAGCAGCCTGTGGATCCGGCACGTCTTTCTCAAGTCACCGGGTGTCTACTGCAGTGACGAGTCGCATCTGCAAGACGTGCTGGCGAAATGGATGGTGGATCCGTGTGTGTCTGATGCTGCTTTGAGATGATAATGTTGTGATGGACATTGTAAACAGCACGAGGCAACGGCGCCAAGCGCACGTATAAATGCTCGTGTGTGACAGCAGTCGCGCATTCCACTGCACCCTTTACTGCTTGTCTTGCTTGGCAACGAATACTCAAAGCGTACCAACATGATTGAATGCCTGCAGCAACGTGAGATGATTTGCTTTGCTACGCATGCTTGACGTCATTGCACAAGAAAAGCAGCATGCCGGTCGCCGTCGTGCCGACGAATTGACTTTGCGTAAAGTAACAATTGAGTAATTAAAATATAATAAACATTTGGGTTATTAATAAACATATAAGAGACATAAAAATACGCCAACACTCTTAGCTGGAAGCAACCAAGCATAGAGAGGGATCATCCAAGGTACATGTGCAAACGCCCGATGAGTCGCAGCAGTGCGAGAAGCACAGGGCAATCACTTCCTCGCAGTCAATGTAGGAAACAGGAAATATCGTATCGTAAAGAGTGCAGACAGCGTCAGGCACAATACCAGTCAAACTGTTCGCATCGAGTCGAATTAAAACAATCTTTGATACATTGGCCAAAGCAGCAGGCACCGACCCCGTCAGGAGGTTTTCGTTTAAAAAGAGTTTCTCCAAGTTTACCAACCCGCCAATCGTCGACGGTATTGTGCCAACGAGCGCATTGTTGCTCAAGTCAAGATTGTCGCGAAGAGTCGATAGCGCTCCAATGGCAGATGGAATCGAGCCAGTGAGATTGTTGCCACTCAGATCCAGCGAACGAATTTTAGAAAGACCTCCAATGCTGGCCGGCAACGCGCCTCCATAACCATTGTTGCGTAAACTCAGCGACCGCAACAGGGAGAGCTGGAACAAACCAGCCGGAGGAGGACCGAACTTGTTGTCGCCAAGATCCAACTCGCGTAGATTCCCAAGGGCAGCAATCTCGGTTGGAATGGCACCCGAAAGCTCGTTTGCTGCGAGACTGAAACTTGACAACGATGTAGCTGAAGAAAGGAACGTTCCAGGCAGGGTTCCGGTGAGCCCGTTACCATTCAAGTTGATAGTCTTAAGTTTTCCAAGTGCGGACCAATCTGGGAAAGAACCTGTAATTGCTTGCGCTGTATTCAGTGGGTTGGCAATGCTGATGGTTGTCAACGAGCTTAACAAGTTAAAAACGTATGGAAACTCTCCCTGGACGTTGTTATTATCCAAGCCAAGACCAGCGAATCCTCCGTCGGCATCGCACGGCGAAGTGAGCGTCGAGTACCAGTCACATTCGGACGAGTCTGAAAGCCATCCGGTCTGAACGGTCCAATTATCGCCATTCATTGCGTAGTACACGGTCGCTAGACCATACCGAGATATTACTTGCGACTCAGGATACATCAAAAGGCTGGGGTTGTCTTCGAGCAACCAGTTGAATGCCATCCCTTGCGGCGCCGAGGGATCTAGCAGCACGGAGCAATCGGGTAATCCAGCATCGCACAACAAGTTGTATATAAAGTCTTTCACCGGAGCAAACGTTGGCGCGCTTGTAGGCGTTGGAGTTATCGGAATTGGCGAGGTCGGTGAAGGTGCCGTCGTTGACGGGCTTTGCCTTTCCTCGGGATCATTTCGGGCGAGGCCAAGCACGACGCCGGTAACCAAGGCGACAATGAGAAGCAAGACTGCACAGATAATAAGCATGAAGCAGCAGTCAGCATTTTGTCGCTCGTCATCAACAGGAAGTTTATCAATCTCTTCTTCGTCGTCCGCATCACCCATCATTACTCGTCGGTCATCTTCGGTTGCGCCGGTCCCATCGTCTAAACCAGGCAAAGATGCGTTTCCCTTCTCGACATCTGTCATTCCTTGGTATCCGCCGTCAGAACCTTCCTGAGAAATATCTTCTTCGAATGGCAGGAAGAGACCTTGCGACGGTTTTACCTGCTGGTGCGGACCAGTGGCTTCTTGTGCTAGATACTCGGGGGCTATCTTCCTTCCATACCCAATCGCATCTTCAAGTTCTCGAGACAATTTGTCCGAATATATCTGGTCATCATACATCTGCCCGGACTCCAAATCTGCAGGATCGTGCTCGTCATCACCTACTATTTCTTCAATGACAGGTTCTTCGTCGAAAATCTCTTCCTCCGTTGCGTCGTCTTGCTCCTCTTCAACGACCTCCTCGAAAGGGTCATCTCCAGTATATTCTTCATGATATTGATCACCGTCGTCAGCATCATTATCATCGTCATCATCGTCCATAAGAACCTCCTCGTACATCACGTCGCCTTCCATAAACTCGATCACTTCAGATTGTTGCGTTGCGTCGGCATCAGCTTCAGTCCCGGAAACTTCCCCTTCTACGACATTCCGGTTTTCTGGCTCCTGCTGTGGAGGTACAGGTGCAGGAGCATCGCCTGCCTTTTCTTTTCGGCTCAATGGCCACCACCAGCGACGTTTGGAATCGCCGGATTTAACGTACTGCTTCTGCGCTTGGTACTCTTCTTGTTGTTTCCGAAGTGCTTCAATTTGGCGCTTGAGTTCCTCGTTTTCGTGGGCCAACCCGGCGACCTTCTCGTCTTCGTATTCGTTAAGTACATCTCCGACACCTTCCGAAACTTCATCTCCGCCCTCTGTAGCACCAGAAGCATGACCGTCAACAAACATTAGGTCCTTTACAAATCTCTCATTTGCGACACTCTCGGCATCATCTTCAATGTCAACTTCGTTAGCAAGGCGCCCGGACGTGTCGTCGTCATTAAATCCTTGTAAACCGCCCTCTTCGTACACATCGAGCATTTTCGCTGAGACGTCACGCAAAGCTTGATCTTCTTGCTCACCCTCCGAGTCTGAGCTAGATGAATGCACAATGTCGGGAACATTACTAAGGGCTTCCAAAAGTGCCTGGCTATTGTTCTCATCCTCGTCGTCAACCGCCTCGCTTTCATCCGCATCCGATATGGTCGCAGATTCGTCATCCATAATCTCCTCCTCAACTTCATCATCGCCCTCGACAGTCGCAAGAATCGGAAGTATACTTCGGTCGTTTTCATCATTCTGACTGAATTCGCCAGCGGGTAGTTCATCATCAACGACTTCTCCTATTTCGCCAATTTCTGTCAAGCTGCCTTCAAGCGCATTAGACTCGTCAACCTCCACAATGTTTTCCGAAGCGTCCGGCTCATCCTCATTTTGCTTTTCTTCAGACACATTAACAGCAGCAGTCATTTTTCTTCGACGTGCCATGATTGCAGCCATCTCCGAATTTAAATTTGACAAACTGTCATCGTCACTTTTAGTTTCAGTTTCTTTGTCTCCAAGTATCATTTCTTCCGGCGCGTCGGCCACAGATCGGCGGGCTGCCATGACTGCCGCTACTTCCGGAATCAGATTGGAAAGACTATCTTCTTCGTTTTCAATCTCGGCTTCTTTGTCTGCATATGGCATCTCTTTGGGAGACTCGACTACGGATCTGCGACGGGCCATTATTGCGGCCATTTCAGGACTCACATTCGATACATTTGACACATTCTCGTCGGTCTTCTTCGCTGGTTCTGTTTCTGCAATGACATTATCGCGCTGCTTGCGGCGCGCCATTATCGCAGCCATTTCCGGACTCACGGACAAACTCTTAACGTCTTCCTTCTTCCTTTCGAGGTGCATGGTATCTTTTTTGGCGTCAGCTGCAGCCCGACGCTTGGCTAAAACTGCCGCCATCTCGTCTTGCTTATCTTCGCGTGGTGGAGGAGGTACAGCGCGCTTCCCGCGACTAAGAAAGCCCGGCTTCTTTGCTGGCTCAAGCTCTGCTTCTTTGGATGTTAATTCGGGCACTTCCTCATCATCCGATGCAATGGTCGCAGTCGCAGCTGCCGGCGTCGCAGCCGTAGCAGCGATGAGAGCAAGTTTAGCTGATTTATCTTCTTCAACAGCATTGTCCAGCAGTTCCATCTGTCGGTCCTCAGATTCATCTTGGGAAACCGTCGCAGCCGATTCTCCTTCAACAGCATTGTCCGGCGTTTCCATCTGTCGGCCCTCACAATCATCTTGCGAAATTCGGGTGCACACAAAGCAGATTCCCGTCTAAACTCATCGTCAATCGTCTCGTCGTCATCTTCAATAAGTGACTGGTCTTCATCATCAATCGACTCGTCGTCATCTTCTTTAAGCGACTGGTCCTCAACGTCATCAACTTCTTCCTCTACAGATTCAGCATCGACAGATTCAGCATCGACCGGTTCTTCAATAAAAGACTCTACTAGATCGGACTGATCGTCATCGGAGTCGTCCTCACTATCAACATCCACATCAAAGTCGTTATTCACTGAAGTTGCAACTTCATTTATGCTTTCGTTGTCACCGCCTGCCTCTCCGACTGCGATGGCCCTTTTATCATAATCATCGTGACTGGAGAATTCGACGTCCAAACCAGAAGGGGTTGCTGCTCGCTCACCACCATCGTCGGGAGCAGATGTTAAAGTTGGGGGTTGCTGCTGTAGTCTTCTGAGCTCTTCTATTTGCTTCAAAAGTTCGGCATTGGCGCGGGCAAGCTCAGCAACTCTCTCGTCTTCTTGTTGCTGAATCGGCGACAAACCAGTGTCAGTCTGATTTGCATTCTGATCCTGCGACGCAATCTCGCGAGCGTCAGGTTCAGCAGCCGGTTCGCTGGATCGACCTCGACGCCCCACTAGACCACCAAAGAACCTGTTCTTCTTCTTCTTGTCCTTCCCATCATCAACAGCTGCCAAAGCTCCCACGTTGCCTAACTCATCTGATTGTTTCAGATCAGGTTGAGGTTCTTGTGACCGTCCACGACGTCTCAGCAGTCCTAAGTATCCTTTCTTTTTTGCTTGTTGGCCGGTTGTGTGGTCTGGTGGTGTCTCAAATTCGTCGCCCGTCACTGCGGAGGTGCCTACAACGTTTGCGCTAGTTGCTTCTATATTCTTTAATTCAGAAGTTGACCCAGCGTCGATTTGAATATTTTCATTAGCGACGCTGCGATCATGTAAATCTGTGCTTGTTGCAACATTTTCGTCTTCCACTTCGTCAGTTATACGACGACCGACTGAACCACCAAAACCAATTGCGTTAGTCAATAGCTCTACTCGTTCAAATTTCAGCTCCGTTTCATCGGTAACTGTCCTATTGGCAGCCTCATCACTATCGTCGGATATTTTTATAGCTGATAAATTGTCATCCGATGCACCAATCGACTGTAAATCGTCGTCGTCGTCGTCATCATCATCATCTTCTTCCTCTTCTTCATCATCATCGTCATCATCCGCCGAGGAAGTGCCAACTGATACGGAAGCCGCAGCAGTCTCCGCTTCAGCTGTAGACTCTTCCATCTTTGTTTGAGTCGACGCAGTCGCAGCTTGTAATTCGTCATCTTGGTCATCCGATGCAGAACTCGAGTCGTCGGATGCAGCAGCTGAAATGGTGCTCTCTTCCGATGACGTTTGCTGGGATGGAATTAAATCTTCGGCCAACTGAGCATCACGACTGCCACCTGACTCGTTCACTTCTATATCAGAATTGTCGTCACTGGATGTCTCAAATACAGCGGAATCGATCGCCTCATGACCATCATGTCCAACTGTCTGCGCTGTATCCTCTCGACTAAAGTCGTCGACTGCTTCATCGGCGACAGCATCGACGACAGGTGAGTCGTTGTATAGTCCCTCAGCAACAGCGTCGTCACTCTTGTCGGTAGACTTTGCTCCAGCATCAACAGCGACCGCATTGATATCAAGGACTTCTACAGCAGCAACAGCGGCGGATTCATCGGTCTCCTCAAATACGTGTGTAACAGCGCTCTTTTCTTCCTCAACCGCTTGAGTGCTATCAACATTAAAAGAATCGGACGTCGTTGCTGTAGCTTTTTCGCGTTTGCCCCTCCGCTGCCCAAAGAGTCCACTTTTCTTGTCATCTTCCTCTGCAGGCTCGACCGTATCTCGTTCCTTCGATTTGCCGCGTCGCTTGATAATCCCACCAAAGAACCGATTCTTCTTTTTCGAAACATGGTCATGCTCGTCTTGGTCCGCGATAGACAACTTTTGAGACTCATTTGCCTTGACTTCCTCCTCATTCGACTCAATGGCCTTTGTAGGCATTTGCTGGTGGTCCGTGTCGGCTGCTGCAACCACTAGTTCAGCTTCGGCTGTGTTCCTTTCTCCTTCCCCATCATCATGCGTTAAAGCATTCGCTTCCGCTACTGATACGCCCTCTACCTCGACTGGATCCGTAGCACCGACATGCTCCTCCTCTCCTTGTCCCTCGTCCTCGCCAATCCCTGCAACAACTTCATGTAAATTGTCAGCCTCCACAACATCATGCTCTACCACCGGCTCGACTATTTGTGTTTCAGGGCTGATTGCTGCATCAGTATCATTCTCGATATCCTTGTCCTTCTTCTTCCTCGAAAAGAGTCCCAAAAAGCCAGATTTCTTCTTCTTTTCCGGCTTGCTCGTGTCAGTAGCTGGCTGAACAAATGACACAATTCGTTCAACTTCCGTGTCAACACTCTGCGACTCGTTGGATTCTTCGTCAATCGAAGCAAACGCCGCCGAGTTTTCATACGTTTGTGAGCTCCGCAGCTCGTTGGGCAATGTGATTTGCGAAATGTCGTCGTCCGCCAGCGCCGATACTTTGGCCACCCGCTGGTCTCGAATCTCCACCGGCAAGGTGATTTGCGAAATGTCGTCATCGTCCTCCACCTGATGGATGGGAGGTGCAGCACCAGCTTGGTCCAAGTGCTCGTCAATGTGATCGTCGTCATTGTCGTTTTCACTTTGCTCCGACGACTCGTTACTCCCCGTGTAGCCGCTCCGAATGCCAGCGTTCGACGACGTTGGCTTGAGCTGGTCGACAGTTTCATTGTAAACAGCACGAGGAGCAAAATCATCGTCCATGTCAACGTATTCCCTTTGTTCTTTAACTTCGTCGTCGCCATCAATACCTTCGTCGTCGTTGCCAATTGACGCTGACGATTTGTCGTCATCGTCCACTGGCTTGTCGGAATGGTCCTGCTGCAGCACTTTATCATAAGCATTAAGCTCGTCGTCTTGACTATCGACGGCAACTGCCGCCACTGCCACAACCGCAGCGCTCGCCATTTGGTTCTCGTCGGCAGCGGCAACATGATCACTGTTGCTGCTGCTGTCACTACGTTTCGATGACTTGGACGAAGAGCTGCTGCTGCTGGACGAGTTGCTGCTGCTCGATGAATTGCTCGAAGAGCTGGACGACGAGCTGCTGCTGCTACTACTACTCGACGATGAACTACTGCTGCCACTCTTGCCCGACTTGCTCGAGGCAAAACTCTTTTGCGAAGCATCATCGTCGTCGTCCTTGTCGTCATCCTTGTCAAGTGCTACAGCTGCAGCCGCAACAACCGCCTTGGTTTCGACTGGCGAAAACTGCATCGGAGACTCTGGCTTGGTGGGAGACGCTTGCTTGATTGGTGATTTGACGGGCGATTGCACCTTGGCTGACGACGCATTGATAATTCCCTTGCTCTTTTTGGTGGGCGTCTTGGGTGATTCCTGCAGCTCGTCTTGATCATTGTCACTCGACGCGGAATTGTCCTCCTTCTTTTCAATCATTGCAGCTACTTTGCTCACTGTCTTGGTCTCCTTGGTGGGCGAAAACGACTCGGATGCTTCCGACTCCTTGGCTGACGGGTCGTTGGCACTCTCGCTCGACTTGCTGCTGCCACTCGAAGATGAGGAAGAATCCGAGCTGCTGCTGCTGCTGCTGCTGCTGCTCGATGAGCTGGAGCTCGAGTCACTGTCACTCTCACTGTCACTACTACTGCTTGATGATGAAGATGACGATGATGACTTGTCGTCGTCGTCGCTTTCCGAATCGCTCTTGCTGCTGCTTTCGGAATCATCCTTTTTTGTCGCTCCCTTTTTCTTTGCCGCAGCAACTGCTACTTTTGCCTTTATCTCTGGCTTGGGCGAGTCTACCTTCGTTGCTATTGCCTTTTGAGACAATTGTCGCTTGGCGACGGCCGCCGACGTTTCGTTAATGGTGACAGAAGCCTGTCGTCGATTGGCGGCTGTTGCGCTCGTCGCCACCACCACTGCGGGGCTGTCGTCATTCGAATGCGCACTACTCTCACTGGATTGACTAGATTTGCTGGACGCCGCCGATGAATTGCTGCTGCTCTTGGACGACGACGAGCTGCTCGACGATGATGACGACGATGAGGATGATGATGAACTCGACGAAGAAGAATCGTTGCTTTCGCTGTCGCTGTCACTGTCGCTCATGATGCAAAAATGTCCTTGATCGTTCACTCCTTTTTAGCTTGTGTTCGCTCGCTTCCTTGTTGATGCACCGCTACTGCTATACTACTTGGTCTTGATGGAGCGACGAGTCCGTTCACCTCGAGAGAAAGAGACCGGCCGATGGATCTTGCTTAAGACACTCGGAATGAAGCGAGTTAGGGTTACTTACAGAAAATGTGTCGAGCGCGACTGGCCAAAAGTGTCAAGGACAATGTGAATGAATCGATTACTTAAGACACGAGGGTATCTTGATTTTGGGCGCGCTCGACGGTTTCGTCACGCTTGTGACTACTGGTGTGACATGACTGGAAACCGCTCATCACCATGGCACGAGTATTCGATGCTCCATGATCAAGAGAACAAGAGGGCAAGAGCATGCACTGCCGCTACACGCATGACTCTACATTCGTCCATTCAACTATTAATTTGCAAACTGCGAGAGCAATGGCTGGTTCCAATCTACGTGACATTGACAGTAGCAGCCTTGGTGTCGCTCGTCAATCCCTTTCTTTCCTCCTTGGCGTCGCACGGCAAGACGAGACGGTTTGACGGCTGTATTGCTTTTAACGATGTCAGTGACAAGAAGCAAACGAGTCATTTGCCGAGTCTGATGCATACAATCAACGAATCCTTGGTGGTTTCAAAGAGCTTTTTTCTACACTTTTACGTGGTTGGATTGACGGCGTTGCTACTTGTCGCGGCGACCTTTTTATCAAGCCAATCAACAATCAACAGCATTCCAGTTTATCTATTTTTCATTCATCTCACGCGACGCATCTACGAATGCTTGTATGTTCACGTTTGGAGCCAAGACAGTCGCATGCATCTCGCAGGATACGTTTTGGGTTTGCTGCACTACCTGTTGCTGCCGCTCGTCTTTGTCAATGTATGTCACAACGATAACAAGCAAATTGTCAATCAACATTTGAGTAGCTACTCTATAGTTTGGATTGCTGCTGGCATTGCTCTTAACCTTTGGTGTCAGTATCAGCAGTACATTCATCATGCCCTACTGGCCAAGGCGCGGCAACGGCGAGCATCTCACGCAAGGACTGCATCTACGTCCAACGCTGCCGACAAGCAAGGACCACCGACGCAAGCATGGTTCAACTACGTGGCTTGTCCGCACTATCTTGCGGAGATTGGCGTTTACGTTTCGTTCGTGTTGCTGCTGCAGCGAGGGCAGAGACATGACGCAGCGGCAAGCATGGCACTGTTGCTTTGGGTCATGGTCAATTTGACCGTTTCGGCGCACAAGACGCATGCGTGGTACATGGCGCATGTGCCTGGCTACAAGAATCGCAAGCTCAAGAGAATAATGCCGGGGTTGCTATGATTGCAACAAGTATAGGTGATTTGTCGCGCTCCCATCACCACAAAGACTCTTGAACAACTACAGTAGAATGATACACAAACGGAATCCTTTTTATGCACTTGCTAGAATTTTTCGTAGACTCTTTGTCGTCACGTTCACTCTTCCTTTTCGGATATTGTAAACGACTCCATTCCACCATTGCCATTATTCGCACCATGTTGCTGCTGCTGCTGCTGCTGCTGCTGCGAGCTGCTCATGGCCGCGCGCGGGTCACGCTGTGGTTGCGACGAATACTTGGCCTGCCGCAACCTAGTGGCCTGCGAGTGCAGCGTTCCAATCTTGCCCTCGGCGCCAAAGACTTCCTCGGGCGAATGTAGTTTGCTCCACGGATACGTGTCAAAGACTTGTCGCTGGTACACATTGTTGGTAAACTCCACCAAGAATACGTAAAAGGCAAACATGCTGGTCAAGTAGCCAGTGACGAGTTGCGCGTACTGCATGCTGGGTGCGAAAAAGCCAGTGAGACTGGCAAACAAGAGTTTGACACCGAGCAGCAAGATTAATATGCTCGACAGACGATTCATGCTCAACGTTTGTATCCAGAGTGCCACGACAAAGCTCAATATAAACATGGTGCGTATAAACTTGCCGACTGGATCGTTTTCGCTATGGCTATTTTCATCTTGGCTGTTTAGTATGTCATGTGCTCGTGTCCCCGGCACGGCAAAATAAAGTTCCAATATTTGCGTCACGCCGGATGCCAGCCAAACACACCCAAAGCCGTAAAAGGCGGTTGCTCCGTATATATTGTTGCGAAACACTTGGAGTGTGGCAACTGTGAATTGAAGAATGCCGCCAAAGAAGAGCATGAACGGTCCGTAGGAAAGGAAAAAGGTTGGTGAAATGGCAGAATCACCAAACATGGTGCTCAGCAACGCCGTCGACTCGAGTCCGGCCATGATGCAGAAGGAGAAGAGTCCAATGGGAGTCGTATTGGCGTGCTGCAATGTCGTTGGAGTCGTTGTTGCTGCTGCTGCTGCTGTCGTCAATGCTTGCATCGCTGCCTGCCGCGCCACTGGCGAAACGTCCGTGAGTCGCACATTCAACACGCCAGGATGCTCGTAACTGGCCGACGCAAAGTCCCAAACGATCAGTGCACTCTGACACGCTTCCAGCAGCATGAAGGATTGAAACTTGTCCAAATGCACTTCAATCAAAAGGTTGGTTTGGGCAATCTCTTGATGCAACAAGAAGTCCAACAAATCGGATGGAGTGACTTGAGCTGGCGGATGGAACCATAGTCGAGCGGCGGAATTATGCAAGCCGTAGCTGTATTGAATAGAAGATGGGAATTTGGACAATAGTTATGGAGTGAGAAACGCGAGACTAGAATGAATGTCAAATGTCGTTTGGCAATCATTTTGGCATACCCTGGCCGATCCAAAAAGTAGCGGACAACGACGAGTCGCTTCTTGCTTCCAGCCTCATCAGTTTCGTCGTCGTCATCTGGTAAAACGCGGGTCCGAATCTGAGGGTCAATGTTAATGGAAGCCTTTATGCAGTGAGAATGATAGCAACGGAATGAGTCGCCAAAGAAGAGAGGATGAACGACACGCATGATTCCCACGATTCACTCCATTCGACTCACCGGATGATCCTGAAAGGCAACGGACGGATCAACATGGCCAATATGCTCTGTAGGCGATGCAAAACGAATCATGGCTGGAAGCGACTGCTTGGCAAAGGAATAGGGGGTGCGGCCAATCGTTCCTTTCGCCATGGTCGATGGCGCGCCATGTCACGCTTGAGTAACGTTCTGACACGATGACGTTTTAAAGAGTGCTACCCGGCGCGACGATTTTTTGTTACCGATCGCCAACAAATGCAACTCACATATCTATGTCCGGCAATGCACTGGACAAGACGGAAGCAAAGCACGGCAAACGCACTACGTTATCAGCAACTTTAAACCTGTCTGTGAACAATTTGAAAATTTGGATTACAGTAGCCGCAGTAAGGCACTAGTCTATCGCACCCACT
The DNA here is from genome assembly GCA_027923505.1 of Mayamaea pseudoterrestris. NCBI lineage: Eukaryota > Bacillariophyta > Bacillariophyceae > Sellaphorales > Sellaphoraceae > Mayamaea > Mayamaea pseudoterrestris. The sequence continues at coordinate 708,420 of BROI01000013.1, forward strand.
CCACTGGTCTAAGGCTCTTTCATGGCAGCCTCCAAGTTGGCAAGCAGCAATTTCGCCGACGCCGGAAGCTCCACGACGCCACTTTTGGTGACATTGTTAAAGTTGACGGAATACATCCACTTGAAGGTCAATAACTTCATTACATCCTGAATGAACCATACCAAAATGCAAAAGATCCAAATAAACCAAAAGATTCCCATGTCACTGCGCAAACCTTCCGTGGCAATGCCATCGGGGTCCGACGCGGGCCAAAAGATTGCCAACAGAGACGACAGCGTCAGCGAAAAGATGGCGCCAAAAAACAAGATTGCCGCTGGACGAATCTGAAAGAAAAACTTGTCGCTGGTGCGGGCACTAAAGAGCGTCAAGAATGTAGACACGGAAACGTTCAAGTACACCCCAGTGGTCTGTAGTTTGGCGCAAGTTAGAAAAGGGTTAGACGGATATTGCTCATTTTGTATTGCGCACACACAGCAGCGCAACTTACAATTTGTCCATACTGAACACCACTCATACCAAGGTTTTGGATAAAACCATTTGGGTTCCAGCTGTCCAACAGGAAATGCAAAAGGAGCAGCGAGAATCCGCACGTGACGGCGCCAAGCACAGAGCTTACCAAAAACAAGGCTGGCAAGTTCCAGGAGCAAGGTGTTTTGCGTGGGACGGCGAAATCATAGGCAATGGTAATGAGCGTGCCGTCGTTGAGCAAGGTGATGAGCATCAGCATGAGGACAGGAATGTGAAAGTATTCTGGCCACGGGTCAGCATCGTCCGGCTGAAGGTAGTCGCTGGGATGAAACGCAAAGATGGCAATGAAGAAAAATAGCAGAATCTGAAGTGTCGCAGCGATACGGTAGGTGATGAAACTACTCATGCGACCAAATATTTCGCGTGCAATGAAAATGCCTTGAATAATAGAGCTGAGTCCTTCCTCGGTGAGAACAATGTCGGCAGCAGCGCGCGCCGCATCTGTACTGCCAGCCACGGCAATGCCAACGTCGGCCTAATGCATCAAAGAAATGAACATGGCATGAGGGCAATGTGTAGACAAGTCATTCACTCTGGCATCCAACGGAGATACTTACGCGCTTCAAGGCCGGAGCATCGTTCACTCCATCTCCCGTCATGCCCACAACGTAGCCAAGTTCGCGCAAGCACTCCACGATCAAGTACTTGTGCTCCGGATAAACTTGGGCAAAGCCATCCGCAGCAAGACATAGATCACCGTAATTCTTGCTCAAGTCAACTGGCTTTCTCTTTGTTTCCTCATCTAAAAGTGGAAGATTCTCCGACCCAAAGATGTGATTGCCCATTTCAAGCTGCTCTGCTGTGTTACGAGCAATCAGCAAGTGGTCGCCAGTAATCATCTGCCGGATAATAAGAAAAGAACGTCGCGATGAGCTTTTGCGTTTCGCAGAAAAATCTATCTGTGAGCGACCTTTACCTACCTTGACCCCAACGCCATACTCTCGTGCATCCGCAATCGTCTGCTTCGTATCACTGCGTGGCGGATCGAGGAATGTCAAGAGCCCCATCATTTTAAACACTCCCGCTTCGTTCGTCTTGGCAACGGCTAATGAACGAATACCCTTTTCTCCCAAGCGAGCGACATCCTTCTCGACGGCTTCACAAACATCGTCATCCGAATCTTCCAATAGACTTAGAATGATATGCGGAGCACCCTTGCTCGTTTTAAAGACTTGCCCGGTTCGCTTATCCATCAAGGTGCCCTCAGTGCGCTTGACGGTCGGGTCAAACGGCATGAAATCTGTCTGCTCATAGTTCTTGAGTTCCTCATAATTGACCGATCCCAAGGTCAACCGATCCAAGGCGTCCCGGGCAGGCTCCTCCCACTTGGCCGCTAGTGCCGCATACACTAGAATGCTTTCCTGGGTTTCCCCGGATGTGTACATGGGTGTGTCATCCTGGAGCACCATTTGATTGAGAGTAAGCGTACCAGTCTTGTCGGAGCAGAGAATGGACATGCCAGCCATGTCCTCTATCGCCGACAGCTTGGCGACGATTGCTCCATGCTTGGCAAGTTCCTTGGATCCAATGGCCAGCGTCTGTTGTATGGGTCCCAGGAGGTAAAGGGTGAGTCCATATCCATACGACGATCCATGATGATTCAGCGCACACAAAAGTACACGTACCGTCGTCGTGACAATTTCAATGGCGAGCGGAATGGACGCAACGAGCAAGACAATCGTAAACGAGAGCGCCACTTGCACCTCCGAGTCATTGGCGACCAAGTAGGCAAAGTTGATAATGCACAAGGTGACGCTCAACAAGACCAGGATGAACATGATGCGAATCAGCGTTTGTTGTAAATGCGACAACTCGTGCGTATTGGTGAGCAGGCTCGCCGTCTTGCCAAAAAAGGTATTCATGCCAGTAAACTCGACCGTTGCCTCCACCTCGCCGCGAACCACCGTAGAACCCATCTTGGCGGAATCGTACTTGTAAAACGTCACAGGCAAGGATTCGCCCGTCAATGCAGCTTGATCGACATCAATCTCGGAACCATTGACGCGGCAGTCGGCTGGAACGGCCGATCCACTGCCAAGCAACACAACATCACCTGGAACCAGCAAGGCTGCATCCATGACTTTGAACTTGCCGTCACGCTTGCACGTGGCCGTCGGCTTCAAGCTACCCTTGAGCGCTGCAATGGCATTGCCCGCCTTGTTGGACTCGTAAAAGGAAATGCCAGCATTGGTAAACTGAATGGCCAGCAGAATAGCCATGTCTAAATATTTTTGAATTCCAATTTCAATGATAATGGCAATCCAAATCATGATTGGCATGGGCGCCCAAAACTGTCGCAAAAAGACTAACCACTTTGGGTCAACATGCTCGGGCAACTCGTTGCGTCCATACTTTTGCAGCAACAAGCTGGCTTGATCCGTCGTCAAACCGTCGTGGTTGAGCGCAAAGTCCTCCTTGCCCTCGCTTTTCGTGGCCTCGCGTACCTTGGCTTGAAAGTCCACTTCACTCAAGCCGCTCTCCTGACGCTGACGACGACTCCCATAGTCTTGTATCGTTTCGGCAAACTGCAAGTCGTCGTAGGCCAAGTTTGGGGCGTAGCCAAACTTTTTCAAAACGTCCGAACTCGATTGGCGGCGGCGGCGCGTTTGGTTCACTTCCAAGGAATGCTCCCTGGGGAGCGCCATCATGAGGACCATGTCCGACTGGATCTTGCGGCGACTGCGTGCGCCCGGCGTGTTCGAAAGGCCACTGACATCCGACGTGGCTTTGGAGCGCAATGCATTGCTACTCGCGGTGCGGCCGGTGGGTAGGGAGCTCGAAAGCTCGTCGATAGCTTCCTCCTCATCGTAAGCGTCGTCGTCGTCCATGGTTTTGGTTGTCGTAATAATTCTTGATCAGATGTGATTATGCTAGAATCTTGTCTTGTTAGTCAGTCTTGCAGAAGCAATGAAGCAAGAGCATTCGCTGTTTGCTCGTTTCCAATTTTTATGAACCGAGAGTGGTGAAAACCCATACTTCCGCCTCTCCCACGGAAGCGAACTACCGGTACATGGTGCGAAGTGGCTGCGTGGACGACCTCGAAGGGCGCGTGGTTTTTGTAGCGACGCCGTCTCCGACTGCCATGGTCGTCAGAAACCTCGAAAAAATAGCGGTTGACAGTTACATGAGTCATGACAACGTTGCAGTTTCAAGGGGGCGATAATTGTTTGCACAATGAATAGGATACGCACGATCGATTTTTGTTCATAGTTCGGAAGGTTGCGTCATCATGTACTTTTAGACGGATAGTTCGTGATTGCAGAGGAAATTGCATGACGTCTCATTGCCTGATGAAATTGCATCTACTACATCGGAGTCTCGCGCCTCATTAGCTTGTACCTTTTCAACCAATATTAGCTCGTCATGGAATTGGCCGACACGACATTGATGTTGTAATTGCACTGCTCACCTCCCACGTGGCAGTGGCAGCCGCAATGAGTGCAGACCATGTGACACGCAACCATTTACAGTTAATTCAAGCTTGGAATTGCATAGCTGGCCCTGCAAGAATGAATGATTTTAAACCGTAGGAGTACACCGTTGCACAACTTTCGTTGCCCTTTGCTGCCCTTTTTATAAACTGTTTTGCTGGCACATGTCAGCTACATCATGCTGACCAAAAGTATGTTCGTCGCTGCACTATTTACCCCTAGACCCACCAAACTCTTCAAAAGCACTCACAGTCAAATCCGCTTGTAGGTAACATATGTGGCAGATGACAATGTTGATAAGCTTGCAACAATACTGCGCTGGGAAAGCTTGTTGCCTTTGTTTATTGAGTACCGATGCGTCATGATTTCAAAGGATTCTGGTTTGAATGGCGCGCGCAGCTGTTTCTCAACTCAATAATTAAACGCGAGCCCTTCGCAAGACTCTCATGGAGAGTGTACTATCTGAACGGACAAGACGTTTTCGGCGACTCCCCATGCGTGCGATAGAACTCTTTGCATATTGCAACACTAGCAAACACACTCCCATGGCGCTCGATTCGTTTTCGTGTATCCGTTCACCAAATTTTGCGAGCGCGCCAACCTGCAACACAATTTCGGAGCAACGGGTCGAACGTAGAGTGTCACACGCAAACGGCTCCCATTCATATTTTCTTTGGTTGCACCGGCTAGTAGATGGAAACGAATCGAGGCGCGCAAGTAGTATCAAGGTATCAAGCAAGCAAGCAAGAAGCAGTCTGTAAATATTTCCATGCCGTCGTTGATGGAGGCTCAAGCCGCTCCCGATGCTGCACCTTCATCCAGCAGCAACCCGCTCGACACGCTCGCAGCGCTGGCCGTTGCGAATGAAAAAGCCGAAACGCCTCCTCGCTTGCGGTCCGAGTCAATGGAGCAAATGCATGGTACCAGTAGGGATGAAGCAGTAGTGAAAGCAAGCAATGTTGATGGCGCTGCAGTGGCAGTCGAGCAAGAGGATGAGCGTGTCAAGGAAGACGAAGAATCGCATCAGTATCAGCCGCCGACTACTACGACTGCACCAGTGTCGACAGCAAAGGAAGCAGCAGCTACACCTACAGCAGCAACTCCAGTAGTTCCGCCTCCTCCATCTTACTACTACCCGCAAATGCCTCCCTTTGCCTACTGGGGCTATCCAAACTACTATCCGCCGCCACCGCCGCCCAGCTACTTTCAGCATCATCATCATCACTTGAGCACTCCGCCATCATCCGCCAGAGCAGCGAATAGCAGCGGCAGCAGCCGACCTCCAGTAGTGTCTCCCGCCAATTCATCCGCCATGTCGCCCCAAGAATATCAAGAGATCGACGACGATGCAACAACTCATCCATCACTCTCACTCTCCCATCATTCCCACAAGCGCCGCGCGAGCATGGGCAAGTGGACCGCGCGCGAGGACGACACCCTCAAACGCGCCGTGAACGAGTACGGCGGCCGCAACTGGAAGCGCATCGCGACGCGATTGGTGGGACGCACCGACGTGCAGTGTCTACATCGCTGGCAAAAGGTGCTACGGCCCGGACTCATCAAGGGGCCGTGGACGTGCGAGGAGGATGAAACCGTGACCAAGCTGGTGCTAAAGTATGGCACCAAGCGGTGGTCGCAGATTGCGAGAAACTTGAATGGGAGACTCGGCAAGCAGTGTCGGGAGCGATGGTATAATCATTTGGTGAGTTTGATAGGATCTGAAATTTTGTTGTTGGCAGGGATGTGTATGTATGGCGTGGTGGGACGAGTCGTGCTTGCTGAGCACGTTTTGTTTTGATTGTCATCACTCACTTCCAATCCGATGCATCTCTCACACTATCGCAGGATCCAAACATTAAAAAAGGAGAATGGACGAGCGAGGAGGACCAGATTCTGCTTGCGGCTCATGGAGAACTTGGCAACAAGTGGGCAGAGATTGCCAAGAGGCTTCCAGGACGGTGAGTGAGCCGTGCTGCGTGTAGTGTACATGGTGCGCTGCGACTGTGACATTAAATTGACTCACTTGATACATTCTTTACACACATTCACAGAACGGACAATGCCATCAAGAACCGCTACAACAGTTCACTCAAGCGTTTACAGACAAACGCTGACGACGGCAATAAGGACAAGGCCTGGTCAGTAGCTACAAGTCCGTCGCGCAGCAAGGCAATTTTGCGAGCGACTCCGGTGCAGCACCGCAACGATTCCATGTCATCCTGCTCGGACGACGGCGATGATGATGACGACGACGGCAGCGACGACGAGTTGCTTGGCAATAAGGAGCGCGACCAGCTTGCGGCGGAAGCGCTTTCCGACTTGGCGAGTCCGGCTCGCAGTCCAAACATGCACGGCAGTGAACAAGACAATGCTGCCACCAAGGAAATTGGATGTCGAGAAAATACTGATCACCAAGACGAGCCTTCGAGCAAGCGACTGCGCCACGCAACGTCGCTCGACGAGGCGGACCTTTTGCTCACGTTGAATCGAAGCTCACCGGCTGGAGTCTGCCATTAGCAGTAGGAGCACGTTGCACCTACAAAAATCATAATTAGTGTAATCATAATAACCATGTAAAATAATCACATATTAATTGCGATTGTGACGGAGGATACCACATCAACATTACCTAACCCTTATCGGTGTTTGTTGGTAGTCGCGCCACGCTCATCAACAAATCGTTGCAAATCCCATGCCTTGCGTTGATCATAAACCAAGTATCCTTGTTTTATAACACGTTCAAACGCCCTGCGGCGGCTCATGATGTGAACAAAACGCAAGATGGAATAACTTGTCCTCGAGTTGACGCAGTTGTTGACTCCGCTCCAGCTCCTCATGCGTATCGGTAGCAACCACAACCGCTATTAGATTGCAGCGTGACGAAATATATGACTGTCTTCGTCAATATGCTCGCCGTAGATTGCATTGTAGGCCCAAAGCCTTGCGAGAAAAGCAGCTGCGAATCCTTTCGCACTCAACTAGCACCAATGCCAATGGCCTTTTCCTCATGCTTTAAGACACGGATCGCGCTTCCAACCATTCATGATCTGTTCGAATCGCGCTCGCCCGCTCACTGTGACACTCGGATAGTGCATAAACTCGCTCACAATCCACTCGCTCGTGAGCTTGGCCAGTCGCATGAGCTCGGCGCGGACAAGCAAGTATTCGTCGCGACAAATGTTAATCTTGAGTGCATTCTTGGCCGCCTGGATGGAAGCGTTGGTCCAGCTCATGCCGGGCTTGTAGGATGGAATGGGACCCAATATGGGTGATGACAAGTTGAGAAAGGCTTGCAAATCGTGACGAAACTCTGGCTCGAAGTCTGCGTCACTGAGTTGTGTCGTTTCGTACAAGAATACTGGATTGGGATGGTACAACACTTGACTCACGTTGAACCAGGTTTTGTTGAATTGTCCGACAATGGATTCCACCAGTTGCGTTGACGTTGTTGATTGCTGCCTTGATAGTGTTGTCGACAGCGGCCCATTTTGCTTGCCCAGTCGCAGCAGCGCCGCCGCAAAGTTGGCCTTTTCCGTGCAAACCAACTGCATGCCCTTGTAGCACCTTCCAATCAATAAATTGGGATGCTTCAACGCAATGGCGCCATTGGGTAAATTTTGTACGCGAAAATTGTACAGCGACTGAAACCACTGGACGGGATGTCGAATTCCGACAATCAACTTTGTCTGCGGCCAGTGTTTGCGATAGTATTCCAAAATGTGCGGCTCGGTAATTTCCGCTGGGCACTTGTAGCCCCTTTGGAGTTGCGGCAACGCCGGTTGGCCGTGGTAGAGCAGCTCGACGAGTTGCACTGGTCGCGAGTGAATGAGCTCCCAAATCTCCTGGCGAAAGCAGGCAACTTGGTCGTGTTGCGCCAGTGTATGCATTAATGTGGAGGTGCCGCACTTTCCGAATCCGACAATGGCGAAATCGAGTAGAAACTGAACGTTTCCGGTAATGCTGTTGGTGCGAGTGTCAATGAGTGACGAAAGTGGAGGGCGATGCACATGTGAAGATGCTTTCGTCAAGCTGCTGCTGTGATTGCCGGCGCGACGAAAGACGGTTCTCGTAACGACTCCACCTCCAGAGTTGCTGGTAATTATTGTAGTCGCATTTCGAAAGTCTTGTGATTGTTTGAATGAAAGGAGCGCAGAATCATTCACTATTGACGTTTGCAGCTGCTGCGCGTAATGCAGTCGCACAAGGATGGAGAAAAAGGCCACGAATACGATCAATAGTAGACAAGTAATATATGATTTGATTCGTCTCCAGGGCATCCGATGCATCAGAGTCGCTTGTCTTGCTATTGTGGAGCATGGAACGAGGTGATTTGGTGCAGTCAAATTGACGGCGATGATGATGTGCTTTTCTCGGATCATGGTGATGGATAAAAAGCGTGACAAAACGTCGTAGCGGTTATGCAGCTTTCGGGACGCGCGGTACTTTCAGCTATCGTTTCGTCGTTGCTAGTTTATGCAAGTGGACAAAGTCCTTGCTGCAAGCGAGATATCTACGTGCGTCCTTGGACCTCCTTCCATACGCCGTAAGGCCTTGAAAATAGCTACTGCGACAGGCTATAAACAAAAACTCAAATTAGTTTAAAAATTTAGTGAAACCTCGATCAAAACAGTTGCCGCTAAGGCTTCCAAAACTCGTTTCAAAACGATAGCAAAAAGCCTTGCAGCAGCATCAAAATAGCACTCCGCTCTTAACTCACTTTGCCAGTCTACGCAGACTCCTCTTTTTCCATGGCCGAATCCGGTGTGGCGTCGTCACCTTTCGTCACATGTTCCTTGACCATGCCATTTGCATGACTATTACCCATTTGCGTTTGAATGGGCTTGCCTGAATCGTCGGCAAAGGAAATCTTGGTATTTTGCGTATTGTCATGGTTTTGCTCCCACACTTCCACTGGAATACCCATGTTGCCAATGTGCAGAGAGCTCTTGAGAGGATGCTCCGTCGTGTCCTTCAAGTAGGCTTCCGATCCGGCGTATTCAAAAATGGCGCGACCAGTCTTCCACTCAATGGTCTGCAAAAAACACAGGTGCGAAACAAGATTGGTGAGTGAGTGAGCTTGATCACCGCCATGTAAATCGCGCGACATCATACCGCAAGGTGACATACCTGCACGGTAACAAACAAAATCAAACAAACCAATGGAGAGACGAGCGAGTCGACGCCGGTAAAATCCTTGTACTGCTCCTGCTGACAGGCTCCGTCGGACGGGTTCCAAACTTGATCGGCCGGAACGTCTACAAAGAAAGGAAACAAAGCGTTCGGAGCTGGACCAACGTCGTAAAATTCAATGTAGTCAAATGGAAGAATCAAAAAGCCGTCCTTGGGCAAGACAAATTCGAGCAAAATGCGGGTAAAGCCACCTCCGACAATGCCCAAGAGTGCAGCGCGCGGGCTTGGCTGTCTACAGTAGAAGCATCCAAGTAGCGGCACCACAACGGTCGCCAAAACAATGTCGAACGCAACAATCAGCAAGTACCCGGTTCCGCCACCCGAGCTGGAGCGATAAAAGGCTGCAATACTCGCACTAATGATTGTCATGGGCAATGTCGCAATGCGGGCAGCCGTCAACAAATTGTCTGGCGTGACCAAACTAGGAAACCAGGCATCTAGTTGGCGAAACACATTGTGCGACATGACCGTGCCCATGGCCAGTATGGCGCCGTTTGCCGTACTCATACTCGCGGCAATGATCCCAACAATGCACCAGGCACCAAGGAACGGTTGTACATCATGCGTCAGCAGCTTGATGAAGGCTTGTGGATCGGGCAACCACAGCGCGCATTGCGCAATGCCCAACGCCGCCGAGCACGAATCCGCCTCGTAGTTGGCATGCACTGAGTCTGGTCCGTAGTAGACGCGCGTTATCGCACCTAAATACGCAAACGGAACGCCAATCAGAAACGTAAAGCAACCAGCCAAGATGCATCCGGACCTTGCCACGCTGGGTGACTTGGCCGACATGCAGCGCGCCTGAAAGTCCAGTGCGCCCAGGTTGCCGACGGCTAGAATGAATATCGTGCACCAGTTCCAAAATATGGAGCTTGGAAATGGCGAGAGCGCCAATGGATCAACCATGGTGTTGGGGTAGATGGGAAGGTCACCGATGGGGTAGGCACCGCGATCGTAACGTTCGCACGTCACTGTTGGATCGTCGTTGTAGCCCGGACACCACTTTGCAATATTATAGCAGCAAGCAGTAACGTCATTGTCGCATGCTACGCCATCGTAGGCAGCGCAAGCGCCATTCGGATCATCCATGGTATCTGGGTAAATGTAGCCTGCGGATGAATTGAGACGATTGATATGAGCAACAAAATGACACTCGGTCACTTCGCACTCATTCATTTCACTCACCGGGAAAGCCAATGCTTGCCACTGGTGCACTGGGATCTTCATTCACAATCATGAAATAGGCAAAAACAACACACCCACTCCACCCAATCACCGCCAAGCAAACGTCCGTATACGTGACGCTGTACAAGCCGCCACCCACCGTGTACAACCAAATAATGGCCGCCGCCATCCAAATGGAGGCCGTTTCGGAAAACTCCCACAAGTAGGAAGTCACGACACCAAACCTCAGCAAGTTACCAGCCAGCAGCATGATGAAGCTACACGTCGTTGCCAAACTCACCAAGACTTCCACAATGCGACCGTAGCGCTTGGCGAACACGTCGGGCAACGTCAACGCCTCGTCATTATTAATGTGATGCGCCAGAAACAAGCCATTCAAAATCAACGACAGTCCCAAGCCCACCGGCAGAACCACGCCGTCCCAAAAGGAAAAGCGATACGACAAGTCAACGTTGCCCAGCAAGGCGTTGCTGTCGACGGACTGCGCGGCGAGCGTCACGGCGACAACCCAGAGTGGCAGCGAGCGGCCTGTGAGATTGTGTGAGAGTGTGTGAGTGGTTGAAATGAGACGAAGTGAGTATTAATTACGAGTGAGTCAGTTGCATTACTCTCCTTGACACTCTCCTTGTCGTACCTGCCACGAAAAAGTTGATGGATTGTCCGCGCACCAAAAAGTATGTGGCGGCCCCAATGCAGAAGCAAATGGCGACAATGATTGCAACGGCAATTCCGTAGCCTGAGTGTAAGAAAAGAAGATTGAATACGACGAGTGAGACAAGCATAAAGAAATGTCGAGGCATATTCATCAATCACTCATGCCGCCAGTCTCTCATATTCTCAATTTTGTAGTACGCACCAGGACCTGGCTTTGACGTTGTCACTGGACACGTCAATCCGCAAACGTCCTGCATGCAGCACGAGTCTGGTTTCGGCAGCGAGTCTCCGCCGCCAAAGATTTCCTCCAGCGTCGCGTTCGACAAGCATGATGACGAAACATTGTCAATGAGAGTCGAAACAATGGTGACAAGCAGAAGAGTTCCTGCTGCTGCTCCAGTACTTGCGTCATGGCGCAGCAACTTGAACGACACCATGGTGAACGTAGGCAGCAGTGCAGTGATCCTGCTGCCTGCCACTGACAGGAGGGGCAAGTCGCGGAATGAGCTCATGTCACAAGATCCGTCGCTGGGAGCGGAGTTTCGCGCATGTCAAACTTCACGAGCTTGGCACTCGCTGTTTCGTCAGCTGTCACATTGTTTCCGTGAATACGGCTTAAGTAAAAGATGCAGGTGTTTTGAACGCATAGTAAAAGGCTATAGTAAATTTTGGAGACTTCCTGTCACAATGTCACAACTTCAATGATGGATGTCACTGATTGGTTCGTTCATGGCTTTCAACTTCCACTGGGCGTCACGGAAGTTTCACACGAATGACTCAGTCATGTCTGTCGTCGATCACTTGCTTCAAGAGGCCTTGCTCCGGTCCAAGCCCCAAGCCAAGCTTGACTGCAATAATGTTTCGAACGAACGAGAACTTGTGGATGCGACCGTTCAGCGAGTCAGGCCGGACACACGAAGTATCATGAGCTCCATCCACAAGACTTGATAATTGGGCGTGTGCACCATTATCATCCACAGAAGACGCAACTACACCATGGTTTCGCGAAACGAGACAAGCAGCAATGACAAGAGTAGTAGCCGGGATGATCTTGTCGTTACTAGTCATGATCGCCACGGCGAGCTCGAACAGCCGCAGCAGCAACATTGCCACTACTCGTCGCAAAACCTGATTGTCCGACTTTTCTGGATCGTCAGCGTACTCTTTTCGTACGTGGTCCTTTCCTCCATTTTGGAATGTAACTCGCGGTCAATCTCGAACCAAACGTTTCGATCTTCCGGCAATGTGCGCGAACGAAACTTTAGTCGTCAATTTCAAATGCCATACGACAACGTCAATGTTGCGAAAGAAAACGAAAAAGTACCTTGTCAAGGCAAGGAACAGCTCGTTTCCATTCTGCGCGCGGCGGGCATCAACGTTGCTGCCAATGATTCCAGCGTTTGCGCCAGTTTGCCAACCTGGAAGGAGGTGGAGGAGCTCTACGGCAGCGAGCCTCGCATTCTTGGTCTGGAAACTTGTCAAAGATACCGAGACATGATTCAGCAAGCGCAGCAAGCCAAACGCCAAGACAATGTCACAGTCTATCCCATGCCGCGGGTGGCTGGTTTGCAAAACTGCGGCACCACCGCCTTTGCCGATACACTGCAGCACAATCTCGTTGTGGATCCGACGATTCATTCGGACAGTCCGCGGGCGTATAACGTTCCTTGGCGGAAACATACTCCCATTCAGTTCAAGGATTTCGTCACGTCCGACTCGTACGACTGGCAGGAGGACAAGGAGTTGGTGCTGCCGATTGTGATTGCACGGGATCCATACCGGTGGATGGCCAGCATGGTAAGTGAGAGCTATTTATTCATTTTGTTTTAATATACTGTCATCGCTGACATTTTCATTTTTGCATTACAGTGCGAAATGAACTACAATGTGAACTGGGTCTTTTCGAATCGTCACTGCCCGAATTTGGTTGCCTACCCCGAGCAAAACATGGAATCTGCACCTCTCGAAAACGTTCCCGTCGTATTTGCGCTCAACGAGCCGACGCTTAAAGTGGATGTGCAATATCCTTCGTTAGCGCACATGTGGTCGACCTTTAACCGCGACTATTTGGAGTACGACGCGCCGCGATTGATGATACGGTACGAGGACACGTTGTTTCACGGCGAAAAGGTCTTTGAGGCGATTCAAGACTGCGTTGGCGGCATGCCTTCTCGCTACATTAGTTTCCAGCCCTACGTTTGGAACGCCAAGGAAGGATCCGCCGACTTGGTGGGTGCCTTGACCAAGAATGGGCGCCAACAAGGCCGGTACTCGGAAATGATTGCTGAAGATATTGATTACGCCATACAGCATTTGGATCCGGAGCTCATGGAGCTGCTACACTATGTCAATCCAACGCAGATTCCAGCAGACTCGTATGCGGCGGAAGATTTGAGGAATCGTGAAAATTAGCATCATGCCGTGGGCGAAAATGTGGTTTGACGAGTTTGGACGACTGATTGCCATGACAGCTGCTTTGTTGTACAATATAATATATGCAAATAAGGTTATGAATATTTTACAAATGTATAAGAGCTTCGTTTGCGCCATTACTGTTGCTGCTTCCACTCGAATTACTGCCATCCAAATCATCGTCGCGGCTTTCGCGTCGAGTTTTCAGTGCTGTCGCTGTTGTTGCAACATCTTTGTGTTCTAATGATGCTTCCTTACTACCGATCATTGGCATTGGCAATGGTTTTGTCGCTGGTACAGTGATTCTGTGCTTGCGGTAGTGGAGCGCCTTTGGATGGCACGTGGCGGCGCTGGAAAACATGGCCGCCAATTGCTCCAGCGGCAGCGTCACCAATCGTTTGCGAGGCGAGTCGTCTCCGTTGCAGCCGCCAACGACGCAGGATGCCGTTGCGGCAGGCGACTCGTTAATATTGTCGTTTGCAGCGTCCAGCGCCACATTAGCGTTTGCTGTTTCAAACGCGCCATCCAACCGTTCTCGCTGCTCGCCTTCAGTGGACTGCAACCACGACGCTCCAATCTCCTCCAGCGCCACCATGTCGTCATGAGACACGTTGATATCCGGAAGATTATCGGACACAAGCAAGTGCGGCAGCATGCGACGGTTATGCCGCGCATTGGCGCACAATCGCACCGCCTTTTGGAGCCGTCGACTCGCCAGTAGACCATTGATGGCGGGCGTTAGTTGCTTGGGCAGCCAACCTTGGGGCGTCGCCCAGAGAACGTCGCGCCACTGAAAGGAATAGTCTTGGAGGCAGGAGGCGTTCAATAGTTCCATCATGTTATTGTTGTTGTTATTGTCACCTTTTGGTTCATCGCTGCTACTACCACTAGTGTCGTTGACAGTCGTCGCACTCGTCTGGCGCGACCCTTGCCACTGACACAGGAACGCATACTCTTGCTGCGCCAACGCCGGACTAGTCGCTAGTTGCGGCAGCTTCGTCAAAACGTCCTTGATCGACAATTTATCATGGCAGAGGTAGCTGCAGGAAATGAATTCAAACTTTTTGACGTGCGGCGCCACGAGCAAGATGCAGACGCGGCGAAAGTATTTGGACAGAATAGCGTCGTCGTGCAAGTTGTGGTAGGAGCAGTCGACAATGTGAACGCAAACCAAGTTTTGCTCGTGGTCGTCGGCCCAGGAAATGCGGCGGTGGCGGCGAGTAGTTGGAGACGTTGGAGGCGACGTTAAAGAATGTTTGACTTGCTGCTGCTGCATTTGGTCCGCGGCATTTGTACTTGCTGCTGCAACCTTGATAGATTCGCCGTCATTGCTTCGTTCATTCTCGTCATTGCCTTGTTCATCATTGTCTTCTTGACAGTAGTAGTAGTTCGACGGCCAGGATGCATCAAAATGAGGCGATTGAAGTGACCCACAAAATTGAAGGGGCGTTTCGTCGTACCAGCGACTAAAGCGCAGCAAGACCGACATTACGTCTTCCTCTGGCTCGTCGTCGTTCTCGTCATTGTCGTCATTGTTTTCGTGACTCTGCTGCTGCTTCAAGATTGTACGCGTTTCTTCTTTCAAAGCTGATACTGGCTGCTGCGGCTTCTTGTGTATCGTCTCAATTGATTCATGCTCCAAGATTCCGTCGTCGTCGTCATCAGCATTGTCCTCCTGTAGTTCCGTTTCGGACCACCATCCAGCGTAGGAGGCTACTTGATGTGATTGCTTCAGCAGTGGCTCCTCCGTGTCCGACTCTTCCTGCTCCTCCTGCTGCATAACGGCATGATTCAAAGTCGTGGCGTCACTTGCCGCCGCCATTGTCGCATGATGCAGTTTGCGACTCCTTCGTCGCTGCATAATGCGAGGCGCAATGGACGCGCCAAAGAATGAGAGACTATTGTTAGTGCTGCTTTCAATGTCATTTTCTTCCTTGTTGAGTGAGCAAAAGACGTCGTGGCGGCGGCGGCTGGGTCGCTTGGAGTGCAGAATCAAGACGGATCGGCCGAAGCGACGACGAGGACGCATGACGGTGAATGACTGTTTCAGTGCTGCCTCTACTAATCAATCAACTAGACTTGCAGGTGCAGCATCTCCTTGCTTGTTGTCTCCTTGTCAATGGTACCTCTACCTTGTTCATTGGCGAGCATGTGTTATCGACTTGTTCCCATGGAGGAGCGAGCGGTGCACCAAAACCTTGCGCGAAGAACTTTCAGTGGTGATACGACGTGAGGACGTTTTAAAGATCGCGCTCGATTCGACGGTTAACGTAGCTACTGTACCTGTGCCAATACGCAAGGCGAGATTCGGCCATTGGAGGCATGGGAGTGATGAAGTTCCAATCATGGGATGCACTTGTAGAGTTCAAGCGTTAGTAATCGCGAACCTGGCATTCCAGCAAATGCATTGCAACATACTTGGGCTTGCTCCATCGCCTCAAGTCGCGACGAATGAAAGATGGTTGATGGATTATGGCAATGCTGGCAATGTTATCAAAGGGTTTGAACAATGTCAATGAAGATACATATTTAGTATCTATTCGTGCTCATAAGGAAGTCGAAACGTGCCGCTTTTGGTGGCTCGGAAAAGGAGCAAGCTAAGCTTCTTCAAGTCAGCTAGTAGTCCTATTCCAGCTTTAAACATGTTATAAACATAACGGTTACACTTCGCATTAATACAAACGGCTAACTTGCATCTAATTTAATTGAAACAGATGCTCCAGTGCAGTTGCAAGGGCGACGCTAGATTGCAGAAATTATAACGCAACACGCACGTCAAAACAACACATTACAATCTACGCCTTCTTCCAAAACGAGTCCATGTTAGCCGTCGCGGCGCCAATGGTCGCGTCCAGTGCCTTGCTGAGTTTCTTTTGCTCCTTGCGCTGCTTTCGGGCTTCCTCCTCCGCCTTGAAGCGTTTAATATCGTCGCGATCGTAGAATAAGTCAATCTTGGACTCGATTTCGTATCGATCCGTCGAGATTGTTTTGACGTCATTGTCGAACGATACGGTTCGTCGCACGTTACGTTCGTCGGGTGAGCCGGTGACATTTGATTCGCCGACCATGGGCGTATCCGTCGAGGCAGCGATGGGCTGTTTGTTTAGTGTCAGGTCGTCTTGCGCATCTGCACTCTCTCCTACGACCAGCATTGTTATTGCATTATGATGTGCTGTGTCATCACTGACGCTCAATGCTTTCTTGACCGCTGGTATTGGATCGTCTGCACTACCTGACTCCTCGTCAGAATCTGACTCTTCATTTTCAGAACTGGATGACTCCGACTCCATATCTTCAGTTTCCGACTCTTCCTCGTCGGCGGATTCATCAGTGTCGGCGCCATCCTCATCGGTCTCCGAGCTCAAGTTCGATCGTTCCATGCAAGGAGGCTTTGAGCCATCGACAGTGCTTTCGTTCGCCGTAAGATCGATCGTATTGCTCTCTCGTTCGTCGTCCGAATCATAGTATACTTTCCTGCCGACCGCGTTCAAATAGTAGACGGGTTCGCCGTCTTCATCAACATAAACTTTTGTGCCTTCCTCGTCTAGAAAAAATGGATTATTTTCAATGTCGTAAAAATAGCCGTCATCGTCTGGACTTGAGCCAGTTTTTGCTGCTGCGTTTGCTTGCTCTGGACTGATCACGTTGCTAATTGAAATTTTCGCTTTGACGGCCTCTGTGTCGTTGCTTACCACGCTTAATTCCAACCGTTCATCTTCGACTGCGGTTGTGGTGCATTCAGTCGATACCTCAGATTGTTTGACAGTGAACAACTCAACGATTGATTGCTCGTCAACCGTTGCTACAGTCTCGACACATATGTCGCTCTCGTTTGCATTTGCGCCATCCTCTGTTGCTGATATAGCTTCTTGACACATTATAGATTGATCGATACCGACTGCTACTTCCGAGACAACTTCATCAGTCAGCGTCTTCTCTACTTCAGGTTCGAGGTCGGAACTGCTGCTAGTACTCTCGTCGCCAACTGTCGTAAGCAGTGGCTCCCATGAAAGGGTCCCCATAATATTATGTGGTTTATCAGCGAGGCTACCGTGTAGCTCGGTCCATTCCTTTTGAAACCGAGCTGCGGTCTTGTCGAGCTGCATGTGCTTGAGATAGGACAGCACTGCGAGGGCCATACTGCTTTGTCGGTCGCTCTCATCGACGAGTCCTGCGGCATCCGACCTACCAGATGATAGAAGTGGCTCTCGGCGAGGGATGGTGTCAAATTTGATGTTGTCCAACGACGCTTGTACCATTGCCTTTTGGTGGTTTCTTCGCTGTCGGAGCGCTTCAAGCCGACTTTCCGGTTCGGCACATGATTCGGGCGGCACGAGCGCTTGATTTTCAGTAATGGTTTTATCGCCGATATGGTTCAAAAGTGCATCCTTGCTGATTGTCTTGCGATCAGTGGTGTCGCTTACGCATTCATCCAGCTCACGATTTCCTACAGATTCGGCAATTATATCGTGTGTTTCAGCAGGCGACTCGACTATAGCCAGTAACGCGCTTGCTTGCTCAGATTCGTCTTCGATTTGGTGGTTCAATGACGCGTGAGGCACGTGATTATCCACTATATTTTCTATGTTCACAATGTCATCTGGAGGATCAACTAACGGGCCTGCATTATCTGGCTCTGGCTCAAGGCTCTTGCCGAGTTCGTTGCCACGAGGAACGTCCCTTGATCCTCCAATCACAGGCTTGAGCAATTTCGAAAACCAACTACCCCTAGCTTGGTTTTTATCACCGTCCGTGACAGTGATGGGTGCTTGTACATCTGATTCGCAATCTGGCAGTGTGTCTGCCTCTAATATACTTGATGCTTCAGTAGTGTGGGGTTTCGCCGGCGTTTCTGACGATAGTCCAACTTTGTGGCATTCAAATTCAATATTACCCGACAAGCTCGATGTAACGGCATCAGCTGTTACATCGCCTTTCGTTCCTGTAGCTATCGAGCGAATTGTGCCATTTTCGCTGGCAGACGACTTGCTTACAACCGGTTTTGTGGCCTCAAGAGACTTGTTACCGATCGCCAAGTCCGTTTTAACGCCTACTCTTGACAACAAAGCCATTGCGTACTCCTGTTCTTTCGTCAAACAGTTATCCTCCTGGTCATCAGGATCTGTGCACGATTCGCTGTAACTCTCGCCGCAGCATTCACTGACGCTCTCCTCGTCAAGATGACTATTATTGGTCTTCTGATCATTACTAACCTTGTGCGTCGCTAACAGATTTTCGTTCAGTCCAAGGCCACTTGAATCTCTTGCGGTTTCAACGCTCTCCATTGCGACATTGCAATTACTCATCTCGTTTGCAATACTGCCTACTTTTTGAACATTTGTAGACTCTTCCTCCGGTTGTTCGCCATGATGGGAGAAAGATCCGCTCATCTCCTCATCCAAATGAAGCCCCTCGGGGCGCAGCGGCGTAACTCCATTGTCACAATTTTGACTCGATTCATCTGAATCTTCATGCGCTATCAATACTGCAATGGTAGGTGACGCAAGCTCCTCTGTGCCTGTGACCACATTATTCGTCAATGCCGGAGAACTGGCGCCGGATGTATTATTTGCTCCGGTAAGTTCACCTGGAGAGTCAGTGTTACTAGAGGTCGAATCCGATTGCAGAAAGAGTCCATTTTCCTTCTGCTCTTTCACTAGCAGTGCATTGTGCGAGCTCGCGGTTACAGAACATTGGCTACTGCTGTTATCGAAATCCACCTTACTCTCCGAGACGTCATTCACCGTCAGTTCGACCGCAGTATCCGCATCTGCATCTTTCGCAGGATCATGTTCAACAAGGGGTGAAGGCCCAGTAGCTTCTACTTTCTGAGCCTGGTTTGTAAAAGGTTCTTCGACTAAAGGCACCGTATTAGCACGTAACGTGACATTTTCAGCAGGCAGTACCGAGTATGGATTCAAATCGTCGTCACTTTCAATCGAGGCTGAGTGGTCGTCATCCTCATCCACCGCGCTACCGTCGCAGCTGCTGTCACTCGTATGTTGGTCGCTGTCCTTTGTAAAAGCAAATTTTGTGGCCGCCACAGCGTCATTATCCTGATCGCCAAGCAATGGCTTCACTTCCAGGACGCTCGCATTCTCTTCTGAACAACTGCTACTGTCACTGCCACTTTCGTCATCGCTGCTACTTTCCTGTTCATCACTCAATCCATCACTACTGACTTCCGCTGAACGGCCTTTCTCCACGACAAGTCCACTGTGCCAATCATGAGCTGCCTCTTTTGCGCCTGCTATTGCGTTTGAGTCAGTCTTTGGCTTTTCCTTCGCGGCAAAGCGGGCGAGTAGAGCCATGGCATACTCTTGCTCTGCCGTATGACCCACGTCGTGCGAAGAGCTTTCGGTTTCCGAGTCGTTTCCACTGTCGTACGACTCACTGTTTTCCATAATCCCTTGGAAAACGTCATGTGATGCGGATGAGTCAGGAAGAGGTTGACAATCGTCTTCGTGTTAGGAATACAACGCCGCAGCATGTGCTCGTCGCTTCTTCGTTTTGATCTGCTCATCGTCAGACGATGAACTGTCATCAGTCCCTGAACTACTGCTGCTGCTGCTATCATCCAACCACCTTGTAGAGGCTGTCATCGCTTTCGACGGCGGGGCAGCAACTGCGGGGAGAGTTTTGGATTCAGTCGGTGATAATGCGGATGTATCTTCCTCCTCCTCCGTTGAAACTTCACATTCACTAGCAGCATTTTGCGGTGAATATTTGTGATGTGGTAAATCAATTTCAGTACTTCCGACTGCATTTAACGGACTAGCTGGCGATGGATCGACGGCAGCGTGGTATATATGACCAGGATCCGTCGTCACCGTCGGCCATCGCTTTGCTGGCTGGTCATTTTCGTCTTTTCCACTATTTGCAAAATCGGCAAAGTCGCTTCGATTGCTATTGATTGTTGGCTCGGTGGCCTTTGCTGGCGGTTTCCATCGTTTCGGTTCATCCATGGCAAAATCAGACATGGAGTTTGGTCGAACAGACGAGGCTGCGCTTGACGGTTCCACCTTTGGTGGCGGTTTCCATCGCTTTGCTGTTTCCTGCCCAAACGCAGCAAACTCGGAATGACGATTCGTGTTTGTAGTCGTTGTTGGTTCTGGTTGTTGCTGCTGTTTCGCTGGAGGCTTCCAGCGCTTGGGCTCCTCCATGGCAAAATCCGACATGGAGTTTGGTCGCGCATGGACAGGAGGCGCTGCTGCTGGAGGCGGCGGTTTCCATCGCTTCGGCTCGTCTTGGTCAAAGTCGGACACGAGTGGTTTGTGCAGTGATGGTGCTTGTGATTGGCTAGACTCTGGTTGTTCCGACTGCGAATAATACTCTGACGCGCCACGAGAAACTTCCGAAGCTGAATGACCCGATGCCGATAGCGACGCATTAGACTCATCCAGTGGAGTTCGACTAGGCAGCGTCGATTGACTTTGCCTGGCGCCACTACGCAAACTGACGGCAGATTGTTGTTGATTGATTTTCGTTTTCGATGAAACTGCATTCGTTGCGGCTGCCAATTGTGGATTTATCGCCTGCATTTGCATCGCCAGCAATGCGGCGCGCTCTTGCATGGAGGGCGTTCGGTCGGGCGGCGGAGGCCGCAGTTGCAGCTTGAGACTTGCAAAGGTGCCTGCTGCTGCGATACGCTCACTGCGTGCTGCTGCTGGTTTTGTTCCAGACGACGATTGTCCTTGTCCTTGTCGTCGACGAGGACTATTCGTCTTTGGACTATGATTATTATGAACGACGCTTCGCGCTGATCCAGGCGACCGTTTGCCCCTTGGCGACCGCTTATTGGAGCTGCCAACGACGCGGCGTTTGGAAGAACTTGGCGACGGACTGCTTGCGACAGGCGCTGCTCGATTGCCGCCACTCACAGTAGCCTTTTGCGTCTTTGGACTCCTTTTCGTACTTCCTTCATCGACTCCTCCATGAGCTGCAGCTGCACTTGTTCCATTAACTCGTCCATGAGTTGCTGCTATGGTAGATGGTTGATGCGATGTGGATTGTTGCGTCGACACTGCGCCTACATTTACATTTGCAACATCACCACTTCCGTCAGCCTTTTCGTAGTGCAATCGCTTGGCCAGCAACTGGCTCCGCTCCACAATGGACATGGTTTTTGGAAATGTCAAGGTGGCATTGGAATTGACTGATTTAGTGGATGATTTTGATTGATGATGTTCCTGCTGGAACGCTGCCGCTGGTGCGTTGATTGCATGCGCATTACTGCTTGTCTTCTTGCCGACGAAATCATCAATCGTCTTGCGGTTCGATCGGTTCGACGCCAGTGGCGTTTCCGCCAATGGATGGGACTGCTTTTTACCTGGTGTCACTGATGATGCTCCTTGTGTATCTGCTGCTGTTGTTGCTTGCTTGGTTGCTGCATTCGCCTTTGTTCTTGATCCCACTGTCTTTTTCGATTTCGCTGTCGTTTGCTGCTGCTTTGCCGCGTTCAACTTCGCCTGGATTTCCAAAATTTCCTTTTGCAGTTTCAGCGCTTCCAGTTTCCTCTTCAAGTCTTCCATGGCGTTGGATTTCGGAGGCGCTGACTGCAATGGCGGAGGTGCGGCAGTAGTCGGTCGATGACTGTTGATTGCTGTCGCACTTGCGGATCGATCCGTTACTGCCGTCTGCTGCTGCGTCGACAAGTTGCCACTGCTCACGGTCATTTCCTCCTCGTAGTCATATGCATCCACTGCATCGTCATTCGCAGATTCGTAGGTGGCCTCCGTGTACGAGTAATCCTCGTCGTCGTACATGGCGTCGTCGTCCTCGAGTACTATTTCCTCCTCGTAGACTTCGTCACTCACTTCGTCGAAAGATGATGCTGCTGGAATGGAGGACTGCATCTTGAATAATATTGTATGCTAATGCATGGACATGATAGAGACGACTTGATCTGCGAAAATGGCTGTCGGCACAGTGTTTGGCGTTGGAATGTTGGAATCGATTGATCCAGATGCCTCCGCGAATGTTTCGTTCACGAGTGAAACGTCAAGGTTATTATTGCCTCCAGCTGTTGGTCGTTCTCAAGGCAATAGTAAATTTGTCGACTTTCAAACTCTAAAATGACTAATGATTGACACGACTGATTCGAAAAAGTCGGTCACAATAATGGACAACACGACAAGTATGATACGTGATAGAATCATCGTAATTAACAACCCGCAATGCCTATAACGCAATGTAGTGATGGTTCGAGCACAATAACTGCCACATTCAGTTACAAGCTGCATGGTTGATGAGATTTCTCATGGATGACAATTGAGTACCGGTAGGTCAATGTGTGGACACGATGCTTGAGCGACGATAGACGCGATTCGAAATTGGTGCGAAGCGGTGGAACGCACAAAGTCGGAGTTGTTGCTGGCTAAACTCTTGCTTGTATGCTTCACCATTTTTAAATCAAACAAGCTCTACATCAGGATACTTATAGAGCAATTGATACGTTCTGATCGACGAAAAGAAGATGAGTGTTTCAAATGACGCGGCGGGATTCCAGCAATTTGTTGATAACAAGATGGCGTATGCTCACATGGTCAAACTACATATTGACAAGGAATTCATTAACCGAATGCTGTTACTAGCGAGCAATGATGCTGCGAAAGTATTGGAGTCTATTCCCAAAGACGAAATCGCTCATGTTAGCTACGACGAGGGGGGTTTGCCCGTGCTATATGCAAATACTCACGAAGCTCGACAGCATTTTCATCAGCTTTGCTGCTTCCTTCAGTCGTTGCCAA
Source organism: Mayamaea pseudoterrestris (assembly GCA_027923505.1). Taxonomy (NCBI): domain Eukaryota; phylum Bacillariophyta; class Bacillariophyceae; order Sellaphorales; family Sellaphoraceae; genus Mayamaea; species Mayamaea pseudoterrestris. Next base: position 731,569 of record BROI01000013.1, read on the forward strand.
ACGTGAGCGACGCCTGCTTGCTACTGCAAGATCATGTTGGCACGCGATTGGGCGACATAGCCCGCAGTATGCCTCACCTTACCAGCATGACAATTTTGCCGCGCTTATGTCAAGGCGAAAATGTGTCCGACCTGGCTGTGGGGCTCCGTCACCATTCGTCGATTCATTCGATAGATATTCAGATCCAACCGGGCTTTTATCATGCTCTACTCCCGGCTTTAGAAACACTTCCGCAACTCGAATCGCTGACGCTAAATAATCCATATTGCACTATGATATCCATGCTCAACGCTGAAGCCGCAGCACGCCGCGCTGATAATGTCGCTGATTTTGCACCGCAATTAAACCCGCAAGCGTTCCACGAGTTTGAGCAATTGGCTGCTCAAGTGCCAAATGACAACGACGAGCAAGGATTGGAGGAATTCGATCCCGAAAACATGACAGCTATCAACTCGCTAGCGGTGGCGCAAGTTTTACAAACCTCCTCCCTTCGCGTAACTGTTTGCGTGGTCTAGATTTTTCGTCTCATGAGTCGCAACAGCACCTTTGTACCGGCATTCGCAACGCTCGCTACACGGAGTTTAGTATGCATGAGTGTCGCTTATGCGACGCAAACTCGTTGGCAAGTGCATTGGCCAGTCTGCAGGAAGTTAAGACGCTCAGACTTTGGATACTTCGATTTACAGACGACGCCCTGGCATCAATATTTTACAATGCTCTTGCAGTCGATCTTACGCGGCTCAATCAATTGAAATTTTTGGATTGTGGCCCATTCGACCCTGGGCACGTATCATCCATTGAGGAAGAACTATCGATGGCGGCTCTTGCTCACGCAATAGCTTCGTGCCCTCGTATGACGGGCATGGCGTTTAGCTTAACCTCATATCCTGGTAGTATGGATGAAGCTTTGGCAACGTGCGTAAGGCGAAAACCGGAGCTAAATCATATTTACGTTGGATGCCCGGAACTCCCTGAAAATCAGCAGCCTTATGAATCTCCACTTTTACTGCAGGCCCTGAAAGCCCACTATACAATTGAAAGTGTTAAGTTGACGCATCCCCATGGGCTTCCACCGCCAAGGGATTCATGGGACGCGTCGTTGAAAGAGAATATTGCAATACTGCTCCGTCTCAATGCGTTTGGTCGGAAATATCTAGCAAATGACCCGACTGATCGCAACATCGGACTTTCTGTTCTCGAAAAAGCGAAGGATGATATGGATTGTCTCTTTGTTCACATGCGCGAAAACCCGCTGATCTGCAAGCGGGAGCATCCTGTTAACACGACACCATGAAGAGTGGTGTTGACGATGATCGAGTTGCTGTCTGGTTGTACACAATACTCATGAATGACAAACAAATACGTAGATATGTGCTTTAGCTGTCGTCTTTTTATTGCTCTACTCCTCATACTTGTCAAAGACCAAGGCGCAGTTTGTGCCACCGAATCCAAAGCTGTTGGACATGGCTCGAGTGAATGCGCCATCCTTTCGCTTCGTTAGTATATTCATGCCTTCAGCTTCGTCGACTAGCTCGTTGATGTTTGCTGACTCGGCCATGAAGCCGTTCTCCATCATTAATGCTGTGTAAATGGCTTCATGCACACCAGCAGCCCCCAGGGCGTGTCCCGATAGCGATTTTGTTGATCCAACGTTTGGTTGATAGCCCTTTCGCTCGAACAGTCGCTTAATGGCACCAAGCTCCATGACATCGCCGACTGGTGTACTTGTTCCATGTGTGTTAATGTACTCGACTGGCTTGTCGCCATTGTTGTCGATGGCATTCTGCATGGCAAGTTCCATGCACCGCTCTCCGCCAACACCAGACGGCGCCACCATGTCGTAACCGTCAGAGTTGGCAGCGTATCCAACTAGTTCGGCGTAAATTTTGGCGCCTCGTGCCTTGGCATGTTCCAGTTCCTCAAGCACCATGATACCACCTCCTCCAGCAATGACGAATCCGTCGCGCGTCTTGTCAAAGGCTCGGGATGCCGTGGTTGGCGATTCATTGTACGAAGTGCTCAACGCACCCATGCAGTCAAACATACTTGTGAATTCCCAGTTGACATTTTCCCCTGTTGTAGTACACAGCAAAAGTGAGCAACAAAATGGAAGGAAAAGAATGCGCCAAACTCGTCGTTAACATGTGCACGTACCAGCTCCACAAAAGGCAATATCCGACTTGTTCAATTGAATCTGCTCAAATCCCGTTCCAATGCAGTGCGCTCCCGTCGAGCACGCGCTACTAATACTAAAGCTCGGTCCCTGCACCTTGAACGCCGTCGCCAGGACGGCGCTGCAGGTGGATCCCATGCTTCTCGTCACTCGAAACGGTCCCACCTTGTTCTTCCACCGCTTGTTTCCCGATTGCACCGCCTCCACCGTTTCCACAATGTCCGGAATACTAGTGCCACCCTGTCCAATAATGGCGGCGACGCGTGGATTCTCCTGGTACTGCTCCGGCGTGAGTTGCGAGTGTTCGACTGCCCGCTGCATGGCCACGTAGGCGTACTTGGCGTTGGTGCCCATGAAGCGCAAGTCCGACTTTGGAATGAGTTGTTTAAAGTCGTCGTCGTTCAAACTGGGAATGCCGCACACTTGCGACTTGATGCCGAGTTCGGCAAACTTGTCGTTGAAAGTAATACCAGCCTTGGCTTCGTATAGCGAGTCCTTGACATCGTCAAGTGTGTTTCCGAGGCACGAGACAATGCCCATGCCAGTCACGACGACTCGTCGTAGACCGGAAACGGCGTGGAGCGAGGTTGAGGTGAAGCGTAATGCAGCTTGTTCCAATGGGGCTGAAAATGAGGAAAGGAAAGAATACAATGTGAGTAAAACTACATGGATTTGACACTTGCATAGATGCATTGCATTCCGACCATGGCAGCAAATGAGCGACTGCAGCAGAGACTTTTTAAACGTTGCTTCTCGATTCGACGCTGCTGCTGTCGTCGTCGCTTTTGCATATTCTCGCGCAGCTTGTTGCACTCCAACTTTTATTTATATAAAAGCGATGCCTCAACGCACCTTTTTTAAATCCAAGCGTGGCTGGAGCAAAGGCCAATGTTTCGACGGATAGCAGTAAAGCGTAGAGGGTAATGGATTTCATCATGATAATTGTTCGAATGGTTGCAGAGTGACGAGTAAAGAGAATTGTCGTCAATGATCAAGACTTTAGTAGCAGCAGCAAGCTTTATCAATAATCCAAGTAGCAAGTGGACGACTATGTATTGTATTTGTAATGCACGTCGACGAGAGGGAGATGATGTCGATCAATCCGTCGCGAAAGATCATCACGAGGCGGCGCGGTGGAAGGTGTATCTTATAGTGACGTACGTCAGTCACGAATGTTTGTGGATCATGTTTGATGTCATAGGTCACGAGTAATTAATCATGAGTGCGCGGAAGAGTAGATTTACGCTCAATCTCAATGACTTTTCACTCCCAATGCGTTTCTGGCGCGCCCGACCGCGCCGATGCCTTCGATCCTTTTTGCGAGTGGCAACATCATCGGCTCCATGCGTCTTGCTTGATCAAACAAGCGACGACGACGTCCTCTATCATACGCGTCTGTAAACGAAGCAAGCGTTTTACTGCAGAGAAGCTGCTTGGAACAAAGGCGCTTCAACAGACCCATTTGGATTCATTTTCACTGCAGAAAGTCACTGCTGCTGCTTGCTCCTTCGACTGTCAAACAGACAGAAATCACTCGCTATCCGCATCACTATCTTATCCTAAATATCATGCTGCGACTATCAGTCGCCATTCTTGCATTAATTGCCATGCTACCAAACGCTAGTGCCTTTGCTCCAAGCAACAGTCGAAAAGCCTTTGTCGCTGGGTCATTCACTGCGAAAGCATCATCACCAACTCGTTTACATTCCGCCATGAGCTGTCGCCCGATTGGCATTGGCAGCGCGACACCAGCCACCGTGCTCACCAACCGCGACTTGGAAGCCGTCGTGGAAACGTCGGACGACTGGATCCAGTCGCGGACCGGCATATCGCAGCGACATGTACTGGTGGAGGGTGAGTCGCTGCGAGCGCTGTCCGTGACAGCGGCGCGGCAGGCACTGACTATGGCTGGCGTCGACGCTTCCGACATTGATTTTGTCATTTGCGCCTCGAGCAGTCCGGAGGACTTGTTCGGCGACGCCACGAGCGTGGCACATACGATTGGATGCACCACCAAGACGGTGGCCTTTGACTTGGTGGCGGCCTGCAGTGGATTCTTGTTTGCGTTGGTGACGGCGGGCAAGTTTCTGCAGGGAACGAACAAAAAGGCGTTGGTGATTGGAGCGGATGCACTGAGTCGGTGGGTGGATTGGGATGATCGCAACGTTTGCATTCTCTTTGGGGATGGTGCCGCGGCCATGGTGGTGGAAGGGTCGGATCAGTCGGGTATATTGGGATATGCAATGCATAGTAACGGAGGTGGATGGGGTGAATTGAATACGTCGTAAGTGCTATAATGACTTTTGTATGGATTTTTGTATCGACGCAGTACAATTTTGACTGACCATCAACACTTTTCGCAGTTACAAGGGCGAAGCCCGCGTCGTGGACACACCAACACCCACGACACTCACGACTGGCTCCTACAACAAAATGGCCATGAACGGCAAGGAAGTGTACAAGTTTGCCACGCGCGAAGTCCCCAAGGTGCTGCAGGAGGCACTCGACGACGCGGAAATGACGGTCGATCAGGTCGACTGGCTACTGCTCCATCAAGCAAACATTCGCATCATGGAAGTAGTGGCGCAACGACTGGGCATTCCCATGGAAAAAGTCATTACCAACCTGAGCAAGTATGGAAATACGAGTGCAGCTAGTATTCCACTGGCGCTCGATGAAGCGGTGCGGTCTGGAAAGGTCAAGCCTGGTGATGTCATTGCATGCTCTGGGTTTGGAGCAGGTTTGAGTTGGGGCGCAGCAATCATTAAATGGGGCGCTTAAACTTGTAATGGCCATGCTACTACTTTTTGATTCGTAAATTAACTCTTACTCTTTGTAGTTACCTAGCGTTAACCAATACCGGTACTATTCCTAGCGTTCTGCATCGAGGTTAAAGCGCTCATGAAAAGACATCTCTCGTATACCGCGGACAAAATGGCTTGATACGCGTTCGTCACTTCAGCGAGTCGCGCGCAGCGCAGTTTTGCGCAAAAATCTGTCGACAACCATCATGGACATGATGACTACTCCTAGCACAAGCCCTCTGCCAACTCAGCCCTCCCTACACCAAGATGCCTTGTCTTTTGCTATTTATGATGATTATGATAATGATATTGACGATGATTCGCGCACCAAGGCGCATTCGTGCAGTACCGGCGCCGCCACGGTGCAAACCTTCAAGGTATGCTCAAAACCACTGACTCTCGCACTATCTTGATCGCATCGTATCGATGACGCGCACAGATTGTTTTCTTACGTTTTCACTTGGGTCCGCGGGATCTTTTTCCGCTGACAAACTGCGCTAATGATAATGCTCTTCCGTTTCGCATTCTGAATCATTTTAAGCCCATGGATCCTCATTTGAGAGAAGCGAGAGGTACGTAGAGTGTAGAGTTTCACAGTCAGTGCGGTCGCGGTGTCATCTGGCAGCAGGCAAGACGCGCCAAAAGGCTTTTCATCTCTTCTCTCACTGACTCTTGAATTCCAAAACAGATCGCTTGAACCAGGAGCTCGACAAACTGCGCATAGTTACTGCGGCATATGTGGAAAGTATATGGGACGAGTATGTTCAAGGCAAGAAAGAGAGTAAAAAGGATGTGGACGTCCTACTCGGCAAAATTAATGAGATTCAACGCGACCCGACACTTTCAACACGAGAGTGCGAATTTGCCATTGCCAATTTGAAGAATAAACGCCAAAAAATCGATGTCAAAGCTGCGGAAGAACGTTCACTTACCATCAGCACGACGGAGTCAACATACAAACACTGCAAAATCATTTCTTTACCAGGTTTCCATAGCCGTTTGCTTGATGAAGTGGACACATTGGTGGAAGCGAAACAGTGGGAGGCCTTTAAGAAACATCGAACAATACCTGCTGCTGTTGCTGTCGCGACTCCCTCGTCGCTTACGGACGATTCGCGCTTGGTACAGTCAAGTGAAGATGGCAGTAGCGCCGTGCCTGCAGCTGAGGAACTGGCTGGCGGCACGCAAGTTGATGATGATGATGATGATGATAATTCAGCGGGAAAATTTGTATGTTTCAAAATAGGATGCCACATCATGTGAGCGTTCATCATATGGAGGCTCACAGATGTTTACATTACTAAATGAGAGAAGCAAGAGCAGGACGAATCTTAGAGAATGCATGTTTTAGTTGCATGTCCTTCCAATAGTTTGCATTACACCTTTAGAGTTGTGTAGGCGCAGAGTTTTTTGTTCGCCTTGATCAAACATTCCACTCCATTCTTTCTGCCTCACGAGATGCTCAACACTGAAAACTACTAGGGTATGTCACGTTAGCTAACAATAAGTAAAGAAGCGATCATGAAATAATAGTCGGACCGCGACACACATCAGCGAAACGATCATCCATCCTTTCGCTTGCAAAAACCATTCCTACTGTCACCATGGCGTCTATGGAAAGCAATCATGATAGCGACGAACATGATGATGACTACAAGATGGAACGAGAAATCAAGACACCTGGTGCCGATCAACTGCTCAATCTCTTTGTTCCGCCGGCAGCAGGCAGTGCAGCAACGACTCCAACATCTGCTGCCTGTCATGAATCTGCTGCAAACGTTCCACCACCTCCCACGAACGACGACGACGAGCACGAACTCAAGACGCCGCATGCCAAAAGCAGTCGGCCTCTCGTGTATAACGAAGTAACAACCATGAGCGATGCGTTTCATGGCAGCAGTAGACTCGACGAACCGCAGCTCTTGCCGCAGCAACGATATCGATCGGCGTCACTCGCTGTTTCCGACTTGTTTTTGCCGAACAATCATAACAATCAGCAGCAAGACGAGAACACGGCGCTGCTGCGAACGGATCAAGATGCATGCGATGTAAATCAGTCGGCTGCCGCTGGTCCCTACTCGTCCTATTTAGCAGCGGCCAGCAACGGTTTGGACGATTCCACCTTTTCCGTCGACTTTCCGTGGCAGCAGCAGGAGTCGTATACTAATAACAACAATGGAAAGCAGCAGCAGCAATACGCAAGTGTCAATCGTGACTCCAACGAAAAGTCGGAAGCCGCATCTTGGTGGCAAGCCATTAAAACGATTTTGCAACCGAGCACGTTGGCTGGTTCCGTGAGTAAGTGGACATGCATGTACGAGAAACGGCATTGGATGCGTTCAAGTATTGAAGATGTATTCTTGTTTTATAACTGCCTACTCTGACATTCTTTCTCCTCATCGCTCTCTCTCTCCATGACAATAGTGTTTGTCCTCTACCACGTGGTCTTTTGTTTGGCGAACGCCTCCGCCATTATTCGTCCCTCGCACCATGGCGCTGCTGCTCCCATACTGGGAGTCATGGCCAAGTTGTCCACGGTGGGAATACTCGTGGCGGGTCCGCTGCTGATACATAGATTGGGCAATGGCATTCCGGCGCTCTATCCCAGCATGGACTTGTTTCTGGCACCGTTTTTGGCGCAGGCGGCCATTCACATTGACGAGTCACTCACGCAGCAGTATGCTGACGACAATAACAATAGTGAGGAAGCGTACCCGCTGAACGTATTCTTGGGCAGCTTTGTCGTGTTGGTCGCCATTGGCATGCTTCTCGCCGCCACGCTGCTGCAACTGGCCGCCACGTTCAAACTAGCGAGTCTGGGCACCTATTTGCCGTACAGCGTCCTGTGCGGATTCTTCTCGGCCGTGGGGGTGTTGCTGTGGGCGCTGGCCTTTAGCGTTGACAATAACGGCTTGACGTGGAAACATGTTTTGTTTTCGGGCAATGTCAAACTGATTGGGAATTCCTTGCTGCATCACGTTCCGACGATTGGCATTGGCATTGCCATGCACAAGCTCGGTCCAAAGAATCCATTCTTTGTCATTCTGTTGATTCTGGTGACACTGATTGGATTCTACGCGGTGCTGTGGGCCACTGGGACGAGTCTGCACGAGGCGCAGGAGCAAGGCTGGTTTTGGTCCAAAAATGAGCTCGTCTACACACCAACATTTGCGACCAATAGTGCGGGCGTGACGAAGGGTTACTTTACGTTCGATTACGTGCTTTCATTGATTCTTCCTCCAGCGCCGCTTGACAATTTTGGATCACTCATTTCTGGCTACGTCAATTTTAAAGCGGTGTACAGTGGACTTGAGAATATGGTGGCCCTGGCTTTTCTGTATCTGCTTCGGTCGTCAATCCATGCGTCTGCAATGAAGAAGAATGTTGGCAATCTTGTCCGCCGTATTCCAGTTCGAAGAATGAATAATACAGCACCTGGCACATACAATCTGCACGACGGCAATAACGAGAGCAACGGAACGTACGCGGCAGCGTCAGAAATGATTGATGAACTGAAAGAGAGTGTCACGATTCTCAACCTGAGCTTGGCTGATCGGCAAAATATACGGATACAGCCCGGCGGCGCCAATCCAGATGCAAGGAACGGTCTACACCGACCAACTGACGAAGACGAACCAGTTTGTACAGAAGTTCGACCGAAAACGCCGCAATTAACGCTAGAAGACATTTTCAAAGAGTACAGCTACGGGCTTTACGTTGTCGCCTTTTGCGGAGCCTTTGGTATCTGTCCTACGGTCGCGACGAGTACTACCATGTACGCTATTGGTGCCGATGGTCCAGCGCCACAGTACGGATCGATCATACTTCTCTTTGCCGTTTACTGTATCAACTTTAGTCTGGTACGATTCGTACCCAAGACTGCCTTTTCCGCACTGCTGGTGCTTGGCGCAGTCGACACGCTTGTAGTTTGGTTCATTGGCGCCTTTCGAAAGACACAAGACCTTGCTGAATTTATTGTCGTGCCCATCATTGTCATGTTTTCGCTGTGGATTGGTTTCCTCAAGGCAATTCTTTTGGGCTTTGCCCTTTCCACCTTTGTGTTTGTGGCAGCCTTTTTTCGTGTCGGAGTTGTCAAGTTTAGTTCTACTGGAATCGAAATCCGATCGAGAATTGAGCGGCCGCTAAATCAGTCCATGTGGCTGGACACTCATGGAGACCTTATTCAAGTGCTGGTGCTTCAGAACTATTTGTAAGTGGTTAAACGTGCAAAGATTGTGCTGCACTGCGTCGCATCTCACAATCATGTATCGCTGTGCTCCAGATTCTTCGGCAATGCAAGTTCTATACTGAATTATATCGCTACAATGTTTGAGGAAGTTGACGAATCAACGCCAGATCGTTTCGATGTCTGTCTACCGCCGATACCCAAGATCCTACTTATTGACTTGTCGCTCATTACTGGCATGGATACGTCCACTCTCGACATCTTTAAAGAGATTCGGGCCATGTGTACAGCGCATGACTGTCAACTCTTTCTTTCCGGACTTTCGTCACGAATGCGAGCAGGGCTTGCTTTGGGTGGCGTCGTTCCGGACAAGCGCGCTCGCGGAAAGAAGCGCATGACACTCTTTTTTACTGACCTTGACACGGCGCTCGGCAAGGCCGAGGATTTGCTTATCCAATATGAAATGGTAGTTACAACAACGTCGGATCGATTCAGATCTAGTGCCAGCGGATTTGGGCATGCTCTACGCCAGATTGATGAACTTCTCGATGACGACTTTACCGACGATCTTCGCGCACTGCAGCAATACGTCGTACCACTTGAACTGCAGCCTGGCGAACGCCTGTTTGAAAGTGATGGAGGTGTCGTACACGATCGATCTCGCGGCCTGTTCTTCATTGAATCTGGTCTGTTGAAGATTGAACGAGACTCAGGACGTTCACTGACGCATACACGAACATTTAGTCGCCACAACAGCCAGCAGAATTTCACACTCAAGCGGGAGCATGCCAGAACTGGCTCGGTCGCTGTCAAAGCTTCTCTAGCCATTGCGAAGGGAATGATTGGTGGCGGCTCGGGCCAGCAAACCTTGCGCCTCGCACGCATTGGTCCAGGCTGGGTCTGTGGAACGTATGAGCATGCTTCTGGTCTCATGCCAAGCGGCATTACTGTTGCCATTACCAAGTGCCGTCTCCACCACTTGCCTTTTGACACGCTGGAACAAATTGAAACGGAAAATCCAGCGCTTGTGTTGAAGCTTTACAAGATGCTATCGTTGCTCATGGCCCGCCGTCAAGAGATAACGATTGAACACCTTTCGACCCTGCACAACATTATGAGCTCGCCCGCTCATTCCAAACCACTGAGTCGGGTGACATTGCAGGCACTAAAACGATGAAGGATAGTTGTGCAAACATGTAGGTACTATAATTGTTGCAATGGGATGTTAAAACAAAACTCGCTAAACTTGTTTCTAGTTATTATATTCAAACCGCACTTTATCACTTTTCATTTGTTCGTTGCGCTCCATCAACTGCTTCGCCGTTGCTTCGCAAATGTTCACGCCAATTAATACGCCGCCGTCGTAGCTCGCCCGCAAATTTTCCTGCAGCAGCACCTGCAGCTGCTCAAACGACTCGACCAGTTCGCCTTCCACGTGCGTCACCAAATCGCCCTTGCGGAGACCAACGTGTCCGGCCAAGCCGCGAACAACCTTTAGTTCCAGTGTATGCTGATTGTTCGACTTGTGTTTGACAAAATGCTTGGGGTTTTGCAAGCAGTCGGCCGACGATTGCAGCATGAGGCGCACGCAGCGAGGCATGTGTTTCGGTAGTGGATAGCGCTTGCGCATTTGGTCCAAATTCTTGTACTGGCGCTGCTTTTGCGAAATGGTGGTGACGGGGCGATGGTTGGTGGTGTTGGAAGCTGTCGATTGAGGAAGCCTCGTCACTTGCAGCATGCCCTGCAGTATCAAGCAGGCTTGATGAATCTTGCTCAGGTCGTTGCTCACCAGCAGTTGCGAGCAAAAGTCTTGCTCATCCAGTGTCAATAGTTCGTCCAAGCCGCAAAAGAGGGTTGGATCCGTCAGTGGGCGCCGCATGTGACTCGAGGATGGACTAATCGCAAAGTCGTGCACCGTTTCGTCGGAACTGCCTTGCAGAAACGGTTTCAGTGGTTCCAGCGTTTGCAGTAGAGTTGCAGTCGATGCGTGTACTTGCTGTTGCTTGACTGCTCCCAGAGACTGCTCGTACAATACGTAATTGTCGTAACATTCCGTCAAATGCGCCCACGAGTATTGCTTGCAAAACAAGTCCTTTTTCGTCAAGTCGCTCGAGTTCCACGCGCTAACGTCCATAATGACGCTTGAGTTTCCGTTGGCTGTCATTTTTTGAGCAATCACGTGCGCCTGCCGCAAGATGAGCACCGACAAGACGACTTCGTGTCCAGTCAAGCGAGTCAGCGTCGTATTCTTCTTGCTGTCACCACCATTACCATTATCACTCATCAACACATGATACTTGTTGCGACACATGGGACACTGCAGTTTCGTCTTGAGTTGCCGCGACCCATCCGACGCCGTTTGGTAGTCGTCCTTGGCGCTCGCGTGCAGGCCTTGCAAACAGCAGCCACACATACATGCGTGACAGTCGGCCGTGACACATGGTAGTAAAATGGCAAGGTCGCTCGCGGATAGAGTTTCGCCGCAGACAATGCAGTCGTGACTCGTCATGATTGACTTCTTGTTGCTACTGTTGCAGCCAAATAGCTTGGCCAGTGCAACTTTCATATAAAATGGAGCAACTTGATTGCGGTAAATGTATACTGCAGTTAGCGTTGCAGCTGTAGAGGCAAGAGGCAGTCAATGGAAGCAAACACACCTGCAGTGAATCAAAAAAGCAGGAGAAAAGCTCCTTGCAACTATAATAATGCTGCGCCGATTTTAAACTTGACTGCTGAGAGCTTTACTGATTGCTGTATGGCTCGTCGGCACGTGCGGCTGTCGCTGGCTCGCCTATTGGTTCCTTCGTGCAGAAGTATTCAAGTTATGTAGTGAGGCGCTTACAATCCTTTCGATAAGTAGTCTATATGAATTGTATCGGCAGACGAGCAGTATATGAATGGCAGAGTGGACTCGATCGCTTTCGGTGCTCTCGTCGGCATGTGTTGCTTCGATTGCATCGGAAAAGCGATTTTCAACGGCTCTACAGCGGGAGTGAAAGCGAATCATGATGAGTCATTTAGTAACGGTACGACCTCTGCTCAAAGATTTTCGCCCCCCTCGACATCCACAAAACCAAAACACGAAAGTTGGATCTACTCATACTTTCCAGATCATATTTATAATACGAATCATCATGTCTACGACATCAACTACCATTGACGACACTAACAATAAATACGACCGCCAGCTCCGCCTGTGGGGCGCGGCGGGCCAGCGACGCCTCGGCGAAACGTGCGTGCTATTGGTGGGAGCGTCCGCGTGCGGCACGGAAGCCGTCAAGAATTTGGTTCTTCCAGGCGTCGGCAGCGTGTACATTTTGGATGACGTAATAGCGACGACAGCCGATCAGGCGAGCAACTTTTTTGTCGTGGTGAATGATGATAATGAGGAGCAGGAGCAGCAGAGAATGCAGGACGACACTGCTAGTGATGCAGCAGCAGCAGCGAATCAAGATGTCTCCATGACAGACAGTAGTACTCACTTCAATTCACGCGCCCGCATTGCCATGCAACTACTCCAGGAACTGAATCCAGACGTTTGCGGATACTACCAGCACGTGGAAAGTCTCGATGCTTTCGACTATGCGAGTTTGTTGCGCAGTCTCCTGCAAACGCAGCAGCAGTCAATGCAGTCACTCACCGGAGCCACTAGAACGAACTATGCCATTGTCAATTCAATCAACAATCTGCTTGTCATTGCGAGCGACTTGCCTCCCTCTGTCGCTTTGTCGATTGCTCGCGCTTGTCACACCGTCCAAATACCACTATTGTCGCTGCAATCCTACGGCTTGGTTGGAGTCGTGCGCCTGCAGAGTCCGCCACTGGCGCTGCTGCATGGCGCGGCGGCGAATCAACAACAAGCGAGTGACTTGCGACTGACGAATCCGTTTCATAAAATGATGCAACTGTATAAGAACATTGACTGGGACAGCTTGGACGACTATTCGCACCAGCATGTGCCGTATCCGCTGATACTGCTGCATGCACTGGAAACGTGGAGGAATAATAGCAAGACTACGCATGAAAGTGGAATTAGCAGCCATGCGAGTAGCTCGTCACTACCAAGTACGCCGGACGAAAAGAAGGACTTTGTCGAAATCATCAAGCGCGCCAGTCGCAACTACGACAAGGAGCTCAACTACCAGCAGGCGGTGCAGTTTTGCCACTTTTGCTACGCTTCGGCCGCGACGCAAACAGAGCTGCCACATGAACACCTGCAGCAACTATTGGCAAAACTGCCAGCGACAAATGATGATGCAGGAGCAGCCGAATCGGTGAACAGCAGCAGCTGCAAGTTGCGTGTCATTGTGTTGGCGCTGCTCGAGTTTGGGAAGTTGCATTACAACCAGGCGCCGCTGCATGGCGGTATTCCCGACATGGCTTCGTCCACCAGCATGTACGTGCAGCTTCAAAACGCTTACAGGGAGCAAGCGCAAGCTGATTTGCGAGAAGTGCGCCAAATTTTGCAGCAGCAGCAGCAGCAGCAGCAGCAGCAGCAGGAGCAGCAGGAAGGTGGTGCAGCAATCATTGTTTCCGACGGAGAACTCGTTGCCGCCTGCCGCAACGTGCACACGCTCGATTTGCTATCGCCCGGATCCATCTTCGACGAGTATGTGAGCACCAGCATTCCCAATTCAATTTTGCAAGGGTTGCTGGAGGCTGCCACGGACGCGGCCGAGGATGACGAGCGACCCGACCAGTGTCCCTTGCTGTGGTACCTTGGAGTGCAGGCTTGTCGATTGTTTCACGATCAAGTGGGACGATACCCTGGAACGATTGGACTTGAAAATACTAACGACAATGACGACGGTAGCGGCAATGATCAAGCCTACTTGCAGGATGTGCCGCTGCTGCAGGAATGCTTGGCCAGCATGGTGGGGCGCTATCAATTAAGTGACAACAAGCTTGTGCAGGAAACACTTGTCGCTCGCAGTGTCGACTACGCCACGGAACTGACTCGCTGGGCCAACGCCGAGCTTCACACCATTGCCAGTGTCGTTGGCGGCGTTGCCAGTCAGGAGGCGGTCAAGCTGATTACCGGCCAGTATGTTCCGATTGATGACTGCTACGTTTACAATGGGATTGCCAGTGTCGCTGGCGTTTACAAGTTTTGAATGTTATTGAAACGTGGAGTACTATGGTTGCATGGCGTAAGAAGTAACTACTTTACAGTTATGATAACATGGACCTGCTTGTAGCGAACCTGTGGCAAGCCATGGCGGTCGCCGCCTACGTTTGCGTTAGCTAACCGAGACTCGCCTTTTGCGGCATTTGCATGCCTCCGCTCTTGCCTATTGACAACTCTATTTGTTTCGCATAACGACAATGAAGAGGATGTATTCCTGTACGCAAGCTGCCTAGCAAGAGCGGATGTAGTTATCTGTGGAGGTGCTCTGCAACGCGAGACACGGACTTGTAGCTGATCCGTGCCTATGCAAACTAACTACATTCCGCAATCTAAACCGCATGCAGGAGCAAAAGCTATCAGTAACTACTAAACAAACGTTTTAGTAATGGTTGTTTTCGTCACATCATGTATTTCGTTGACAGTGATTTCCGTGTCGCTCCTCCATCGACGACTCTCTCTCTTTACATTTTGCAAGCATCGCAAAAAAGTCACTCTCCTCTTGTACTATATTCTTCTCTTTCATAAATTTACACATGACTCGGATACAGCATGACGCGCACTCGCCCTCCCATGGCCTGCGGCGGAAGGTTGCGCGCAAAGGTGCATCGCACCACGCCGTTGCTACCGTGCGACCGCACCACCTTGCCCCAATTGACGCAAAACTTGCCGCTGCTATTCTTGGTGACAAAGGCCACGCGCTTGCCAAGATAAAAGGCAGCGTCCTGAGTCGAGTCGACGCCCTTGATTTTGATCAAGCTGATGTTCGTGTTTTGCGTTCGAAGGGCGCGCTTGTAGCCGAGAATGGCGCCGTCAACGTGCAAGCGGGGGGAACGAGCTGAAACCATGATTATATCTGTATATTATATAAGTGATAATATTGGTCTGTGATTAAAGATAGAGAAAAGAGAATGGAGGTGAGTGACTGCGGCTGCAAGTGAATCGTTTCTCCGAGTCTCATGTTCTCCACTCGTTCCAACAGCTCGCTCGTCTCGGTGCATTCTTGCGTGCATCTACTGCATGCATGCTGCAAGAAGAGAGAGCTTAACTACAATCTCTGCCATCTACTCGCAGTCTCTTACCTCCTTGACTATAAACGCGGTGAATGCAACTGCTGCTATCACTTGACTCTCGCTTGCCGCTCGATCATCCACACAAACAAGCGGCTTCCAGCGCGACCGTCCGTCCGTCAACAGAGTTTTGTGCGGTGCGGTGGTTTCATTCAAGCTCATGACCCGTCAATTTAGTAAGGCCGGTAAGTGCGTGCGACCGCTCGCGCAAGGAAATAGAACGAGACCATTGCTGTTGTTGCTATTGATCAAGGTGAGAAGATTCAATCATGCTAGGCTCTTGTAGAGACTGAATAAGTAGCTTTATGGAGTAGCGCTGTTTCAGCAGCCGAAGCATACTGGCAGTGCAATGCCGATGGCGTCAGGTCAATTTTACCTCAATGGAACGAGCCGACGCTTAGTCTTGGAAGACGCATTACGGAATCGAATGCTCGCTTGCTGCAAGCTTTTTGCTGCGAAAGCTTTGATTCCGCCTGCAATTCTTTGATTGAGTCTTTCGTCGTGACACTCTGCTACTCGACCCATTGTCACTCATGACCTCTTTTTTTCTCTTGCAGATCAATTTGTCACTACTCTACTCTCTATTCAATAAACACATTCACATATCACCATGGTTCGCATGTCGGTACTGGCCGACTGCCTCAAAACGATTAGCAACGCCGAAAAGCGCGGCCGCCGCCAAGTCTTGGTGCGTCCCGTCAGCAAAGTGGTGATTCGCTTTTTGCGCCAAATGCAGGTGCACGGCTACATTGGCGAGTTTGAGATTGTCGACGACCACCGCGCCAACAAGATTGTGGTAGAACTCATTGGACGATTGAACAAGTGCGGCGTCATTTCGCCAAGGTTCGATATTTCACATGGTGACATTGAAAAGTGGGTGGTGAACCTTCTGCCGTCGCGCCAGTTTGGATGCATTCTCATTAGCACATCGCAAGGCATCATGACGCATCAGGAAGCCAAGCGTAAAAAGACGGGAGGAAAGATTATTGGATTCTTTTATTAAGAAAACGAAAAAGAAGAGCGAGATGTTGCGTCGGCAGAGTCAACTACCGAAGCTTGGCGAACGCTGTTGCGAATAAGATACTAGTACCACAGTATATACAATTGTCTCTTGCTTGCTTTGGTCAGTTTGTAGCGTCTGAAAAGTAGAAGGAAGGAAAGTCATAGTTTGAACTGCGTAGCATTGCTGTTTGGGCAAGGCGCCGCCAAGACAAAAAGTCAACCTACGACTGACTGCTTTGAAGCTATATGTGATGGATTGATTACAAATTAAAGGTTAATCTAGTATTGCGCTATAACAGGACGTGGGAATGAACTCTTAGCCGGTACGAAAATACAAACGAGCCCAAACAACGTGCGCATGGAATAGCGCGGGAAGGCACTCGCATTGCTCTTGAGCCGCCGATGGAAAACGAAGTCACCCAAGGCAGCTCTCTGCATTCAGGTAAACATAATAAACTGCCACTGTGTTTACAATCGCGTCGTGCGATCCTTGTTTCGGCACTTGGGTGTTCCCTCGTCGCGGCCTTCTACTGCTGCACTCACAGCATCAGTCGTCGTTGGACTCGATTCGCGCTGCTGCTGCTTTTGATTTATAAACGGCTGATACCGACTCGAGCATTGCGACTCGTGCAGCAATTGCTGTATATTTTCACGCAACAAGGCATCCGTAACGCAGTGTCTGTCGCGCAGCACTTGCTGCAAGTGCCGAAAGCGTTCGGAATCGTCCACCAAACGCTGCGCCTCGGTAATGCTCGACTGGGCGGCACTGCGAATCTTGGGACCATGCTTGCGCTGCAAGTCGTGTGGTGATTCCACGTGAAAGATTTCGTCGTTGCTGCGGCCGCGGTAGAGCAAGTCGGAAAGGTAGTAGCCAGATGCAGCAGACGTGTTGTTGCTGCCTTTGGATGGTGACGAGTTTGGACTGGACGCTGGCGGAGGAGGAGGCGACGGCATGGTATGCAAATTGATGGAATAGTAGTCAATAGTATCACTTGTTACTTCTGGTTGACGCTCTCGTAGTCCTAGAAAGAGGCGTTTACAGCGACTCTTTGTTGTTGTTGGTGTCGACGGCGAAAGCTTGGAACGAACAATCTTCCGTTGAGACGAATGGTTGGCTGCAACCAAAAAATCCCGACTTGATTGCGCAGATGCGGGCTGCGCCATGTCAATCTTGGGAGTCTTGACGTTGAGATGAGATTTTTCAACCGCTTCAGCGTTGTTCACTTGCAAGTTTGGGTGCTCCATGGTCAATTGGCTTCGTGTCGACTACAGGAACGAAATTGTGAGGGGAAACGCTCGGAGCGAAACGGCAGGCTTGCGTGGATGTCACGTTGCGAAATGTTTAGCTATGATTGACCAAGTCAACGAATCGTACCGGTTTCGATTGGCGATAATGATGAACGAGGACACGACTCGTAACTTTACTCTTTCTCTAGACGCCGCTGCATATTTTGGACGAGCATAATACTTAAACAATACCATCTGCAATGTGAGTTGATGAATAAAGTGACGAGTAAGGCAGATAGTTTTGGGCAACCATTTAGACCAGTTTAAAACCGGTGCGTCCTTAGTACTGGTGCGACTTCGACATATTTCAGTTCGTCAGCGTCCCCGACTAACCAAATATCCTACTTGATCAACTTGACCAGAGCCTGACAGTCGTCCAAGAATCTTTTGGTGCACATTCGATAAATACCTACATTCGAGAAAGCATGTTTCGAGCTTGGAAAGCAAAGCGGACGGCTCGAAAGGACGCAGCCCGCGATAGACGAATCGAACATGAGTTTAGGACTCACTTTGGCTTTACTTTCACAAATTCCCTTACGCCGAAAAGAATCAATCGTCAGTTGATCGACGCACTCTCCTCGATGGACGATGGATTGGCAAGCATTCTATTGCGCAAACTTGAGGAGCAACCCATCATGCGCCTCAATATCGAGCTTATCAAAACTCTTGACTGTCGTTCCCTGCAGCGATATGAACAACTCTGCCAGGCGTTAGCGAAAACAAACGTTATTCAAGCGTGGCTTTACTTTGTTCATGATGCGCGAGTTTGCTCCATTGCGTTGCAGCATCTCCCTGACTTGAAGTATCTATGCATATCGTCCATTTCCTCTGGAGCAACTATTCAAGAATCCGAAATTGAAGCAGGTGAGGCGCACCAGACGAATGATGTTCCAGACGAATTAGTCACTTTTTTGGACAACGAGCATATCCAGCACATTGTTAATTCTTTGTTAGGACTCGAGTACCTTCTATCTATCGATTTACGCGTTCATTCCAGTTTTCATCATGCCATACTCCCAGCGCTACCAATGATTGCAACACTGGATCGTGTGGTTCTCGACTATTTTATTACTTCAACAAGAGAACATCCAGTCGACTGGGCAGCGCTTACTAACTTTTTTGGGTCGTCCCCGCGAATAGACGTAACTTTAAAGGAGATGAATTTGTTGGACGACTCAACATACCAAGCGTTATGTCGAGCAGCTGCTGGGTCCAGGGTCAGAAGCATTGAAATCAAAAACGTGTTTGGTGATCCTTTAAACGTGTTTGGTGATTCTTTTAGTACCAGATGGGATTGGGTACTACTAGTACAGGTTTTACTGCTGTCATCTGTGGAGAGATTTAGCGTGTTGAAGACCATTGATTGCCATCCACTTCGACGTGATCCAGTGTCAGGCAAGAAACTACTAACATCGCCTTTCAAAGAACTTACGATGTGTTGCTATAGCCTGTCCTATATTCGAGTCGTTGCAAAATGTCCGCAGCTAAAGGTTCTGCGTTTAAATGGACTGCCAGAATATACTGGACTGCCAGGATCTAGTGAACTGCCAGCATACATTGGACTGCCAGCATACATTGAGGAACTTGACCAGGCACTTGCTGAGTGCATTAAGTGCTGTCCTTTTTTGGAAGCTATATACATCAGTGACAATGTCGACCACTGTTTCTCTTCAATGCTATTGAAGCGAATGGAAACCAACTACACCATCAAGAAGATTGTCTTTGACTGTATTGCCCCATTTGCTGATCCCTTGGATGCGGCCATTATAAGTTCCATTGATTGCTTAGTCCGCATGAACTTGGCTGGGCGCGCATACATAAAATCGGATCCTACCAACAAATACAAGGGTGTGGCCGTGCTAGAGCAGGTTCTCGACAATCTCGCGGGCATATACTATCATATTCGCGAGAATCCGAACTTGCTGTCGCTGGCGGGTCGCGAGCTTTCGAGTGTCGTATAAATGCAATGGCGGTATGTCTATCTGTGTTTGTTGAGAAGAAGAAGTGGCCAAAGCTCTGCATACTGCAGTGTAGTCCATGCGACTTGTTTGTTCAAGGCATCGATGCTGATGACATTGTCGCAGTAGAACCAGCGGCAGGGCAAGGTAGTTGGTTCCATCGTTTCGCATCATCAGTAGTTTTTGAAGATCAATAGAAGTACCAGCAAATGATTGAACTTTTTAACAAATGGTTGTAGGGTATCGACTTTCCATAGATATGAACACAATTTCGAATCACTTTGATCCTACGAAGCTACTCACGCAGTGTGGTGCATGTCTGGCACAGCCGCTACGCAAGCGATAGTATTCATCACGACTACAAGAAGCTGTCGTAATGTCAAAAAGTTGTAACTTTTACGCGCTATCGTTGCTCAATGGTTATATGATTTTCTAAACAGTGACGATACCTATCTCTTCGTCCTGCATTCCCGCTCCACAAAATCGCTCTCTCTGTCACATGTTTCAAAACACTCCATGCGCCTGCAGCAAATACGTCTTCGTTGTTTCGTACGTGGTCCAGCTAATGGCCGCCGCCGGCGTGTGGCTCAACACGCGCGGCAATAAGCCCCGGTAAAAGCCCATCCATCCCTCCTGCTGCAGTATAAAGCGACCGGCGTCCCACACGGTGCCATGCTTCGGCAAGCTGCTCACTAGTCGCGCAGTCTGATTCTTGGGGCATTCCTTGTGGTCGACAATCGGACCCTTCCAGCAGGTGGGAACGTGGTGCTGCGTCTGCAGACACGTCTTGACGCGATCCAGTGGCGTCGTCAAAGCCGATGCAACAAAACCGGCCGTGCTGCTCGCCAGCAGCACCACGTGCCAATCCTGGAGCGTATATAGTGGTTGCGGTGATAGTTGGTTGGCGAGCAACTGCTGCACTTGTTGTTTTCGCTGATACTCGTGCAAATGCTCCTTGATTCGCTCCTGCGTCAGCACTAGTATCATTCCATACGGAACATTGGTTGCCAGCGTGACACCCAGCGACTTGTACAAACCCGCCAAGCCTTCCACGCGCAGTATGCTGCGGAGCGCAACAGTGGCCGACGCCTGGTAGTGACCCAGCTGGAGGCGCTGCTTGATCGTGTCGAGCGGCGTCATGATGACATCGTGGCCCGTCACGGCGGCCGCGCCGGCCAAGGAAGCGCCCCACCAAGTCACGGATGAGTATGATGATGATGAAGATAAAGTCGCATGACTGCTACTCGTCAGCGACTTGACCGTTTCGTAGCTGGAAAAGTAGAGGGCGTGCGCCGGCACGCAGCCCACCAGCATGGTTTGCACGCCCCGCCACAGGCGAGAAAAGCGAATCCAAGCCGTCGTGAGCGAATAATTGTTATTACTGCTAGTGAATGCTGATGATGATGTTGCAGTACTTCTTTCACTCGCTGCTGCACTTGATCCAACATTAACACTGAGCGGCTCGCTCATGAGGTTTCGAATCGTGCTCCACATGGATACCGACGACGTATTGGCTGCCGACCATGGATTCGTGTGAACGTTCACTCGATATAGCAGACTGCTACTCGTCGTCTTGTTAGTATTCGTATTCATATTACTCATTTTATGCCGTTGCTGCTGCGCGCAAACGCTGCAGGCCACTTGCAGATTGGTGCGAATCGTATCGAGCGGAAACACCAACGCATGCTCCACCAACCCAGCAAGACTTCCGGCCGCGCAGTGGATCCAAAAGGGACTGGTGCCGTCCCACTCCTCCCAGTCGTCGTCTGAAAAATTGTCGTAGTTATTGTCATTGTTTGTTGGTGTAGCATGTGTAGCAGTAGCATGAGTATGTGGATGAAAGAGTGGGTCTGTTTGCGACATGGCGGCGGCGGCAGGATGTAAGGATAAATGCGGAGGCGTGAGTAATCTAGACAGTTATTCAAGTGGACAATGCTTGCTCAATGAATGTCGTTTATCTGTATGAAGGAGAGCAAGACGATTGTTCCTTCTGCTGCTGCTTTGGGTTGGATTTGCGTCAATGTGAAAGGCTGCGCGGCAAAAGCGGGTGACGGATTGACGGTGTCGTACCGGTTCTAAGTTGCTTCATTCATTCATGGCATCACACCGGTTCTCACTCATCCGCGCCCGCGCGCCACTTTCCTCCCACCAACCAATGCGAATGAGTCGTCCACCATCCAACAACAAGGAAGCTGGACTTGCAATACAATCAGGATCAAGCTTTTGTATAAGAACTCCTGATTCACTCTCTCATACGCTCACTCTCAATCACTAAACAAACAATATCACTTAATACATAACAATGAAATACATTGTCGTGACTGGCGGCGTCGTGAGCGGCCTCGGCAAGGGCGTCACCATTTCCAGCATGGGTCGCTTGCTGCAATCCCACGGCCTCAAAGTGACGGCCATCAAGATTGATCCCTATCTAAACGTGGACGCGGGCACGATGAGTCCGTTTGAACACGGCGAAGTCTTTGTACTAAGAGATGGCGGCGAATCCGATTTGGATTTGGGCAACTATGAGAGGTTTTTGAATGTGCAACTGACGCACATGCACAATGTCACAACAGGCAAGGTCTACCGCAAGGTGATTCTAGCGGAACGTAAAGGAGACTATTTGGGCAAGACGGTGCAGGTGGTGCCGCACATTACCGACTGCATTCAGCAGTGGTTGGAGGAGGTGGCGCACATGCCTGTGGAAGAGCATAATAGTCATGGTAATAATAATAGTGATGGAAATGGAAGTGATGATAATAATGAAACAGGTGACAATAACAATTCCAATACATCTTCCATCGCCGACGTTTGCTTGATCGAAGTCGGCGGCACGGTCGGCGACATTGAGTCATCCGTCTTTTTGGAAGCCCTTCGTCAGTTTCAGTTTCGCGTCGGCCACGACAATTTCTTATTGTGTTTCGTGTCGCTGGTGCCGATTCTGGGCGAGCAAAAGACCAAGCCGACGCAGCACGGCGTGCGCGACTTGCGGAGTTTGGGACTGAGTCCGTCGGTGATTTTTTGTCGGTGCAGCGAGCCGCTCGAGCAGGCTGTGAAGAGCAAGATTAGCAGCTTTTGTCACGTTCCAACGAGCAACGTGCTGAGTGTGCACGACGTGAACAATGTCTATCATGTGCCGGGGTTGTTGGAGTCGCAGGGATTGTATCACATTTTGGCGCAGCAGCTGCAGTGGCCCATGGACGTGCCAGCTGACCTACAGGCGTGGAAGAGCATGGCAGATAGTGTCGATCAAGCTACCCAAGTGGTGACGATTGCACTCATTGGCAAGTACACTGGACTGCAGGATAGTTACTTGAGTGTCATTAAGGCGCTCCGGCATGCGGCCATTGCCGCCAATGTGCGATTGGAGTTGGAGTGGATGGATGCGAGTGAACTGGAGCAAGGCGAAGCGAGTGTCTTGGAGCGCATGCACCAGGCGGATGGCATTATCGTGCCCGGCGGCTTTGGCCAGCGGGGATGGGAGGGCAAGCTCATTGCCGCGGAATACTGCCGGACCAGTGGCAAGCCGTACTTGGGAGTCTGCTTGGGCTTCCAGGCCATGGTGGTGGAGTATTGTCGCAACGTGCTGGGCAAGGTGGGTGCCGATACTACCGAAATTAACCCTGACACGCCGCATCCCACTGTCATTTTCATGCCGGAGATTGACAAGGAAACCATGGGCGGCACCATGCGACTGGGAGAGCGTCCGAGCAAGTTTACCCATCGGCACTTCGACGGCACCATGAGCACGGCGCAGTTGCTCTACAATGGCGCCGAAACCATCTTGGAGCGACACCGGCATCGCTACGAAATTAATCCGGACATTGTTGACGAAGTGCACCATAGTAGTGGTGGATTGGCGCTGGTCGGCCGCGACGAGACGGGCGAGCGCATGGAGATTGCCGAGCTGCCGCAGTCCATGCATCCATTCTACTTGGGCTGCCAGTTTCATCCCGAGTTTCTTAGTCGGCCGCTGGCGCCGAGTCCGCCCTTTCATGGATTGGTGTTGGCGGCGTCGGGGCAACTGGAGGAGTACTTGGCAAAAAAGCGAGAGGAACTTGGGACAGTGTAGGATGTTGTATGACTTGGTAAAAGATTATTTTAACATTTTCTAAAATATGAACTGGAGTTTGTTTTAACTTACAGACTCCATTTTTAGCTCGCGCTTGTAGCAGACGCCTACTTGATTCGCTCGACTGGACCAAGGCACGTTGCTGCTGGCGTTGGTAGGTAGACTCTCGACCCACTGGTTCGCGTCTCGTACACTCGCCCATGATAGCTATAGCGAATGGTTAGTTCCAGTGTTGGGCGCAAGGGCGCTTCATTTACATGGCTGATTCGATTCCAAACTCGCTTCCACAGCGGCAAGGCATCATCATTGTTCATATCGTCATGTGCGTGAGGAAACATCCACTCGAGTCGATCCGACTCGAGCTCCAGACGACTATCCGCCACCCAAAACTGCAAAATGTCAGTCCATGAAGGTTTTATAGCTGTTTTTTCAGAATATACTGCAGATGTTGACGAGGATGTTGCTTCCAGAATCACGAGCCCATCGATTGACGCTTCGTCCTTTCGCTTCCGCATGGCGGTGCGCTGAATTATTTCCTTCAAAAAGGTATTGTCACCACCGAAAATGCTAAATTCTGACGTTGCATCAGGTACGAATCGCTTGTGCTTCTGTTTGGACTTTGTGAATAACGCCAGCTGCGGCAGTAAATGATTGTCAACAAATTGTCTGACCAGCAGAAACGTCATGCACAAAATGGGCGTTTCCACCGACGCTCCGTTCAGCAAAATAGGAATCTTGAAGTTCCAAATGCTTCCCTGCAGCTGACAAACAATGGTCCACTGCCATGGTAGCAAGCCTTGCGAAGCGTTGCTGCACTTGAGGCCATACTGCAGCTGCCATGGTGTTGGCGACGGTGACAGTGAAACGTTTCGACCCAGCGACAGCGGCTTGGTCAACCAGGTGCACTTGCAACCATTTAGCCACAAACCATTCACCAGTGACAATGAACCTCGCAGTCCATGGTTTGCATGACTTGTACATTTAAGCTTGATTAATGCACCGCCGAGACAGCCACTGTCGCTACTCATTGTTGTCACTTGCATGCGATATTTGGGAAAGACCAAGTTTTGCAGCGACACCATGAGTTGCGCCAGTGTTATATTCGGAACGAGTGATTGACGTCGGCGCACTGGTTGCAACGCCATCTTCCAGCATGCCTGCAGCTTGCGTTTGTTTGACTCGGATGCAGCAGCGCCACTCTTGTCATTGCTGCTGCTGCTGCTGCGTGAATATAGACTGGAGTAGCAAATGTTGCGAAGACTAGTCACTGAAATCAGAGTAGAGGCTGGTCGAAGCGACGAAAAAGTTGATTTAAATGTTGCTTCTCCTGCACCAGCAGCGTCTGGCTTTGTAGCAGTCGTTGCAGTATCACTGTCACTTGTTGCCACTCGTACTAAACTCGTTTGAAGGGCCAGCATGGTGACGGTTCCATTGGCGAAAGTACGTGAGGTTCGAAGTGCCACTTGAATGGGTGGGGATGTTGATTGCTGTAATATTCGTCGTCGCTTTTGCTGCAGCTGTTTTACATTGATGCTACCCTCACGTGCCGCGTCAACCGACGCATCGACACGACCCTGCTCCTGCCGTTTACTATTAATCAATGGCGACACCAACGGCATTACTTTTGGCGACACTCCAACCGTTGCCGCCACTTGCGTCGCTGCTCCCAGCATCGCATCCAGTCCCACCATGGTTTGCATAGTGGCAGTGCCGGTAGGTGATACGCGACAGACCGTGCCAATGGTGGTTTGGCATGTTTGCGACAGTGACTGGCGACTGGTGAAGGCTAGTTGCGAGTCTGCTGCTGGCGCAACGTCCATGATTGGTGCTGCGTAAAAGTCGTGCTCCGCCGCCGCATACAATTGGTCAATCGTGATGGGCATTTCGACGGAAACTTCCATGGATTCGTTGGAGCGACTCGCTGCTGCCGCCAGCAAGCGTTCCTGCAGCAAACATTTCAGTAGGAGAGCGGCTCGGTCCGGATTGGTGACATGGTAGCGACGTAGCTGCAAGTAGTAATTGTCTGTATTGATGTTTTCATTATCATGTTCCATATTCTTTGGCTCCATGTTTTTATGTTGATCAACCTGCTGCTGCATGAGTCCCACCAAGACAACCCCCGGAATGCCGGCTTGGTCGTAGCAGAACCGCAGCAGCGAGTCACTCAATACTTCGTGCGCCAGCCTGACTTGTTGAAAGGCGTCTCGCGCCGTCAATGCTGTATCTGTATCTGCAAGTGTAGTGATGGCTGCATCATTCATCCGATCATCGTCGTCGTCATCACTTGCATCATTATATTCTCTAACGACATGCGCCTTGTCCGGATGAAAGGACAGGCTGAGCAACTTGTAGGATTTTTGCACGTCCGCCAAGGATGCATGTGGCGATAGGTTGAGAATGGAGTAGAGGCGCGCATGGTCGTCATCGGATGTCATGGATGATGGATCGGATGACGACCATGACGAGCTCATGCTTGATGCTGCTATAAGATTCTGACCAAAGTTTTACTCCCTAGAGTTCTATATGTCCGTCGTCGGCATGATTTATGTTAGGAGCTGTATTACCAAATGCTAGCAACGCAGGTGCTCCCAGATTTTCCATGGTCGAAAAAGGTGCAGTCGATGCGGCTGTCACGTATTATCGCAACGGGAATGCCAATGTTGTCGGAGCACACTCGCCAATTGGCTCACAGCGTCCGTCCATCACCCGTAATGATGACGTTTTCGCGATCCTTTCGCAACTTGACATTCGAAGATTGACCATGGCACAACGAATCTTCCGTCGCTTTTGACAAACAACACTACTAACAAACGGAAAATACTTTTGAACTCATTTGAACATTTGGAATCAAAAATATCAAGTCGACATGATTTTGAAATTCACGCTTTCCAGTCTCCTCCTCGGTTCCGCCGTTGCCTTTGCACCAGCCAAGTATGACTGGCGAGTTGCAGCACCGCAAATTTCGACTGCCTTCCAAAGTCCATTGCAGCAGCATCGACGACAACATAACTCCGATTATTTCCAATCGCATGCTCTTCATTCCTCTCCATCAAAATCTACTCGTCTCTACTCGGACGCTTCCTACTTATCGGACAAGCACATTGCCTCGCACCAGGAGGAGCCCACGCCAAAGTCACTATCGAGCGGCACTGGCACGGCCACCATTTCCCAGGAAGTGTTCAATTTAGTCAAAGCCATTGTGGGCGCCGGCGTCTTGACGCTGCCGTCTGGGATTGCCGCCTTTGGTTCCGCGCCGTCGGCAGTCGTTCCGGCAGTAGCACTGATTGCATTGGTGGGATCACTCTCGGCCTACGGCTTTGGCTTGATTGGACGCGTCTGCAGCTTGACGCGGTCAACGTCCTACAAGGCGGCGTGGGAGGAAACGGTGGGAACCAAGTCGGCATGGATTCCGGCGTGGAGTGTAACGCTCAAAACGGTTTGCGCGACGCTGGCGTACAGCATGATTCTAGCGGATACCTTTCACGCGCTGATTGGAGTCTTGGTGCCAGGCATGACCAAAAGCATGACACTGGCAGCTGTCACTACATTTATACTACTGCCACTCTGCTTGCTGCGCAATCTGAGTTCGCTCGCGCCGTTTAGTTTACTGGGAAGCTTGGGCATGGTGTACACGACCATTGCCATGGGAATTCGCTACTTTGGCGGCGCCTACGCCAAGAATGGAGTGTTTTCCAACGATTTGCCGAAAGCACTGCGACCAGCCTTTGGCAACGTGGGAGCGGCCGGTGCACTGACGCCGCAGATTGCCATTCTCATTGGCATGCTGAGTACAGCCTACATGGCGCACTTTAATGCCCCCAAGTTTTACGCCGAGCTTAAAAACAACACTGTTCCGCGGTACATGACCGTCGTTGCCACGAGTTTCGCCGCCAGTATAAGTATTTTCGCAACAATGGCGAGTCTTGGCTTTTTAACCTTTGGATCAGCCTCGTCGGGGTTGATTCTGAACAATTACTCGCCCCGCGACACACTCATGGGATTGAGCAAGGCGGCCGTGGCCATTGCCATTGTGGGAAGCTATCCGCTGGCCTTTGTCGGAGCGCGCGACGGTGTCTTGGATTTGTTAAAGTTGAAGCAGTCCAACATGAAGGCAATCACGTTGAATATTTTGACAGTGGCCATGCTTGGTGGACTCACTGTGGCGGCGTCGGTGATTCCGGACGTTTCCTTCGTCCTGGCCTTTGCGGGAGCGACGCTTGGGAACGCGCTGATTTACATTTACCCGGCGCTCATGTTTCGTGGCGCCATGAAAAAGATTGCGAATCCGACCAAGCTGCAACAGTTTGAGCTCAAGGCGAGCGCGTTTTCGGCGATTCTGGGACTTGGGTTTGGAATCATGGGCGCCGTCAAGGCAGTGCAGTCGATCATGTAACATGTGAAATGATAGTCGTGTGATTGTATCTAAGAATACCATTACAAATGTATATATACAAACAGCAAGCGCGCGACGGCACTTTAAGCTGAACATCAGAATTAACTGCAACCATAGTTCCCGCGAAATTAGCTAAACTACCGACCACCTTTCTTATCACAGACCTCCTGTATAGGACAGGTAGCTGGACACCATCTTTTAGTCGGCTGCGTTTGATGCCATCAAGACACCGGCCCCAATGATTCAAACGGGTATACACATGTCGACGTTCTAAAACGTGTTTCAGCGAGCAAAGGAGCAAGCGTCATACGTTCTTGGTACTTGTACGGTAGATTTGTGAGAGCCATGGATCGACGTGCTGTGAAGAATGTGTGTCTTTTCACTCGCGTAACAGATTTGCGGCAATCACGGCGTGACGGCTATCATCATCGCCGATAGCGATAGTCTTCATTCTTTCCACGACAACATGACAAAGAAATACGGGCACTCTGAAAGACAATAATTGACATGACTCTTAGATACGTGTCCTTGATATGGACTGACAAGACACTACCTCAGGAATTTATCGAGAAAGCACATGAATTGGAAAAGGCAGGTAAAGAACAAGAAGACCAAGAAATCACGCTCACCGCACACTCCAGTTTAATGAGTGCACTAGCCGACATGGACGAAACGTTATTTAAAAATGTATTGTTGGCCGTGAAGATTATGCCATTAACTTGTTTCGAATTATATTTGAAATCTCCAACTTGCCCGGCCTTGACAACGAAGCAAAAACATCGTCTTCTACAGTTGGCCATGGTACTGGTCACAATTCCAAGTCTTCAAACCGCTGCTTTATCAAGTCACTTCTTTGGCCGACGGATCAACACTTTTCCGAATCTCATCCAACTCACGTTGTCTGACTATGTTGAACGCGACTACTCATTCCTGGCAACAAGCCTCGAGCGACATCATTCGCTCCAAAGCCTTTTCTTGTCCCTGCCAACGAGCTCATACCGGACCCTTTTACCCGCCACCCTCAAGCTGCCAATACTAAATGCACTGCAGCTCGAGCATCGTGCAGGGCTTGCGCTACCTCATCCGTTTGATTTAATCGCAATCGCCCAGTTTGCTGCACGCAATAAGCCCATTGTTCTCACGCTTAGGGGTTTCAGACTTGGCGGGCGCGAAATAGTCCATCGGCGGTGCCGCGAGGCGATTCAAATGGCGAAAATGAAGGGCGTTGTCTTTGACGAATGTAGCATGCGCATTGACGAGTCGGTAGCATTGGCCCTGGTGAGTTCGTCGTTGAAAATCATAAAGTTCAATAGTCGGCCATTCTACTGCCACGAAGACTTTTTCAAGGCACTCGCTATGGGTCTATCAACCATGACTTGTTTGGAGGAGCTGCATTTGCTTGAATGCATGGTTGAATACGATAAAAAGCCGTTGGATGATGCTGTTGTAATGCTCATTGAGTCAGTCAAGAATTGCGCGAGTCTTCGAAACTTTAGCATTGGTCTTCCGTCGTTGAACGCAAAATTGGTTATTGCTATCGCAAAGGAGCTCATTGGACCGCACTCGACTCTGAAAGAGATTGCCATTGGACTTCCACTAGTGAAAACGACGTCCTTACCTGCCATACTTGAAGCCGTCAGTACAACGTTTACAGTGCAAGACATTACCTTTCTTCCACTCATTCCAAACGATTTTAACATGCGGGAAACAGTTGAAGATATGGACAACATGTTTAAATGCACTACAAAGATTAACGCTGTTCTCCTTCTCAACAAGGCGGGCCGAAGCTACATTCAAACTGCGCCTGAAAACCGAGCAAGAGGCTGCAAGGTTTTGGCAGCAGTCGCAAACAGTGTGAGCTGCCTCTACGTTCACTTGCTGGAGAATGCTGGTATTTGCAGCGGCACGGTACCCTTTGTCTATCGAAACCGAACGAATGCGACAAACGGCGGCGGCGGTAACATTGACGTGGCTTTGCCGCAGCGTGACCAGGAATCTGGCGCTAATTGAGCGGCATATACCGCCTTTATCGGGACGCAGTATAGCGTTTCAATTGATGTTGGATTGTTCTATTCGGCGATGGATGTTGCTCCGGCCATTCGTGTGTGGGAGATGCTGTAGTCTCATTCGCGGTACAAGTACAACCATTTGTAGATACCGTATGTTTTTTTTCAAAATTAATAGAATTATACTATTTTCATTGTCTCTTTTAATTGCACCATTCTGCTACAATACTTGTACTGTAAAGCATATGTGGCAGCGGGAGCAACCACATGTTGTGGTATCTCTCACTAGTTGTTATCAGTGACATAGCTAAGCCGTCCGTTTCCGTTCACTCTGGCGTCACATGAAAATATCAATTGTGGCAAGTATCGTGAAAAGACCTTCGGAGAGCTTCACAAGTGACTCATGTAGCTCGCACGGTTCATTCGACTTCCCCCACACGTCTGACGTTGCCGTTCGATCATGGCCGCCGCAACCATGTGAGATGCAAGTGACGAGGTGTATCACAAAAAGTCTCGCCTCCTTGGAAAGTAATAGGAGAATTTACCATTGGCATCTACATTAATCTCCTTATTTACTAGCTTCATGTCTCCCAAAGATCAAGCAGCTGCAGCGACGAGCATGGTGAATGTTCCTCTCGGTTCCTCCGACGCTTCGAATCACCCAGATGCCTCGGGCGGCTACTTTTTAAAGTGGAGCCACTTGACCAAAACGGTCGAAGTCAAGGACATGTCGTCCGGCGGTATCATGGGACGATCAAGTATTGCCGGAAAAGCGGTAGATGTCGTCAAGAAAGTGAATGACTCAAGTAACACGACGAGCAAGACGATATTGCATTCCGTCTCTGGCTACGCCGCGCCCGGCCAAGTGATTGCCCTCATGGGACCATCCGGTTCCGGCAAAACCTCACTGATGAACGTACTGAGCGGTCGCTCCCCCTTTCAGTCCGGTCAGTTGAGCATCAACGATGTTCCACTCGTTTCCAAGCGCGACTTGAAAAAGATTTTGCACCACCAAGTGGCCTACGTCAAGCAGAACGACGTCTTCTTTGGACACTTGACGGTGAAGGATCAGTTGACGTATACGGCGCTGCTGCGACTGCCGAATTCCACGAGCACGGCAAACAAGCATAAGGAAGTCGACTCGATCATTTCGCAGCTGCGACTCAACAAGGTGACGGATAGTCCGATCAAAATGGTTTCCGGCGGCGAGCGCAAGCGAGTCAATATTGCGACGGAACTATTGACGAATCCAAAGATTGTGTTGCTGGATGAACCGACGAGTAAGTTATGAATGAGAGAGAGAGAGAGTGATGGATTTTTGAACGCTTTGATCAGTGCAGATGATAGAACGAGGCCACCGAAAGCCGCGAATCAATTCACTTACTCATTTTAAACTTCTTCTACCATCTATAATTTACAGGCGGTCTTGATTCCTCTTCGGCGGTGCGTTTGATCCACATGCTGCAGCGGATCGCCCGCGAGCAGCAGAAAACAATCATCACATCCATTCACCAGCCGTCCAGTGAAGTCTTCATGAGTTGCTTTGACCACTTGCTCATGCTTTCGGAGGGACATGTCGTTTACTTTGGAACGCCAAAGGCGAGTTTGGGGTATTTGCAGAGTGAAGTTGGTTTGCCGTGTCCGCCTGGGTACAATGCGGCGGACCATTGGATGGATTTGCTGGTGAATGACACGCCGTTTGAGTTTGGAGATGATGCTGCTACTGCAAATGCCCAAGGCGATTACGATGTTATCATTCCCGGCCCAGATACAGTCGCAGCGAGGCGCAAGGGAAGTTTGCGTCGCGCAATCTTGCAGGAGGCGTGGAAGGAGCACGATGTCACGAGCGCCGACGAAACGGAGCATGGCAACGCCAGCGAAAAGAGCAACGGCGACAATGCCGGACTTGACGCTGACAATATTGAAAAGTATCCAACTTCGTGGTGGCAGCAATACACCATCTTGACGCACCGAGCGCTCAAGAATAGTCGGTCGGCCATTTTTACGCCGCTCAATTTGATCAAGAGTTTTGCGCTTGGACTCGTTGCCGGTTTGCTGTGGTACCAATTGGACTACACGGAGGCCAATGTATACAACATGACAAGTTTTGTCTTCTTCGGATGCACATTCTGGGTATTCGACAGCATGTTTATGGCGCTCATGGCATTTCCGGCCGAGCGAGATGTCATTTTGAAGGAGCGAGCGTCGGGATCCTACCGTTTGAGCGCCTATTTCATGGCCAAGACCACGGCGGATGCACCGACGCGCATTTTGTTACCGTTACTTTACCTGTTTGTGTCATACTGGATGGTAGGCATTGACAAGACGTTTGTCGTGTTTATTGGAACTGTCGGTTGTACCTTGCTGAGCGTCATGGCGGGTGAAGCGATCGGTTTGTTGATTGGTGCTGCCTTTTATGATATGCAGCAGGCCTTGACTGTCATGACTGTCTTTGCATTATTTTTGATGCTTGTTGGCGGCTTTTTTGTTGACAACCCACCCATTTTTATTGCTTGGGGAAAGTATATTTCGCCATTCAAGTATGCGTTTGATGCATCCGTGCAGATAATCTTTCATCGCCCACTTCCGTGCGATGGATCTGGCGGTTTGGCCGGCATTTGTCCATCAGGCAGCGAAGGCACCTTTGTGGACGGAGCTGCTGTTTCGGAGGCGGTTGGTGTTCAAGGCTCTATTGGTTTTAACGTCGGTCTGCTTGTTGTCATGGCGCTTGTCCCTCGATATTTCGCATACCAATGCTTGCGCCGAAAGAAGGAAGGCGAGCGAGAGTAGATGAAAGGATTGGAATTGGTTTATTAAGAAATAAAATACTTATTTTGGCATGTATTGTATGGATGATACGATATATCGGTAAGTTTGGGTCGCTTTACCTAGGTGTACAGGAACCGACTGTCGGATTGGCAAGTCGGAAGGGAGACATCGAGACCCATACATAGAGACCCTACCGATCGGTCCAGACGGGATAGTCATCAATCATCAATTCTTTATCATAGGTTCATGCTGTCAGTGGTCTTCTGTTCGTCAAGATGCAAGATGCAAAGCATCTCGAGTTGAGGAGGGGAAAAACATTCAGTGACGCAACGGTACTTGTTTAGTGGGCCCACGCCCCATGTTGGCTTTTCCAAATTACCGTTTTCATGCAGAATTCTCTCTGCCTGATCTATATTCGCAAGCATTGGCTAATGATGAGTTTACACCATTATGATGTGTTGTAGCGATCGAAGGGTGGGATCGCTGCACTCATGGCTCGCTAAATGGTGTCGCACTGTGACTCATAATTCGATCGTGGGAGCTTGCATGACACAATATATATGAAGATCCATGCAGTCGTACAAGACGGTATCCCTTGCAGTGATCTATTAGCATTATCTAGACAAGCATACAGCACCACCATGTTCGACAAAGTAACAAACGAAGAACCTGATGAT
This sequence comes from Mayamaea pseudoterrestris, assembly GCA_027923505.1. Taxonomy (NCBI): domain Eukaryota; phylum Bacillariophyta; class Bacillariophyceae; order Sellaphorales; family Sellaphoraceae; genus Mayamaea; species Mayamaea pseudoterrestris. The sequence goes on from BROI01000013.1 coordinate 765,088, forward strand.
GAAGGACGTGCACTTGCCGAACAATTTCGTGTCGCAGTTGAGCATTTGTCGACCGTCAACCCCCACGCAGCTGGCGCACTAGTTGCCTTTGTTGTCGGGCTTACTCGTCAACGAAAAGATGAGAAGCGCCAAGCCGAGGAAGAAGCGCGCAAAGCGATGCAAGCCGCTAAAGACTAGTCGTTTGCTTTAGAGGTTGACACATGTTGTAATGGCGGCGGCGGCGCTTTAGCGCGTGAGCCGGGTCGTCGACGACGAATATGTTACGCGCCAAGAGAACGAGGGTGAAAGTGCAAGAGTAAATGAAACGTAAAATAGGTAATCTTGTTATCTTCCTCTCATTTACTGATAATACTATAATTTATTGGATACGGTATGGTATAGGGGTAGACGCTTTGCAAGCGCGTACGTCCCGTATTTTAACCTAACGGCACTTTCCTTCAGCAGAATGCTCACAACGCTTCTTTTCACGTAGCTGGCTACTTGTACTTACTGGGATCTACCGGTAGACTTTGCTGCCTGACTTCTTGATAAACAATGCCAAACAAAAGTCCTCCCAAATGAGCCGCATGTCCAGCTGGACTTGAGTGATCATGGTAGCGGATTACTACCCGATACAATTCAGAAACTAAGAGCAAGAGAAGCATCTGAAATGTTTGTACATTTGCGCCAGGAACAAGGATAAAGTTTGGCCACATCCTTGCGTAGATTGCAAATATGGCGCATGTCATGTGGGCCATACCAATGCCTTCCCCGTCATCAAACATCAAATGAGCGACGTTGCCAGCAATGGCGGCCCCCATCAAAATGGGCCAAATGGGTACTGTGGAATGCCTGGTAACATCTATGCCAAAATGAAGCATAAGCCATAGATTCAACGCCAAGTGCCAGATCTGTTTGTGAGACAATGACGATAAAAGCAAAGTGGGATAACGCTTGCTTGCCAGATTGAAGCGACTCAGCACAAAGTAACTGTTCATAAATGATTGCAGAAAGGGTAGTTTCCAAAGAATACAAATGGCAAAACTGCAAATCGTTGTGAAGTAGATTGTTGGACAATATCTTCGAGCAAGCATGAGGCTATCCCAGAAATAAAATTCGAAGATAGTAAACCAGAAAGCTGTTACAAATATCAATTTGTTGTTAGTAAGTAAACCAGCAAAAAAATTTTCGTCTTGCTTCGTCTGCAACAACGATGTGTCTTGGTTTTGCTTTAACGTGGGTGTTCCAGCGTGGAACTTGGACGGAACCAGGAAAGCTCGGCGCTTTGAGCGGAACTGCCCGTTTTCATTGGAAGGAGGCTGGTCACGAGCTGCAGCTACAGAGATAGATCCCAGCAAAAGAGTTACAAGAAGACTGATGTTTGACGTAAGCTTCATGGTCGAGGCGGCGATGTGTTGTTACAAGTTTTGTCGAAACGAGAATGCGCACGATGAGATGAAACGGGCGGCCTGTCTAGTCGCGCTATGACACTTGGAAATCAGAACCAGTCTGACACGCAAATTGCTTCGTACTGCTACTTTGCCAATGCGGGCTCGATGCGTTGCCATGCGGGAAGGGAAACTAACCGTGTGCACTACCATTATATGAAAAAGCGCCATTCAATTTAATTGTGTGCTTGCCGCTGCGTTTGACCAATCGCCACAAACTTGGCCAACGAGGAACGCGTAAAGCCGGTACTTTGTGCTAACGAGTCTCGTTACAAAGAGGGCTTCCGCCCAATTCATTCCTAGCGCAAAACTGCACATTTGCCGTGTCGTGGGACAAGCGGTGCGGGCACGCCAAAAGCAAGGACAAACGGGAGTGTTTCGCGCAACTTGCCCTTGACCCTTGACAATGTACCTTCGACGAGCTCGTTGCGATGTACGTGGCTGTAGCTGCTTGTTTGCAGGAGAATGTGGCCAATGCTTTAATGCAACTCTCTCGTTGTAGCAGTGCAACGCTTGGAATGGAGCGAACGGCTTGGCGCTTGGGCAATGAGAATGGCGAAACCGCGGGCAAACTCGATGATTCGTGATGCGACACTCTAGAACCAGTCCGACACCGTCGCTTCTCGTCGGAACGAGCGGCTTCACCATGACGATCCGAGCAGTCAAGTCAAAACTGGATCAAGTTTATTTCTTTTTGAAAAAGTAAAAAGTTTCAGTCTATTTAAAAAGATTTCCAAATCCATTACTGCACCTAGCAGTTACAATAATAATGCCTCGCAGTCACCACGAATCCATTCTCCCCGAAGTACTCGCCGCATCGATTGGTGGCGCCATTTCCGCCGCCCTTTTATTTCCCTTGGAGGTTTTGAAAACCAAAATGCAGACTGACGAAAATGCAAAACAAAAGAGCATGCTCGAGTACGCCAAGGAGCTATACGACCAGCAAGGCTATAATGTATTTATACGCGGCATGGAAACGAGCAGCTTTCAGTCGGCGCTGGAAAAGGCCCTGTATTTCTTCTCGTACGAGACACTGAAGCGAGTGCACGGAGTATTGACCAACCACGCGCCACTAAACACTATCACAAACTTGTTGCTTGGCTGTTTGGCCGAGTGGGCGCACCTGCCAGTTACGCTGCCCGTGGATGCTTGGACGACGCGGATTCAAACCTGCAGCGACAAGCCACTCGCCATTCTGTGTCACATGCTCAACGACAAGCAAACCAATTTTTACAAAGGAATCAGTGCTTATACATTGCTGTGCTTCAAGCCGGCGCTGCAGTACACCATTTACGAGCAAGTCAAGCGTTGGTTATTGATAAAGCGTCGTCGCGCTCAGAGTTTGACAGCAGCCGAGGCGTTTTTGCTCGGCATGGTGGCGCGCACCATTGCGACAGTATTGGTGTTTCCGTGCTTGCGCGCCAAGGTGGTCATGCAAACGAAACAACGAGAGAGTGCTGTGAGTGCTGGAGAAGAGGTAGGTGCAAGTGAAAGTGACAATGCAGCCGCAACGACACACGACGAAACCATGGCGCAGCTGCTGCTGCGACTGGCGCGCACCAATCCAGGTGCACTCTACCAAGGCATGGCGCCGGAGCTGACGCGGGGCGTGCTGAGTTCCGCAATCATGCTCATGATCAAGGAGCGCATCCAAGTTGTGGTGCGGAAAGCGCTGGCGGTGAAACAGTAATACTAGTTTTGTAAATGTAGTGTAATTTGAACTTGGTGTGAGTAAACATTTGTGATATGTATATGAACAAGATTGATGATTTCCTCGGCAGCCAAAGGAAGCCACCTACGCTTCCTGGGCTACTTCAGTCCATGTAGGAAGCGAATGGTGACTGGCGGCGCGAGCGCGTGTACATTCTTTTCCGGAAGATCATCAAGTCGTACATCAAAATTATCTTTATTGGAATGACGTTGCGAATTGCAATCAAGATTAACTATAAATGATTTGTAATTCGCGCTTTTCATGTACGTAAGCTGCTCGCTGCCGGGCTAGTACCCGAGTGCCCTGATTCATAAGCACGTTTCCGCGGTAATATTGGGACCATTAGTAACACTTGTCATAGCGTTCGGTGGTCGACACAACAGTCGCACTCAGGCCTCGTCGAGAAGTCCAATGGCAAGTTGCAAAGCTTCCTTAAGACTCTGCGCGCGGCTAAAGTGGCTCGACGCGGCATCCGCACACCCTTCCAGCGCCACATTGAGCGTCTTGCTAATCTTGCCCGTCATTTGATCAATGTATACAAAGGGAATGCCCGAAAGATAACATAAAATGGCGGCGTGGAGTCGATCGCAAACGACAACCCTGCCCAGCGAAAGTAGCTGCACACTGGTTTCCGTGAAAAAGTAGTCGGTTGACTGAAAAATATCGAGTCGGTCCTTCCAATCGACAATTTGAAAGCGCAATCCTTCGCCGCCCGGAATGTTTGCGAGCATGGATCGAATCGACGCATTGTTGCGCAGCTTGGTGAGCGAACTTTCCAAATCCTCGCGCAGAAAGAGCAGTATATCTAGACGCATCGCTGCTCCTTGCGGTGTCTCCAGGCGCTGGAACGGTCCCAGCTGAAAGGCAATGTCCGGCACGAGCAAATTCGTGACAAAGGGATACATTGCCACAGCTTGCTCGTAGCTTTCCTGCTCGCGCCACGTCAACACGACGCGTTTCCTGGTTTCCTCGGATGGCTTATCTGCTCGCATGGCAACCATGGCGCTGGCAATGCCTTGTTTGAGTGTTGCGGCATCCTTGGTTTTGAGCTTGTCGTCCTTGTAGTAAAACGACTGCGGCATGCCAATCACCGTGTATCCCTTGCTGAGCAACTTGGCAAAGGATGGTAGCCGCATTTCCTGCGCCATGCGCCACAAGTCGCCCCAGTTGCCGCCGCCGTGCCACAGTGCCACCATGTGTGGTGATGATGATTGTGTGGAAGTTATCGACGGCAGTTTCTGCAGCACCGACTCGCACGACGGACAAAAGCCGCCGTGCTGCACGTAGCCGCACTGTGACGTTGTCGTCGTCATTGCCTTGGTGCTGCTAGTGCTGCTGGTATTATTGTTGTTATTGTTGAGTCGCAGTCGCTCCAACCAAGCAAGCTCGCCGAGCGTAATCATGTGATCGCCCACGTTGCGGTGGTAGGCGGGATCGACGAGTAACACACTTGGTGGTGGTGACGTTGATTGCTGCATATATGGGCCAAGTAACTCGTCGTGTCGTCGGCGAATGTTTCGAATGCACTCGTGCCGATGTATGATTGCAGGTCGAGGGTCACTCAGTAAAGCGACTGGATCTGGTGGTTTCGATTGATGCGGCTTGATGACTGGTAGTTTGGTGACTGGCGGCTTTCGTTTGTTGGAAAAGACTTGTGTCTGTCCAAAGCGTTTTTTGGAATTTGATGGTTTTGTTATTGATGCAGTGTCAATGTCGTTCCATCCAGCAAGCGTCTGCGACTGTCGTCTGCCAACCACAAAGAGTACCAGCAGCAGTAATCCAATGATGATTCCCTGCTTTCGATTCATTCGCATATTGTTGTTGCTATTTTGTTCACGATATCTTCGTCGTGCCGGACAATTGTTATTAGCTGCAGTGCTTGACTGTCGAACATTCTGCCCTTCCAGCTGCACAATGCGAGACTCGCGCTCCAGCAGTAGCTTCTGCTGCTCGGCGATGCGCTTGCGCAGCACTTCGACCGTTTCGTGACTGCCGTGTGATGCAATGTCATTGTATTCGTCGTTGTGATCCGATGATGATGTGGGGATGCTGGAATGATTCGTATTCGTCGAGGGCATGCTGCTAGATGGATTATGAATGACGGTTCACGACCAAGCAGGAGACCAAACGAGTACTTGATGTTAGCAAGGCCTTTAAAAAGTGATCTCGTGCTTCGACTACCGGTTAGAGGAGGCTGATGGAGGTTGTTTTGGCCTTCCTGCTGCCATGGTTGGATTGGATGGCAACGTGCTAACCGTTGACAAAACGAATGTCGCACAGGGATCAATCCATTTTCGCACGATTCAAACTTTCAAATCTCTGTCGGACCAGCACTCAATCAGTACCGTTCCGACAAGCGGTGACGGAACAGCGCGCGCGTCGGCCATGCAGGATCCATGCGTCCTTCCCTCCACAAGATCGCAGGCTCCTTCGCACGTCACAACACATTCGCGGGGCGGGGAGGTGGTAGGATCAATGGTTGTACAAGCCTGCAATGACTTTTGCGCGCTCCGCGCGCACAAACATTGCCAAACACTACCGGTAGACGCAGTAAATTGACTGGCCGGGGTAGAGGATGTCGCAGAACCACTTGGAGTCGACTGCACGAACGCCAAGAAGTACGGCATGTCGCACCGCGGGACACAATTAATCTCGTGAAGCATGTCCGGATATATCCTACCACAAAAATCCCTCTCGTCGTTCCTTCTTGCACTAGTTTTATTGTCAAGCCTTTCGTCCTCGTTAAAGTAAGAATCCAGTGTTGTGTATTGCTGCACTCGACTGTCTAATTTGTGTAGCTCGCTCACGGCCTTTTTTCTCCCTCTCGCTCAGCTGCCGTCACGACGTTCCCTCCAACACATCAAGTCTCTCGGACGGTTCGCAACTACTACTTTCGACGCATACGACATACATTATGAAAGTCATTACATCTACAACTAGCTTGTCACGCTGCATGCTGGTATTGACTGCTGCAACGCTTCTGTCGTCGCAGTGCGTCCTAGTTTCCGCTGACGTGCCCTTTATTCGCTCCTTGACGCTGCGCGGCGGCGCCATTCGACCAAGGTCGCCCAACAACCGACCCAGCATTTCCGTGACGGCGACGAGCTCCAAACATCCAGCATTGACGGACAGAAAGTCATCAAGTGCAGCAACAACAAATGGTCCACCCGCTACAACCACCATTGGCGGCGCCTCCATTTCCAACGAAATATTCAATCTGGCCAAGGCGGTGGTTGGTGTTGGCGTTTTGTCGCTGCCAGCCGGCATTGCCGCCTTTGGCGATAGTCCATCCGCGCTCATTCCCGCACTCGGCGCGATTGCCTTGATTGGAGTATTGAGCGCCTACGGCTTTTATTTAATTGGCAAAGTGTGCGCCTACACTGGTGCCACTTCCTACAAATCGGCCTGGGAACGTTCCGTGGGACCATCGACGAGCTGGATTCCCGCCTGGAGCACCATGTGCAAAACGTTCCTGGCGTGCTTGGCCTACAGCATGGTGCTCGCCGACGTGTTTACGAGCATTTTAACGTTTACGGATAATCGCACGCAGGTGTTACTGGGCGTCACGGTGCTGGCGCTGCTGCCGCTCTGCTGGCTCAAGAATTTAAGCTCGCTGGCGCCCTTTTCGCTGCTCGGCATACTGGGCATGGCCTTTACGGCCATTAGCATGAGTAAACGGTATTTGGATGGGAGTTATGCGTTGAATAATGCTGCTGCATCGCTGCTGGAGCAAGTGCCCAAGCACTTGCAGCCACAGTTTGGCTCGCTCGGTTGGCGGGGAGCGTTCTCGTCGGGCAAGAGCTTGATATTGGTGTGCATGCTGAGTACCGCCTACATGGCGCATTTCAACGCGCCCAAGTTTTACTTGGAGCTGCAGAACAACACGCTGGCGCGATACCGGACGGTGGTGGCGAGCTCGTTTGGTATTTCCATTGTGCTGATGAGTTTCATTACGGCGATTGGATTCTTGACGTTTGGAAAGGCGTCGGCGGGGCTCATTTTGAACAATTACGCCAGCACGGACAGTTGGATGCAGTTGAGTCGTATTGCCGTCGCTGTGGCCTTGTTGTTTAGCTATCCATTGGCCTTTCAAGGATGTCGGGACGGAGTTTTGGATCTGTTAAATGTTTCACCCGCCAAGCGCAAGTCGGATGCCTTTTTGAACGCCACCACGGTGGTGCTCTTGTCGGCCCTGACGCTTCTGGCGGCGACGTTGAAGGATGTTTCGTTCGTATTGGCGTTTGGCGGAGCGACGCTAGGAAACCTGCTCACGTACGTGTACCCCGCTCTCATGTATCGGTCCGTTGTCAATAAGATGAACCTGCCGGGAGAAGGGCTTGGCGTGACGATTGCCATGTTGTCGGCGCTCTTGGGCATTGTCATGGGTGGCATTGGGGCTAACATGGCGTTGAAAAAGTAATAATTATTTTGTAGTACCTTCATTGGAGCAAGTAGTTATTTAATCATTCATGATAATGTACGTCATTATCGTTTAATACGATACGTGGCGTCGGTTTTGATTGTCGCTGGTTTATACTCCCGTGAACGAATCAGCCAAAGCAACATCGGGGATTCTTTGTGTGCCAGCACTGTCAAGAGGCTGACGTTGTAGTCGACCGGACGAATGGCACAAAGCGTCAGCTGACAGCGTGCTCGTTCGACTAATAATCCTGACCTGTCTACCAGGCGCGTAGATTTTGTGCATCTTCAGGTAGAAGGTATCCCAGTTGCCATCGCCATGAAGTGCCGTGGCCACCTTTAACGCACGAATGGCATCGTCAAGTGTACTGTTCTCGAAGAACGCTCGAAGGAAGAACATGACAGTTACATAGCAAGGATCGCCAACATGCTGGTGCAAAAGGTAATAGTGCAGTAAATTCAAAAGCAAGAGAGATGCGGGAGCGGTAAACTCAAGTAAATCGTCAAGGAATTTGCCATCAATCTTCAAAACCTCTTCTTTCTTCACCGGCTTTATTTGAGGGCCATGCAAGCGAAACATTCGAGAAAACCAAACCTCCCAATCGCGCGCATCCACAACTTGTTCAATGTGAGTTGTGACATCTACGCCCAAATCGATCTCTTGATGACTGACAAAGAAAAACGTCTTAAGAAAGCCCGAGGCTTCCTTGCAGGAGCATGAGCCACGACGATGTTCATACTGTAAAGCGTAGTGATCCATTAGAATCAACAACAGCATGGCACTTTGCATAAACCTTCCTACTAAATTGGTCAAGAAGTCAGCACCTACAATGAACAAACAGGTTGAGTCAACGTGAGGACTTTAATGTATGTGCACACAACAATCAGCGAAATTAGTTTACCTTGTAAAGGAGCTTGCGGATGCCCATGCTTAGTTGACATGTTGATGACCGAGAACAATGAATGAGCAGAAAAAGTGACAAGGTAATACAGAAAAAGTGACAAGGTAATACAGAAAAAGTGGCAAGGTAATACAGAAAAAGTGGGATGAGATGCACCGATGCACAATTTGAATTCTGCTGTTAATGGATTCCTGGTTGGCCACCACTCCTCCCTTTGTTGTCCGCTCCAATGAAGTCATTTTACAATTGACGTACCATCACCTCGCTGAGTGATGCGTTCTTCTGACGACTTGTCGTAGTCGTCACTTTGTCAAAGTACAGAAAAACTCCGTTGGCATTACTCGTTTGGCTTTCGCAGGTCTTGTGGCTACTGTCGATGCTGAATTGCTTGAGCGAATGCGTCAAAGCACGAGAGGACGCATCGACAAAGCACATTTTCGAACAGATAACGACACGACCAGCTTGACAACAGGATGTGGGAGGGAAAGGATGGCGTCAACGTCCTTGACGACAATTGTCCATCACGGCGCGGGAGGAGTCGCCAAAAATGACGGGTCTCACTGGTTTCCACCCTAACGAGACGCTGCGGAAAGTACGATGTACGATGTACGAAGCATTATATAACTGTACTAGCGCGGCACAAACGACGAAGCATCGAACATCAGTTGCAAGCAGCTGCTAGATATCATAACTCATCAAGCTGTTCACCATCTTCAAGAGCATGCTCATTCAAAAAGTCGGTAATGTAGTTTCCAACTTGCTCCTGCTCCAGCAAAAACCCATCATGTCCATCCTCACTATGTATGACACCAAGCTTGCTATTCGGCAGAAAGTCTGCCAACTCTTGCTGCTCAAACAGCGGATAGAGTACGTCGCTGTCAATGCCCAAGACGAGGGCTGGTATTTGCACCTGCTCCAAGACTTGCTTGACGCTGCTTCCTCGGCCGCGGGAAACGTCGTGCGAGTCCATTTGCTCCGTCATTTTCACGTACGTGACGGGGTCAAAGCGGGTCAGAAACTTGGTGCCTTGATATATTAAGTAGTTCTTGACCTTCCAGTCAGCCTGCGCGCCATATGCTGGACTGGAGGTTGCATTCGCTGATTGCATGCTGCGCCCAAACTTGGCTTGATAACCCATGGGCGTGCGATAGCTCACCATGCCAATCTGTCGGGCAATCTCCAAACCAGCCGTCGCCTGGAAGGGATCATGCGCAAACTTGGCATCGCGGAAAATGGCCTGCCGCTGCACCTCGCTCACTGCAATCTGCCAGGCCGTATGCTGGGCGCCGCAGGCAATGGGAACTATGGATCTCACGTAGGGTTGTCCGTCACTGTTTGTCACATTGCCATTGACAATGCCTCCCTGCGCGGCAAACTCGAGTACCTGCATGCCGCCAAAGGAGCCGCCAATGACAGCCTTGATGGACTTTACTTTTAAATGCTTCTGCAGCAACTGCAGTTGCAGTTTGACGGTATCCTGGACGGAAACGTCAGGAAAGTCCATGCCGTAGACATTGCCTGTATTTGGATTGACACTGGTGGGACTGGTGCTTCCGTAGCAGCTTCCCAAAATGTTGCAGCAAACGATAAAATACTTTGTCGTGTCAAAGGCCTTGGCCGGTCCCAGCAGATCGCTCCACCAAACGTGCAGACTGGCGTTGCCCGTGAGTGCGTGACATACCACTAGTACGTTGCTGCGTTTCTCGTTGAGCGTGCCGTAGGTTTGGTAGCGCAGCTGCGCCTGCGGCAGCACGACACCGGATTCGAGGGTAAAGTTGTCAACGGCGTAGGTATTTCCCGACGCATCCATGCTGCCGTACTCATCCTTCATGGCGTCGGATGACAGTGAATCGTTTAAAGCTGCTGCGGCTGTTGTAGAAAATGCATTGTTATTAATATTGTTTTTTGATGTTATAGCAGCGGAAGAAGGTGAGGAAGCTGTCGACAAGGCTCGATTTGTCATTGATGTTCGAAGGAGATGAGTCATCGCTCGCCTTTGCGCAAGGCGTGCTGCAGGAGGCGGATTTTGCGACTGATTTATGTAATTAAATTTCATAGAGAAAGTGCTTTGCAATGTTTTCTGCTCGACTCGCAGCAATGTCGAGTTTGCTGAATGAAGGAGCGAAAACGGCCTGCATGCATCTGTTGTTGGAACGAGTGTTCGAACGTTTCGCCATGCGCCAATCGTGGCGGGATTTCGAGCCAAGCAAAGCATTGCGATTCACTAGAGCAGTAGCAGCAGTAGTAGCAGGAGCAATCTAATTGAACAAGCAGTTACTTCCTATAAATGGCTTGATGCAAGTTGCAGATGGATTTGATGCTCGCGCGATTTTGTGGCCATGGTTCGTCACAATCGATTCATCAGTCTTGCTGCGACATAGTGTCACGCATCCGACCGGTATTGAAATTTTGGCGATGCACGATCGATTTATGACTAGCGGCGAATTCACAGTCAGTTCGGATGCTTTGAGACATTCGACTCCTCGGCTAAATGCTTTATTATACCCTAAAGACTTGCAACGTAAAGCCCCCATGCAACTGAACTTTATCCGACAACAAAACAAAGCCTATTGACAATTGCCAGCGACTTTGGAGTTCGGGTTTTCGCCGTCGGCTTATCTCCAATCGTGACTTTGGATCCAACTTCGGAGGATCGGGGAAACGTCAAGATTATGCCGCGATTTCAGTTTGATGGCAAGTTGTTGAGCAAATAATGAGCTCACAATTTCCAAACTCGATCAAGCATCAAGACTCTTTACCAAGCAACACCCACAAACTCACCATGTCAACCTTCAAGAGCAACGTTCCTTCCGAATTCATTTGCCCATTGAGCATGCAAGTCATGATCCAGCCATTGGTAACAAAGTCGGGCATTCACTTTGAACGATCCGCCATTCTCCAGTGGCTCGCCCAAGGCTCGGGAGTTTGTCCCATGACCAAGCAAGCGCTCAAACCATCCGACTTGGTCCCCGACAAGCGACTCGAAACGCGACTCCAGTTTTGGCGCGAACAACATGGCGTCGTTCTTTCCAGTGTGCTGCGCGAGCGAAAGCAAGAGTTCATTGGCATTTGCGCACTGGGTGAACGTGGAGGCAACGCGACTGCAGCGGTAAGGCGAGTGCCGCGCAGGTTGTTTCCTCGCGTCTTTGGCGCCAGCAAGGTTGGTGTTGCGGCGGCATAGCTTTCAATGCGCATCCTGCAAGGAGCGTTCCAAATATTACATGTATAGGCAAACAATAATCAGCAATTTTAAATTGTAGCTTGTGGCATGTCAAACTTAGCAGCCTCCGCGAACGTAAGTTGGCATAGCCTTTAGCGCTCACATCAATAGGATCTTTGCGCCACTTCTGGTTTGCGTCTTGTCTGCTTTCCGTTGCTCTTAGAAACTTTCAGCAACTGCCGCATGTCATTATCCAAGTCGGGAATCTTGAGAGGATCTGGAAGACAATAAACCATCATCCTGTTGGCAGCCGTGTTGACACAGCTAGCGCCAAACGGCTACTTGGATGACCAAGAGTGCGTTTACGGTAGCATCATAGATGCAGCTACCGGTAGTTTTTATCACAGGGCGCTGCTGTCTTTCTGCTTCATCAAAAGTAATTGTAGTGCCTTGGCGTGACATTGTGTAGCCTGTACCGTGAAAGCCATTGAATTGGCTCGGAATCCGAATCACTCATAGCTAGTTTAGAACTGCTGCGACAACGCCAGTCATTGTCGTCAAAATGGGATGCTACGATTGGCTGGATTGTCGAAATCGGATGCCGCAAGATCCGCGACTCACCATGGTGACGGCCAAGGGAGCTTTCCATGAACTTGACCACGACAGCTCCACACCTCCTGCAGTCTCACTCATCAAGCAGCAGCGTGACTACGACTACACTAGATTAGCATGCAATCAAAATTTCCTCGTCCAAATGACGGTGAAAAGGATGAAAAGATTCGTTTGCAGCAATCCCAACGATCCAAACTGCTGTGGCTAAGCATGCTGATTCTACTTTTCATTCTGTGTGCGGCCATGTACTTGGCGTCGTCCCCAAACGTCAAGCAAGCCCTGAATGTACAGCGAGTGAAAATGACGACGGAAACGGCCGCCAAGCTACGAAACATTGTTAGTCACGTCGCCAACGAGGAGCGACAAGTCAAGGAGAAGCAGCAGCAACCGAAAGCAATCGATCCAGTCGTTACCTTCTCGTCACTACTAGAGGCAGAGTACGGCAAGCTCGATGCTGAGACTCGTAGAATAAAAGCGACGGGCGTCATCATGGAGAAGGATCCAGCGTCGCAACGAGTCATTTCACAACTCCAAGATTTAGCGCGCAAGCTCATTGTGGCAAAGTACGGCCAGCGCTCCGCCTATCGCGTCCGACTCGATGTGGAGTTTCAACCATCCATTCCCGATTTTGTGGCAAACGGCAAGGACGGTAGCTTGATTATTGAAATGGCGCCCATTCACTTGATACCCGTGAGTGTCTACACGTTTCTGGAGGTGGCGCGCACGTATAAATCGGGCAGCTTTCACCGCAACGCCGATCACGTTCTGCAGGCGGAGGTACACTCCGGCGTGACCAAGAGTCTGCCCTTTCAAGAGTATTCACCAGAGTTTCCACACACAAAAGGCACGACGGGGTACTGCGGGCGGCCGTCGGGGCCGTGCTTTTACGTGAGCATTCAAGACAACATTCGCAACCATGGACCGGGGAGTCAGCAAAAGCATAATCCCTATGAAGCGGATGCCAATTTTGGAAGAGTCGTGCAAGGTATGGATGATGTGGTTCCGCGCATTCATACAGTGCCGCAAAAGGAGTGGCTTGACGAAAAGAATAAAGTGTACATACGAAACATGCACATTTTGGTGCCAAAGAATAACGACAATCTGGACGAAGGCTTTGTCGAATGGAAGCAAGAATTATAATATGCTATGGACGGCTCTAAAATCTGGACAAAGGTGAATGACCGAAAGGAGATGGTAGCTCTGTCGTTAATGAGGCGTTTGTAAACTACGGGCGCCACTGATGCTACGTACTGGGAGTTGTGAGAGTGGCAGGTCGCAAGTCTTGATATTGCTTCCGATGCAACATAAAAAAGCAACGCGCTTGGTACTACATTATAGTAACAATTGTAGCTCTTGCAACTCAATTAAATCTATGCATCGCAAATAGTGTAAAGACTGTAATGAACACAATGAGAAACGCCAATGCGTGGCTGGCCAAGCACGACACTGGAACCTTGTCCAGCTGCGGCCAGTAAGTAACTTTGGTGACGCGGTAGCGGCAGCCAACAATGTCTTCCTTGTCCTGAATGCCAAGGAGAATTGTCACTGCCATGCACAAGTAAATGGCAGGTCCGAGAGCTGTATGCAGACGCAGAGCCGACGCCGTTTCGGTTGGCTTGAGGTTTCTAACATTGACGCCAAAGGTACTCGCGCCCGCAAATAGCTGGTAAAAGTACAGCGCCAGTACCAACACTCCGATCCACGAGTGCAAACTGTACAGATTGGCAATCAAACCACTGATTGGGTCGTCATGCGCGTGAAACACTCCCACAATCCCCATGATCAAGCACACACCAGCCACCACCCACGGCAGTGCGTGCAGAACAAACTTGACCATCCATCGACTATTGCTGCTGCTACTGCTGTTGCTACTGCTGAATACAGAAACCCGAAAGGCCAGTGACGCCAACGTCATGAGCATAAAGGCCGTCGTCATGCAGAAAATATGCCAGTTGAACGCCAAGGAAGCGCGGCCGGGCCGCCAGCCCAAGCCGCCCAGCAAGTGAATCCAAACACTTGCCACGCCCATGGTGGGAAGGCAGAGAAGCTGCGCCAACGTGCCAAACCTGCGTTGCCAGTGATGAAGATGATTGTCTTCGTCTTGGTTATTTTCGTCTGTGCTGCTGCTGCTGCTGCTTGGTGGAGAAGCTGTCGGAACATTGTCACTCGTCGTAGTCGGCAGCAGCAGCAACGGATCCGATTCGGTCGGTGACCTAGCGTCGTAAAAATCATTCGACAAATAGTTGGCCATTGTATGCGCCATGACTTGATGCTGTCTGATGTAATGCTGGCGGCCTTTTGCAGGGCGCATCAACGTGACAATCTTCCATCTGAGTTTTTACTCCCACAATCCATAAGCGTGCTGCACACGTGTACAAATTCACTCGTGCTGTACTTACAAGCAGCAATGACAAGGGTCTGCTACCGGTATGCCGACGATTCTCGAATGGGGCCAGTTAGACAAACGTCTGCTTGCGCGATAGTCTTCCATATAGTATTATGTTGGTCGACATGGGTAGCGCCGAAAGTGCACACTGCTCGGTTTTCTGTTCCGACAAGGTAGCAGTGTCGCTCCATTTTCGCACGACTCGAGAAGATCTTGTCATTGAGCAGCGCTGCGGCATGCCTAAATTCGAAAATTCGACCAAGCAGCGGCGGCTTCCAACAGCCGCACACAAGAATGCGAACTAAAAAAATGTATCAGGAAGGCTCGCCTGGCTATTGGGCACTGCGCTTGCCGGCCTGGTTCTCGTTGGCTTCTGTGACATCAAGCGGAGCACGACGACCTTGATCACGTTTCAAATGCAACCGCTGCTGCTTCAAATGAACCCATCGGCCAAAAGGTCGCGGAGAGCAACTTAGCGGAACAACCTCTTGCACAACTGTTTGCAAGCTGCTCGCCGGGGTGTCCGATTTGGCAGGGATGCTCAAATACTACGATCGTTTAGTAACGGCAGTCGTCAGCTGACTGCACAACACTCGTGACTCCTTGGGATGTCTCTCTGCTTGCACTTGTAAACGACGCGGACGTGCTTTTCTCCTCATGTCCCCTTGCGACGATGCGGTGTGACGGTGAAAAGAATGACGCTCACATAAACATCCCGGCGCCCTCGCCCATCATGCTCAAAGTAGAAGCTCGCTCACAGAACTAAAACACTCATCAATTTCCTCACAATATACGCAACGCACTTGACAATGGAGAATGAACAAGGTACCTAGTATCAGGCAAAAGCAAGTTTCTGTAACTAGCGTAGCTTTATTATTTACTTAGCAGCAGCATACCACTCCTTCACTTCCGGAAGCGCCTTGAAACGTTCAAGAAACGCGGTAAGCTCGGGATACTTGCTCAGCGAGTCGGCTGGAACGTGGTCCATGTAGCCACGCGTGAACGCATTGAGCTGGCAAAAGGCCGCGCAATCCGCAATCGTCGGCTGATCCTTGCTCGCCATCCAAACGCCACCACTCTTTTCAATCATGCTGGCAATATGCTTGGCATGCTCGGGCAGCTTGGTCTCCAACCAGTTGGTCCGCATTTGCTTAATCTTCTCCTTGCCTTCGTCCGTCTTGCCAAAGTCTTGCGGATATCCAAAGTCTTGCGGACTCATACCCATGTACAAACAGGGAGACCAACTAGTCCAAAAGTCATTAACAACACCAAGGGCTTCCTCAATGTCGAAGAGTTGCTCGCGCGGATACAAGGTATCACTGCATGTAGCGCCAACGTAGCGCAGCATGGCCATGCTTTGCGTCCGCGGTGCACCACCGTCAATCGTCATGAGCGGCAACTTGCCACTGGGCGTGGTTGGTTTCAAAGCAGGCCAGTTGCTAAAGTTGACGCGGTCGTCCTCAAAGGGCGTCTTGCTCAGCACGAACGCCAAGCGGACTTGTTCGCCGACTCCGGCAATGTCAAAGTACGTGAGTTTGATGGATGGCTTGGTGGCGGATGTCATGGTAGTCGAAAATAGCAATGAGATGATGGCGAAGAATAAGCTGACGAACATGTAAGCGTAAAGGTTTGAGTGGTTGTCGAGGGCGACTGATCGTCCAAGTAAAGCCGGAACGAATCCGAAGCAAATCGAAGCTCGAATAGATTCCTTCTTGTGAGCGTTCATGGTGGAACGTTTTGGTTGGCTAGTTTAAACAGTCGCAGTACGACACTTAGCTATCGACGCTTTTAGTGCTAAAGGTATTTCGCGAGTGGAAATCTCAGATCCCTTGGCTACAACACTTCTTGTTACTGATAAAACATTTCTTTCTGATTTTACATTACAACTAATATAGTAGAGGTTCTAGTTTTTATCTGTATATGGGCTGGCAATATGATTTGACTTGGCTACACTTGCGACGCGTTTTGCCTGCCCCTGCATCGTCGCTAACGACTCCCTCCGCGATTTGCCTGACCACTGCCTCGTCGCTATAAAATTTACTGTGAAATTTGTACAACAGCTTACCGTATTGTGGTTTAAAGATATACTTAGTTATCACTGCAAAGGTTTATATTTACTGTAAGTACGCGCTTCCGGTACTTGTCCAATTATTACCGCAAATCATCTTGAATGGACTTTGTTGATCAACAGTGGCTGTAGCTCCTCATCGCACGGAACAGTGTCTCGTTGGTAAGTCTATCTACTGCAGAAACGCAGTCATTGCCAACACGGATGATGCTCCCAAGCACTTTGCGAAGGTTGCAGTGGCACCGGAATCAATGATGTCGCCGACATTGTCGCCAACGTCTTCATTGTTGTTATCATCGCCGTCTTCACCGTCATCACCGTTGTTACTATCAATCACGCCATTGTTATCACCATCGTCACCATTGCCATCGTCAGTGTCAATCACGCCATCATTCTCGTTGTCGGCGTTCGAAGTGATGACCGTCGTTGGCGCACTGGCAGGCGCATCTTGGGCCAGGTTCATGGTGCATGCCGAAAGGATGACCGTGATGAGAAGAAGCAACTTGGAACGAAACATGTTAGGTATTTAAAAGTGAGGTGCTGCGTCGTTTTAAGCTCTGGATTAAGTTTGTGAACATCAATCGTCCATGCTCAGTCCATGTGATGTTGACGCCCCAGCGGGCGACGAAGATCTTCGACAAAGTCGCGAGCTACGGGATAGCGCCCATCGAAGTCTCTCATTTGACACGATTCTGTGAGTCTCTCTGCGACGTTTTGGCAGACACGCAACACCATTTTTAGCTATCGAACAAAATTCTTGATTATTATGAGCGAGTATATATTATATTAAATATGTTGCCTGCCTTCCAATGCTTCAGCAACGATATCAAAGTACCAACAACAGTTTAGTCAGACCGGAAGATATAGACGGCTCGTTGCACCGGGAATGCCAGCAACCTCCATAATAGCAGCTGCACACTCGCAGCTTGTCATAGGCTTGTTATAGCAACCAACTGATCGTTTGTTTTTACAGACGAGTGTAGCGTAATGGTGTCGCTTCTGTGTGTCCTCGTGTCATCATTCGTCTGCAGTAAACGTTAGCCTTCTTGGTGGTAGTCTTGAAAACGCTTGAGCCCGCAATTGCACTAAACTTGCGAAAAAGCTGCGGACAAGTGTACCGCGCAGACTGCCAAGAAAATAAAAGCTAGTTGCACGCTAGAGTACGACATACTTGCATTTTCCATGGGTAACTTCAACTATTAATTACGGTAGATGGAAGTTTACAGCACTACATCAATTCATTCCCCATAGCACATAGCTGCTGTCCTGTCTACTGCAGAAACGCGGTCATGGCGAGGACCGATGAAGCTCCCAAGATTTTTCCAAACGATGAAGCGGCAGAAGAGTCGCCACTATCACCAAGAATGCTGTCCTCCGAATTGGCATCATCCGTGTCGTCCTCGGCCGTCGCGTTCACTGACGGCGCAACCGCCGGCGACTCTTGCGCAAGGCTCATGGAGCACGCCGAAAGGACGATGAGTAAAAGAAGGAGCAAGTTGGCACGGAACATCTTGTTGCTGACTGGTTGGTATAATAACTGGCCACACTGCGGATCCGTTTGTGGACGTGCGATGGAGACGATGATGTGAAGCATCGGCACGCGCAAGCATGCGGCGCTTCGAAGGATCTTCATAAACAGCGGCGCGCCGTTTTATCGAAATCTGTTTGGCACGACTGCTTACCAGTAACGCTGCGACGAAATGAGAGGATGCATTAGCTATCTACAGTAATCCTATTCAATAGAAATACATGTCACCATGGAATGGTCTACACAATGGGCATGGCCAATATTACGTAGCCAATTTCTCACCCAAAGCTAACCCGTAATTTGCGACGAGCAAGAATATTGATATTGCATCTTCTTTCGACTGCAGCGTATGGGCGTACGTATGAGCTCGCTACTGCTAAGGAACGCAGCGCCACATGCACTCGTAACGAACGGTCCATTGCCCATATCTTCCGGTCCGCTTTTCGAGAGAATGAAGGTGTTGCATGCATGCTACCAGTGTGCGTGTGAGTGCTTGTACACCTGGGTGTGAGCCGCTTGGCCGACAGCGCGCGATAGTGCAATTATAGTATGTCATTGATCGCAGCATGGCTCTGATGTCTTGTATCACAAGCTCTACCATGAGCAGAGTATGAGTATCGCGTTTCACTATACGTGAATGCTATAGTTATACCGATATGCATTAGTCTAGCTTACAAATTATTGCACTAAGAAGTCTGCTACGCAATACCACCTTATGCAACATCATTGTTTTACAATGCAGCAAAGTATCATTCCGAGCACCCTTTTTATTGCAGAAGCGACACCACTGACAGTAATAGTAACCCTCCCAAGCGTTTCGTAATAGCTGCTCCACTGGTAGCCGCATTGTCATCCAAGATGCTATCCTCCGAGTTGGCATCGTCCGTGTCCGCTGCCGCCGTCGTTGGAGCAGCAGCAGGCGCACTAGTAGCACCACCAGCCGCAGGCGCGCTAGTAGCTCCTCCAGCGGCAGCTTGCGGCAAGGTGGAGAGTGGATAAAAGATGAACACGTCCTCGCATTCCACGCTGCGTCCATCCGGCAGGTTGCTGCAGTCGGCGCTCAGCTCCTGCATGTCATTGTCATCATCCAAACAGAGACTGCACGCGCGGCACTCCTCATTGTTCACCAAGACGGTGCAGTTGCCCACGTTTTCCCACGACACACTGACGCTCACATTGGTTTCGTAGTCGGCCGCATTGTCGAGCGTCGACACGTCCGTGCCATTCTCCAGTCCATTGTAAAAGAAGAAGTCGTACGTATTGGGACCAAGGTAAACGGTCGTGCCATTCTCCAGCATGGCCGGGGACGGCGTCGTGCCGCCGTACGTGGCGCAAACGATGGGGTCGTTGTCTTCGCCTTCGAAATCAACCTCGGCGCACGTGACAGTGGTGCTGAGAAAGGCGGCAGCGTCCGCGTAGCGAGTAGTGCATGATGCAATCAAGACTGTCAAGAGAAGCAGGGAGGAACGAAACATATTATATATATAATGTATCTTCGTATGTAGTAGCAGCAAGGCAGCTGGCAATTCGTGGCAATGGTTGCAGTCGGAACAAGCGCAAGGATCCATGGTCGAGGTGCATCAAAGATACTCGGCACGGGCAAGCCGTTGCGACAAATAATATATGAGCGCGCGCCTGATTATGAGTTTCGCTGCGACGCTAGTTTTTTCCGAGTGGCTAGCTACCGTGCGAAAGCCAACGGGAATAGGCAGCGGAAATACAAAGCAATAATGGAGTTAATTAATTGAAAAAAGATATAGTTTTGCTATTGACATCAATATAAATGGCAAATACAAGCAAATTGATAATGCCCCAGGAGTCTAAGCTGGCGAGTCATTCCGATGGCTGGATTCAACTTGCAATAGATCCTCAAGGCCATTAAATTTTGGTAATTGAAATACACTTGCCAAACGCTCAGTAGTTCGAATAAGCAGTAGATGGCTTGTCGTTACCATTCAACATACCCTATTCAAGTGACGAAAAGTATTCATTCGCTAAGACATTACGATTGCAAGGCGATTGGACTTTAGCCGCGACTATTACAAGATTGCAACTTTTCGTTTATCCAAACAATCTACCTAATTAAATATTCATTTCTATTTACTAACGTAGACTCCTTGATCCACTGTGAACAATCCAAACTGATCCGCCGCCGATCGCCCAAAGGCTTCCAAATGCCCCATAATGGGACAGTTTCCACCACAATTTTGCGCGGTAAATTCAAGACTGGCGCTGGTTCCCAAATACTTTTGCGTATCCACGTGAAAGAATCGCACCTGGTCGCTGCGGCGCCAGTGTTTCGACTTCTTGTTCACACATTCGACAATAAAATTGTCACCATTGTCTCCTTGACCATCGCCTTGTCCATAGGCAGACATTTCCTGCTGCCGACTCAGTACGCTTGGAACGGCGTGCGAGTGCAGATTGCGCCGCGTGTTCAAATGCGTCAAGCGAATCGTAGCGCCGCACGCAATCAAGGTTCCGGCAATGCAGTCGGGCTCGCCGTGTTTGGCGCGAATCCACCAGAGTGTATCTGTCGTGACGGGGTCCTGCACGAATGTGACAATCTGCTGGCCGCTGCCGGCATTTAGATTCTTGGGCTCGCTGTTCAAGTAGTAGTTTGTTTCCTTGTGCTTGATTTTGATGGCGCTGCCGCACGTGACGATGGACTCGTCGTCGTCGTGGCTGCTGCTGCTTGATGCGGCGCGGCAAACGCTACAGATGAGAAGGAAAATGGAGAATATGGAGAAACCGATTCTTTTATTATTTATTGTATTCGTCATGATGATCCGTCTCTGCAGGTTGACGCTGTGAGTAAGGCAGACGAAATCTCGTCATGGCCGAACATTTTTCCGTCGGCAAGTTCCTCGTGGCAGAAACGGAGCGACATAATGGCACGCCGGGCGAGTATGCCTGGCTCGTCGCTTGGCGTCGAACAAGGCGGAACATAAACGAAAGTATGTCGCACCACGACCAAATTGGCGATGAATCCGTCGATTAATCGACCCACCACAGAATTTGCAAGCCGACGACTACGTGACAATGCAAGTTCAGGCCTCTGCTCCGCAGTGGCTTTGTTTCGAACGCGAGTCTACTTTGTGAATCGCCAGTAGTAATGCGGGAGAGACGCCCAACTTGAGCGTCAAGCGTCACGAATCACGAGCAAGCCTTTTGACGACTACCTTCTCGCTGTCCTCTCCATCAATCTCGCAACCCGACTCTTCCGAAACAGTAAAATGATAGTTGCAGTTTGCTGCTCCACAGCAACGCAGTCTTTGAGCTTCTTCGTGTCAGATGCAATTTCCTTTCTTTCATCGAAATTGCGAACGATCAAGGCTCGCGGCTCGCCGAATACAAGCAACAAGCACTCTCATTTCGGCAGTCCGCGTATTCGATAGTATATGCTGCTCCGTATCGATCGTTTGCAACCCTTTTATTGTCCGCAAATCCAAAGCGACAAGTGATGCGTTCGCTGAAGAGACTAGACGATTGACAGTTGCAACGTCGCTTTTTACATTGTCAACCCTTAACACGAGCGCGACTTTCCACACAGCCACACAGCAACATGGCATTACCGAGCGATGCAACGCCCTGATATGAAAAAATGTGGCAGCCGCTAGCCAACTGGTTCTTGGGTTGTTATGAGTGACGACTGTGTATGGTCGCGTCGAATAAGGGGGGGAAAGCAGCCGACACAGACTATAACACACGATTGCAGCTGAGATCAGTGTAAATGATGATGAGATTCCCTTTCTGTTTGTAGACGAGTGCATACCTTTTGAAAATGCAAGATCTGGCAGCAATTAAATAAAGCTTTTGAACTTTTAAATACTGCTCGGAACAAGCGATGAGTGGTTGGAGAGCCGTTTTCTTTTGCCGAATCGCAAGCTTCGCCACTCTACAAGTGACAGTAGCGGAAAACTTAAAGAGCAATGCAATACTAACAAGTTAAGCATCTATGTCATACCCATACCGGCGATTCAGTTCCTCGTCGCTGACAAAATGCGATCCTCCACCGCATCTCCATCCGCCGCCTTGCTTGTACCATGTGAACCCAGCTGGACATGCACTGATGGCCCGAAGGCGTGCACGGGTAGCTTCCGTGCGACGTCGTTCCTCTTCCAGTTGAATTCTCACTTGCTCCAACCGCCTTCGCTCCATTTCTGCTTCGTGACGACGTCGCTCTTCCTCCTGTTCGCGCCGTTGGCGTTCCTCTTCCAGTCGTTTCCTCTCGAGCTCGAGTTGCGCCGCGAGACGACGCTTTTCCTCGGCAACAATCTCTGCCTGAATGCGAGCTTCTTCCTCGTCCAACAAGCGTTGCTCCTCTGCAAGTCGCTTGACTTCAGCTTCGTATCTCTCCCTGCATTCCTCGCTGTGTCTGACATGCTCGTCGTAAGCCTGCCTTGCTTGGAAGGTTTCATTCTCGTGGTCTTTATCTCGAGACTTGGCGGCCTGCAGCGCCGCCCAGACATCATCTGGCACTCCATCGTCCCTTCCATCGTCTTTTCCATCGTCCTCTCCATCGTCCCTACTCATTTCAAATTTATGCGAACCGCATTCTGAATCTTCGTCCTTTACATCGTCCGCCTTGCCCTCTGCTTGTTCGAATTGGAAACTTTGATCGCCCATTTCTGCTCCTTGGCTGGCGAATGCTTTCTTTTGTTCGCTGTTCGTAGATTCGGCAATGGCTGTAGGGAGCAAATCAACATCATTGATTCTTTCACTCATACCCGGACGTCTATGTTTTGGTTTGCGAGATGTGATCATAGCAGCCATGGCTTCGTCAACGTCGGCGAGTTCAATATTCCGACCGGTCGTCTGTTCTGTACTATCATACGCCCGAACAGCCCAATTAGATTTCGCCTCGTCCCATAACTGTTTCACGTCACGACCGTTAGCCCAGCCGTCGTAAGTGATGAGTTCTTCGCAACCAGTCCCAATCTGGTGCAATACTTCGCTATTGAGTGGCGAAAAGCCATCCCGTTGACAGCACCGATCGAAAAATGACGCACAATCCTGTGGGTCCCAGTCCGGAAACTCGAAAAAATGCTGAAAGCGACTTCGTAATCCACTGTTGGCTCGAAGCATTTCATCTATCTCGTAAGGATAACCAGCAATGACGATAGTCACGTCCTGATAGTCTTCGCTCGTCATACCGGCAACTAGCGTATCACATGCTTCGGCGCCAAAACTACCTTTCGAAAGATTGTAAGCTTCATCAACGAAAAGGAGTCCGCCTTTTGCTTCACGAAGTTTCTCGCGCACTTTGGGGGCTGTCTGGCCGACGTGCTGCCCTTGCAAATCAAGAGCTGCCACTTCCACCACTTTATCCGATGGTTTCAGCCCCAATCCAAACAATACGCGCGCGATGCTGCGAGCAACCGTTGTCTTGCCCGTACCTGCATTAGAAAATCTAACGTGAGTTAAAAAGATTTCAGTTAATCCACCATCGGCGCTTCTGCTCCTTACCTGGCGAGCCAGTGAACACAAAGTGTCCGAGTGTGGGCAGCCCATTGCCTTCCCGGCGAGCCACGGCCCATGTTTTCCTCAGACGTTCAACTTTCTCTTTAATCTTCTCCATTCGGAAAAGTGTTTCAAGATCAGAAAGAGGGTCATGATTGGGATCAAGATTAGATATCTTGCCAATCCTAGCCATGACCATTGACTCCAGGGCGCTCTTTACATCAGACTCGGCAATGGACTTCTCAATCACCGGGACGCTATGCACTCGCTCAGACCGGTTGCTTTTGGTCTCCTTCCAAATCTGTACTACATCGCGACCATTACCCCATCCGTCAAGTTGGCAGATACGGCTGCATCCTTCGTGCATAACGGCAGCGACTGTTTCCTGGAGCACAAACCCTTCTTTCGACGCTAACGACGTAAAGTAGTGAACACAATCATCTGGCTTCCAATCCTCAAACTCAAAAAAGTTCGTGAAACGACTTTTTAATCCGACGTTGGTGTCAAGCATTCGATTTATCTCTGTCGAATAGCCGGCAATTACAATGATCACATCGGAAAAATCCTTGCTGGTCATTGCAGCGACCAAGGTATCGCAAGCCTCAATGCCGTATTGGCCTTCTCCTAATCCATATGCTTCGTCAATAAAAAGAATACCACCTTTCGCTTCTTTCAGTGCATCATTGACCTTGGTCTTCGTGTGCCCGACAAAGTCAGCCGTAAGGTTCTTCGCAGAAGTCTCGACAATTTTATTGGAAGGTAAAAGCTGGAGACCGAAAAGGATGTCCGCCATGGCTCTCGCGACTGTCGTCTTTCCCGTACCTTCAAATGAATTAGATTTAGATGTTTTTTCGTTTGCAGAAGCTTATATACCAGAAGGTACTTACCAGGCGAACCTAGAAACACGAAATGGCCAAGGGTCGGTTCGTCGCCACCCTCACGTTGTTGGACGTCCCAGTCCAAACGCATTTTGTTGAGTTTTGCTTTTACCTTGTCCATTCGATACAGTTGGTCAAGTTGAGAAAGCGGATCAGCATGTCGTTCACCGCGGGCAAGACCAGGATCCTCAATATCATTGCGATTTAATATAAAGTTTGTCTCAGATGCACGTTTTGCGGCCTTGAGCATTGCTTTGTTCACTAAAGTTTCAACGCTGCCTGCATTGCCAAAGTGTGTCTGCTTCTTCTGAATTTGCAATATATCTAAAGCTTTTTCTCGGAAGGAAAAGTCGGCGTTGACTTCATTTACCTTTAGATACGAGTCAAGAATTTCTAAAAGTTCATTCTCGCTATAGTCCTCGAAATAGAAAGCTTGATCTTTCGGAAATCGGCGAGCAAGCCCAGGGTTTTGATTTTCAATCATCTTGATCATTTGTACTTCATATCCTACAAGAAGCACCGCAATATCATCAGACGAGGTGCCTTGGACCTTCTCGACAAGCGTATCGAGCACTTGCTTTCCATATAAATTGTCATCGAGACTATATGCTGGGAACGTGTACGGTACAGTACAGAGGGATGGCATGAGTTAAACAAAGTTCACGAGAATCAGAAATCGCAGTGTCACCGAGCCATACCTTCGTCGACGATCAGCACCTTTCCCTTCGCGCCTTCCAAAATCGCATTAGATTTTGACTGTGATTCACCGACATGACTGCCAACAAAATCCGAAGCTGCCTTCATCACAACGCCGCCAATCGACAGAAAACCTAGTTCTTTCAAAAGGCGTCCATATAACTTGGCGAACGTGGTTTTCCCCGTGCCTGCATACAACAATTAGCGATTAATGTCATGTGATTCTTGATACAAGTTGCACTCGACCTAACAGATACTCACCTGGATTGCCCATTAGCAAGCGGTTGAGGGACACCGGTAACTGCTGTTTGCCAAGGAGTTCTAACTGATAATTTGTGCCGCATAATTCCACAAAATCTTGGACGCTCGATTTTATTCGTCTCCAGCCTATCTTACAGTCGATCTCATCCAGGACCTTTTGCAACTTTTCGCTTGATAGACGGGGATCTGTTCCAATCACATCTTCAATTGTCAGCCGCATAGTATCAAGACCAAAGTTCCGTCCAAGACGCGCCATTGCGGTTTGCGTCGCCAGTTCGAGGCGTCGGCGGACCTCCTGGACAAGGAAGAAAAAGGTGATTAGCAACAACTTGCTTTACGGCAGCAAGAACCACATGCCAACGAACACGTACTCTCGCATTGCCAAAGCCCTTTCCTCCCTTCATTTTCGTCAAGCGTCGTCCGACTACATCAGACACGCCATCGTCCTCCTCCCATTTTCTCTTTGTTCGCATCTCGGCCCAAATCGTTTTGAGTTCATCCTCGTCAAAATCCTCGAATTGCACCTCGCGGAATCGGCTCTTCAGACCTTCATTATAGGCAAAAAACTTCTTCTGAAAGTCATCCTCGTATCCGGCAAGTATAACTGAAATACGGTCGCGATCGTTTTCTGTTAACGTTAAAAGTTCATTCACGATTGGTTTCCCCTTGAAGTCATTGACTGGGTCAAGATCATAGGCTTCGTCAACGAAAAGCACTCCATTGAGCGCACTGTTGATAGTCTTTCGAAACTCATCAGCGCCATCATCTTTGACGGCTTGCGCAGTGCATTCGAAAATCTTGTTCTCAGCCCGAATTCCTGAATCACACAAGATGGCTGCAAACAGTCGGGCCACCGTTGTTTTCCTGGCAGTGACGGAAGTAGCTATGAGTACGTGTGATATTGGGTCAATTCAGGCAGCGGCTTTGAGCTCGTACTTACCCAGTCCCTGGGTTACCTAAGAAGCAATAGTTTGCAGCTATCGAATTCGCTTTCCGCGTTTCATCGTCCATTGTTTTCAGCTGTAGAGCTGTTTGCCATATGCGCAATGCTTCTTGTTTAACTTTCAACAAGCCCGTCAGGCGCAAGAGATCACTAGTTGCCTCAGATAACGTGTCCGCAGGATGATGAGTTTGGAGATCAGTCCATTCGCTCCATAGATCAGCGTGAGGATCCGACTTCTTAATGGCTGTGCTTTGCATTAGCGTCCCATTCACGATGTCGCGCTCGGCTTGGCTCAATACGTCAATCTGTAGAGGGAAAAACTCGAAAA
This sequence comes from Mayamaea pseudoterrestris, assembly GCA_027923505.1. Lineage (NCBI taxonomy): Eukaryota > Bacillariophyta > Bacillariophyceae > Sellaphorales > Sellaphoraceae > Mayamaea > Mayamaea pseudoterrestris. The sequence continues at coordinate 791,870 of BROI01000013.1, forward strand.
ACGTGGAGAGCAATCTAGTGCAATCACGGCTCTCGAGTCGAGCTGCCACTATCAAGGCCCATGGATGAAGCAAGTCATGAGTTGAGCGCACATGGCGGATGTACGTGTCGAAATGAGATTGAGCTTCAATTTGCGACCACTGCTGCAACAATTCTGCTGCCATGAGCAAGTGCAAAAGCGGGGCATCCAAAGTCTGTGACAAAGTGCGAATGTATTTGATGCCTTTCATTGCTGCAGCATCAGGATGAATGAATTGCATCTTATCCAAAATGCTCTGTTGGGCATTAGAAGGAATGCTATCATGATCGATGCCTCCGGTCCATTGCACATCAAGCTTGTAACCTTCAAGCCTTGTCGTCTGGAGCATACTTTCAGCACGCGCTTCTAGTTCTTCTGTAAAAGCAAGATCTGAGTCGACAGACGATTCGTCGTCCAGTTCGGCCTCAGTAGTCTGGACTCCATCTGGGTTGCTGCACGCGGCAACAAGCAAACACCCTTTGGGTGGTAGATTGAACCGCAATGATCGACTTTCCACACACTCGGGTTGTACGTCAGCGAGGCTTTTGGAGAGGTCGAGCAGCTGCTGTCGGGACAGAGTCAAACGGCAGAATGCAACGACCGGGTACGGATCAAAAACAAGCAGATTGTGAATTTTGTCAAGTTGGTAAGTCATTGAGTCGTATCCGTCGAAGGCAATTCCTCGAGCTAGCTTTTCCTTTAGCTTAGAATTGCTTGGTGGTGGGTCCTTAAGTACTTTCGTTTTTGCAACTGCAGCGTAACCAAGCAGCAACGTACAGGATTCTCCCTTGATCGACAAGTTAGCAAGATTCTCTTTGCTCCATAGCATGCTTATCATCCCATGAAAGCTATTGGCACCATTAACGAAAAATTTGGGATTGAAAGAATCCAATCCTGCATTCTTTCGTAGAAGGTTTCGGAAACAAGGAACACGAGCGCTTTGGAAGTACCACTTTTCGTGGATATCACTACATTCAAGCAACCTTTCTCGACAAATCTTTAGCAGCTTCTTTTCTTTCTGGATAAAGAGCTTGTCGCGGTTAGGAAACCATGTGATACATTCATCAGGAATGCCATGAAGCAGCTTTCTAAATTCGGCTTCTCCAGTAAACGCAGCCTGATTGTCGATCGCCCGATTAGCTTCGTCGAGCGAACAACTTGGGCAGTCAATAGGGACACCTTCTGAGCATTGCTTGATGCCTGGCACCGTGTGCTTTCCAGACCGGCATGTCCAAGTTGACGCGTCCAAGCAAGCTGCCTGGGCATTAAAGTCGCACGGAACCTCAAGCTTTTTGCTGCAATTGTTAAAATTCCAGCAGTCAACAAGCTTCGTAAAAGGGCAAACAATGTCGTTTTCACCGGCCGAGTACTGTTCAGCTTCAAAACACTTTGCCTCGACAGTGTGACCACATGCAAGCTTTACTTGCACGATGCTTAAGCATTCATGGATTGCAGCTCTGCTACTCAACATTGATACAAGTGTGGAGCAGCTCTTTGGTGTCACGTGGCCACACGGAAGAACCATTGTAAGTGATTGATTGCAGGCCGATGAAATACTCCGGCATGCATCCGAAGAGAGCTTTTCAAGATCAAATGCAAGCCGGCTACTTTGGGATATTTCCTTGTCCTTGTAAATCTTCTCATAAACATCTGGCTCCCACAATGATGCTGAAACCAGGTCTTGCTTAACAAAACAAGAAACTCGTATCTCGTGTCCACAAAGCGGACTCCTCATATGCACCTTCACACGACAAGGCTTCGCCGGTGTGTATACTTCCGAGCACATGACTTCTTCAACATGACCGCAATTACGAACCAATTTAACTTTTTCGCGGCAGCCTGACAAACCAAAGTTCGACTGACGAGAAGACACGAGGCCTTCTTTAAACTCAAGCGCAGCAATCGGGGCGGTTATACCAAGCGCCGTCAGCTCCTCTAGCTTCGTGCATGAGAGACGAACTGGGTGACCACAGGAGGGATGCCTTCCATTGACAAGTGTACTGCACGGTGAAAGGGAGCAATTTCGGGCAAAAGCTTCACGGCAGGCCATCGTCATTGTATGACCACATGTTCGAACAAGTGTAACTTTCTCTTGACAAGCGAAGTCCTGAGGACCGTAAATAACACCCTCCTTTACTTGGCCAACAATTTCAGCATTGACCCCGGTCCAGTCGCTAAGCTTGAGCGCCACTAAACAGGGTACATCTTGAACGTGCCCACAACGAGGCAACCGAACGCTTACAAGCTGGTCGCAAACAAAAGTCTCGCGACCTGCTAAGATTTGACTTTTCCGACAGCACTGCAGTTTCTTGGAGTGGCCACATGGTGGATCGTATATGTCCTCCTGCTTACAGGCCACGAGATTGGGTTCAGCGTTATACATCGACAGCTCGTTGCACTTTACTTCTAAAATATGACCACACGATGGAAAGGTGTATGGAACTGGCGACATTAACTTGCAAACGGGAAGGGACATTTGACCGGCAGAAATTTGTCTATCCTTGCTACACGCCAACTTGCTGGTGTGTCCGCAGGGGAGCGTTCTTATCACCTGAGTGGGACACTGGTAAAAGGACATGACAGATTCATAACTCGTTGAATTTTGTGCAACCGCAGCATTCTTAAACGCTACGGAGCATGCTACCTTCCCGGGATGCCGGTCGCATGGTGACTCTAATTGCACTTCGCACTGTTTTCTATGCTGTTTCACGGGCCAATGACAGTCAAGCGAACAAAAATGTCCGCACCCAAGTTTATGCTGGCAAGGCTCTTTACAAAATCCTCGTCGAAGTTCCCGATCTGTTGATGCCAAGAACGTATTGCTGCGGTGGACTGGACAACAAAGAGGCAGCGCCGGCCCAGTTCTCACGCCGCTGAATAGTTGGTCACTGTTTTGTTGTGAATAGGTATCATCTCCTCTCGCCATCTTGAGCTGCTCAAAGGTCTGCGCCCAATGAGCCGGCACACCAGAACTCTCGAAATAGCGAGTGTTTGCAATGAGGTAACATCCCAAACGCGCCCGACTCAACAGGACTATCATGCGATTTACAAGCTTAACTGTGTGAAGAAGTGTGTTAAGTGCTAGCTTATAGAGTATAATCGATTAGCAGCCTCAACTTACCGAAACCAGTCTTCGAGTTTTCATCAACAACAAGACTACATATTATAATATCTTCTTCGTCGCCTTGGAAGCGGTCGACTGTTGATACGCGCACAGTCTCATTGCCAACCGGTGCCCTCGGAAGCAGCTGCAAAGGTTGCAAATGCGGCTCTTTGATAAGCATCTCTCTCAACAACATTAGCTGCCCTTTGTATGGAGTCAGCACGGCTATCGATGATCGTGGGACGCCACACTCAACAAGATAGGCGACGAGCGAGCAGGTCATTCGCGCTTCGAGCTGGTTAACTCTTGACACGCCAACTTTGGATCTCCCCTGCTGACCTTCGTGAGTCCAAAGGAAGATGTGAGGAGCTACGCCTGGAATCTCGCGTCCTGCAGTTGATGAAGATTCAACTATTGCCTTCAGAGCTGGACTGGCTCTGGCGCCAACAACCTGCGATTTACAGGTTTCATGATCCTCAATCGCTGTGATATCTTCATAAAAACCCCGAGTCAAATCACATATGTTTGACCTCATGCGCCGTTGGAGCGATAAGACCGTCGAAGGTACCGCGTGACTCGTAGGGGCTTCAATAAGTCGCTCAAACATGGAATTGTTGATTTTGTTGAATACTTCAAAGTCGAAGCGACTCATGACCGAAGGTTTAAGCTGCCGATGATCACCAATGAGCTCAAGTTTGACTGTACTTTCAGTCAGACAAGAAAATAATAAAGGTTCGAGGACTTCAGAGGCCTCTTCCACAATCACCGCGAACGGCCGCGTCTTCCGAATGGATTCCAAACGAGTAATGCAACCAACCATCGTACCACCAATCACTGACTTGTTTTCGTAAACTTTGGCTTTCGCGCGGATTTTCGCCTCCTGCAAGTCTGCTCGCGCCTGCAATAGTGCATCCTTTATTTCCATGCCCGCTGCCGTAAGCAATCGTCGCAGCTCGTCCATCAAAGCCTGCACTGCTGACCAGCGCTCCTCTAGCGTCATCTCCCATGTCCAATCCTTAACATCAACAAAGCTCGATGCATCTTGATTTGTTGCTGCGTCATGAAAAAGGTCCATATCCTGTTTGCTCCTATCCGAATAGCTTGACTCCACTGAATCACCATCGTCGACTTCAAAAACTTCCCGCAAATGTTGCATCGCTTCTGCTTCGTCGTTCAGATCAGCTTCATCGCTGTCAATAATTTCTGCAGCTTTATCGTCGGTTACGACTAGGTTAAAACTTTCATGTGATGACACAGAGGCAACGTCACCATCATCGCACTGTAGAGCTGAATCAAATCTGCGCAACGGACTTCCTTCAACAGCGCGAATCTGGCCACAAGGCACTGGTTCTGCGGGTTCGTTCTGATCGACTTCCTTGCAAATTGTTTCCACAGTTGCTTCCTGCGGTTTCGAGTTTAAAGGTATATTTGTCATGGCGTCGGAGACACGAGAATGATCAAAGCAAAACTTCGACCCCGGCAGGCATATACCTTTGCACGGTTTTCCGTATCTGTTAATTGCACTGCATTGCGCTGGAGTTACTTCTAATTGCGCAGGCCGATGACGATGCACCTCCTCATCTGTCATTGTCTCAATTTTAGTTGATTCGAACATAATTTTCGCCTGACTGCGATGGTCCACACAAAAAGGAACCAATGCAGAAATTGCTTTGCCCTGGCAGGGCTTCTTCTTTTTTGTCAAAGCAAGGCACTTTAGTACTAAGTGCTCCGAACAATAATTTTTTTCAGTGTCACTTAACCGAGGGCAGCCAGGGTAGCAGCAAATTGGATGTTCCGAGCAGACATTTCGAGGCGGAAGATCCTCGGCAAGTTCGGAGATAATTCCAAGTTCAACACATCGCCAGCAAGCATGTTGAGTACAGAATTTTTGACCGTCTGCCAATTTCAGCAAACCACAATCTTCAAATTCACAACTATGCATGAGACAGTAACAGCTGTCGGAATCCTTGCATTGGCTTGTACAACGGAAGCCTCGATCCGCCCGACAAATATGCTGGTCGCAGAGCCTGATATCCGGCGACACGGCAAGGTTCGTGCACCTTTCAAATCCACATTTCGGTAGAGGCGTCTTACCACTAATCCACTTCCAGAGCAATTCTCCCCAGTGATCCAGGCTTTCAGACGTTTCGTCGCCAACGAGTGCAGGCACTAAGATGGAGCCTGAATTTGTCTGCAGCAGGCATTTCACTCGTTGACTGCGCGATTGCGCGTCGCCTGGCGGGCTCACGAAACGAAACTTGTCGACAATTTCTGTCGGCTTCGGCTTGACGCCCTCTGTCGTGCTTGCATCAGCCGAATTCGCCTCTCGAAGCAGATGCCTTTGACAGATGCACTCCATCAATACATCCGTCGCTTCATAACTCGCCTTCCGCCTGCTCGCATCATCATCGTTACGAAACATCAAATGAAAATATGATAGATAGGTTGACAATGTACGATCTATCGTAGCCTGCACCAGGTCGCGGCAAACATTCAAATTGTCTACCAGCTTGCGTGCAACAGTCACCTGAGCATCAGACTGATAAGCGCTTCGCTCCGAATATTGTAGAAGCCGATCATCCTTGCACTGTCCACCGATGCGAATAAGATGCCTCCCATTTAACGAGGGCTCAGCTGCTACCAGATCGACCAAGAACTCGTCAATTGCATGGTTCTTGTAAGAAAGTACTACATATTCCAAAAAAAGCGTCAGCATGTAGCGACAGATAAAAATGAAACAAAGTACGTCATGCAAATCTTACCGAGTATAGGAGATGCGCCAACTGAAGCACTCTTCTTGATCCAAAGATCCCGAATTAGCATAAGCGCCCGAACCAGCACTACCCCAAGGTAAGACTTGCCGGTGCCTGAAAAAAGCCCGATAACGTGTCAGAAAGAATATAATTCGCAAACCGCAGCCACATGGAGAGACGCACCTGGAGGACCTTGCGTGAGATGGACTGGATCGCGCAACGCTTCAACGAAGCTGATAAGCTGCATTTTATCCAAAGTCGTTACCGTAACGAGATGCTGGAGCTTGGAGCTCAGCGTCAATCGCAGACTTTCATCTCTTCGAATTTCGCGAATAGGCTCGAGCTGGCTGTTAGCGATCATCTCATCCATCAGCGGCCTGTAATCGACACTATCAGTTGCGGACAACAACATCTCTAAGTTCATATCTGTGCGAGGAATTGGACTGTCCTTCTGCAGATTAAGGTGCCTTCCGTTTTCAAACGGCAATTTTTCGTGACGCTGGCGGTCCAGAGCCCGAAGAACTGGAACCCATTCTGGAACAAAGGTCATGCAATCAATAATAGCAACGGGCAAGCCTGCTTCGAAGTAGTCGGGATCGCAGCCGACAATAGAGGAGATGTTAACTGCGATCTCTCCAGCGTCACGCCGGCGGTCCTCTCCACGTGAGTAATCGTGATTGACGACTTCTGCCCATTTGATGCGATCGCCATTCGACAATGTAGAGCCCCGAGCATGAAGACGCACAAGGCCAACAAGGTTGGGAGTAGCCAGACGCTTCGTTGTCCTCCAGTGGATGCTCGGTGGCGGATTACGACTCTTAAAGTTCACAAGATACAGCACTCCATCAGGATCCACGTGTTTGATTCGAGCGTCATAAATATGCGTAGAAGCGTTCTGACCAGGGACGCCAAGATGATTTGTAATGCAACGAGTGGCGCATTCGGCGCATAAAGCGTCGTGTGATCGATTTCGGCAACAAAATTCCACGGGCCGTCCACAGCCCCTTGAGCGGCACTTGAGGTTACCGACTTGATTTCCGTTTGTTTCCGCGACAGGCCAAAGAGCATTTCCACAAGCTCCATTGTTGCCGCGGGCGCGGCAGTGAGGAGCAATCGCGGCATGCCCATCAAAAAATGTCATGGCCGTCCAAAGGCGATGAACAACTGACATGTACTCGTCAGCCGACTCGTACACACCTGCCTTTCCAATCTTCATCTTGGGGCACGAGGATGGAGAAAAGATATGCGGATTGGCAAGCCATTGAATCGTCGGCATCTGCCAAGCATCGTATCCAGTTCCGCCGTCGCTGGCGCACGTTGCTTCGATATCCGTTTCACTCAACCCAATATCACGGGTGCGGACTCGCCACGGCTTGCCCAAATCTTCCAACAAGTCCATCAATCGCCCGCCAACATCTCGATGATCCTTGAATTTTTTTCGAAGCTTCGACTCTGCGTGCAGGATAATGTTGCTTAACGACGACCGGATTTGGTCTGCCCCACAATCCCAATCGAAAAGAAGCGTTCTAGTAACTGCGTCTAAAACCGTCTTGACGACTGTAAGAACATGATCGTCCGACGAGTCCGCATCCACCTCTTGATCGAGAAACTTTGTCGCAGCTGCTTCAAACTCCTCAGGTGGCGGCGGGTCAACCGACGAAGATCCAGGAATCTTTGCCAAGACCTCCAGCATGCAGCATCTGGTCTTGTCGTCGAACTGTCCATGATTCAACCAGCAGCGGCGCCAAAGAGTTGCACTTTTTGACAGTTCGTCACCGAGCTTCTGCACGGGGATTATCGACAAGTGCTTGATAAACTTGCTCGTGTCGGTAGCAAGCTGCTGTCCATTGCTCTGCTGCTGCTGCTGCTGCTGCTGACTTCGTCCACCTGCTCCTTGGGTACTCGCGCCGCCACCATGCGAGAACCTGCAGCTGCTACCAAACCGACAGGAGCCAGTACTTTGCCACTCGTGACAAACACCAGCTTGAAAACCGCCGCGGCCGCTGCCACGACCACCGCCTCCGCCGCGTCCTCCAGCAAAATTGCCACGACCGCCCGCATTGTTTCTTCCGCCACGGCCAGCGCCGCCTCCTTGCTGGTTTCCACGACCACGGCCAGAGCCGCCACCGCCGCGACCACTGTTACTGCCGCCTCGATGCGGCACGCCTCCACCAGCACTGGGCCCACCGACATGACGAAACCTGCAGCGAAATCCGTGCGGACAAGCCCCAGTCTGGCTCCACTGGTGGCATATCCCCGACATGGTGACGTCGCACGTTATTGCTGTTGCTGTTATTGCTAATTGCTGTACGCAAATTCACTCGTTCTACTACAAGACTCTTCCAAGATTCCTCTTCAATCAGAAACCGTCTCGAAAAGTCTGGTGCGAAGCAAAACGGTGCTCGTCGATCGGCGAACAAGAGGCGGTCGGACATTGACAGGTTTTTTTGTAAATTCAAGAACGAAACAAATCACCTAGCTCACAAGCCAGACGCGAAACGAAGCAGCGAATGCAAATAACGGGACCTTCTTCTCCCTCTAGACCATAATGAATGAAATATATGTATTCATTCAGCTTGACCAGCAGTTTGTTAATTGCTGATTTCGCTTTCGCATGAACCGATTCACGATTAAGCGTATCGATGAGAAAAGTCGGCGGCTTTACCCAATTTCTCTGACGCGACAGCTCGTTCATTTTACTACTTTCCTCAGACTGGCCCGTGATTTAAACGCATGAAATTGCTCTTGCTGTGCTTGAGTAAAGATTCGACGTTCGACTCGTGTCGGCAAGTACAGGTAGAGGGCATGAGTCCAATTTTGTTCGTCGGAAACCCAATTATGTAGTCTTTTAAATTGAATAAAACAACTCCTTTCGTTATATATTAGAAGGATGGTTCTTGTTATGATTTTGAACTGCAGATAGAGAGTGAAATACAAAAGCAAGCCGAGGCTGCTCCTTGATTCTTCTGCAAGTCGCTTGGCCCGTCCATGACTGCCGGCCCAACGGAACTTTGATAATATATTTCAACTTATAGATACAATGAGCATTATTGATCTGGTAGTCTGCGATACATGCAGTGGCGCAAAACCCCTGCCAAGTCGAGGTGAATCCGCCATGGTGAAAGTGATGGATCGGCACTTGCTCTTCAGCGATTGATAGTTTTAAAATACGTGCAATACTGTAATGAGATATGGAGCTTGGGGAGTATATGAGTACCGCAACGACAGATAGTGACGTTTTGGGTTTTCACGTTCTCGTTTCGACAAAAGCCGTTGTGGAAGGTCCACGCTTTCGCTTCTGCCGCAACACCCCAAATTTGCGCCGACACCAAGGAGAGCGTGTACATACAAGCAATCAAAGCAGCAGGCACGAGAGACATGGAGACCTTGACATGGCCTTTGGGATTGTCGCATGCTGGCTTTCTGGAACGCATCGCGAATGCAAACACGCGAAATGCACTAAAGTCGCACTTTGTCATTGAGATTGATCAACGCTTTCTCCGAGCGTACAGCGAGCTTGCGGATACCCAGCGCGACAAAGTAGATGAGGCCTTGGTTGCCACTCCCATTGTTGAGGTCATTTTTCGAGATTTACCAGCCTCCATGGTGGATGGGCAATCGCTCGAGGCAGTTGGTAGCTTGTCGTTTGCCTTTGAGCATTTGCGCAAACATGTACTTGGGCTCATCCATTCCCTCGAGTGCGCTCGCTTTTTCTATGAGAATCGATTGGCTAGTACTGTCGGACGAGCTCTTCGACGCCTGTTTGATCTGAAAACGGTGTATATATATTACGACGGGCACACACCCTGCTCAAACATGAATGATTTGATGAAAAGGCTCACAAAGCATCGTTCCATCACGAAAGTGGGCCTGCAACTCTCTGCGCAGCTGTATTTGGCAGTTGTACCCTTATTTTTGTAGATGCCACTTTTAAAGTTGGTTGTTCTCGAATCGGCAAGTCTTGGACGTCTCGACCCATTGCTGCAGACCAAAGTCCATCACCACTTGCCATTCCATGTGTGCTTGCGCATCAAACTTTCGTCAACTTATGATTACGAGCGTATCGGAGCGGGAATCGCTGCAACAAAAGCCAGTGGGGTCCAGTTGGATAAAGTCTACCATGCGCATCCAAATATGCTACCATCGGTTTTGGCAGGCATTCAGCTGAAAACTCTAGATCTTTCCCATTACTCTGCGCATAGACGCGCGGATGTGACAATTTATACCAACCTGGCAAACGTACTGCCATCAATGACGATGCTGGAATACTTCTCATGCTATGAGTTTGACCTACGCTTAAAGGATACATTGGACGATGCGATACTTTGCATTGCCCAAAAGTTAGCTTTGTGCCCTTGTCTGAAAGGGTTGACGCTCGACGTTTTTAACTATTCCGATGGAATGGATGTGGCGTTGGCGAATATCATTCATGCAAAGCCCGATATTAAATGGATTTGTGTTCAAAGTTGCCGAGACTCTGAGCCAAATGCCAAGTACACGTCACCTTTGCTGCTGGAAGCACTTGCGACAACGTTTTGTCCAGCAAGTGTTTTTTTGGGCGGAAGTGCAGGCTTGTGCATTTGGGATGCAACATTTATTGATACTCTTGGAACGATTCGTCGCCTTAACGTTGCAGGTCGGAAGTATCTGGCAAAGGATGCGAGTAACGTACACCAGGGCGTCAAGGTCTTGGAGGCAGCAGCTGGCAATTTGAATGACGTCTATTATCACCTACGCGAGAACGCACTCTTGTGTGAGCGACCTCGGGTACTAACTATCGCAGGTGAAGAGTGTGCCAAGCGACAGCGCGAAACGACGACTGCAGGGGATCGGCCGACCAAATTTACTCATCGTGAATTGTAGTAGGAAGCACGTTTTATAGGTTTTGCTCTGGTTGACACCATTACTGTGCCGTACTCTAGGAAGCAACAATTTTAGGTCTACCGTAGCTATGGTGGACACCATGACTGTACCCTACTTGAACCAGACTGTGACAAGAGTCCGATGCACATACTTTTACGCCCACAGTGCAGATTAGTGTTACTGGTAGTAGGGCGAATGTTAGCGAATGAGCGCATGCGCACACGATGAGTCAAATCATTTGCTGCGGCTGCTAAACATCCTTCGTATTGCGGCACCTATTTCAAACGCTCATGCATAGTTTCTGTCCTACCGGTAATGACGTGAACAAACGTCGCACCACCATCGACTCGACGCCGCACAAAATCGTTCCTTGTCACACACTGATCGCCACCATGAGGTTTCTTCCGTCGCTGCTGCAGCGGCTATCGCTGTACCAAATTCCAATGCAGCAACATGCGTGGAGTCAAATTGCCGTGCGGAATTTTGCTAGCAAAAAGGTACGGCAAAATACGACGTGAATGCGATGAGAGGCTCGCTTTTGCGAGCAAGGATTGACTGTCTCGCTTCGAATTGCGTCAAATAGTTCCTTGCAACTGTTAAGAAGAGGAGGGAAACAATGAGAGATGAATTGCATAAATCCATGGTCTTTTCGATCACTCTGCAGAACAATGATAGTCGACGATTTTGCCGTTTGCCGCACCAACGCTGCAATTCAATCCGTCGCTCAATCAACCTTCGTTCTCGCCTCACCCTTACATTCAATTTCCATACTCGATTCAGCACAAGAATTTACTAAAATACGCCAAAGGCTATCGCGGCCGCTCCAAGAATTGCTTTCGGATTGCCATTCGTCGGATCGAAAAGGCCTGGCAGTACGCCTACCGGGACCGCAAGCGACGCAAGCGCGAGTGGCGCAAGCTGTGGATCATGCGACTGCAGGCGGCGTCGCGACTATATGGATACGGCTACTCGAGAATGATTCCGGCGTTGAAGCAGAGTCATATACAGTTGAATCGTAAAGTGCTGGCGGAGATTGCGGCGAATGAGCCGTTTGCCTTTTACTCCATTGTGCGAGTCATTGAAGCGACGAATGCTGGATTGGAAAGGAGACCAACGATGCAACACCATGATGAAAATCAAGACATGGTTGCGTAGTGTACTGGTACCTGCTTGCTTGGCATTTGACGTTGTTGACGAGGGAGGTGGATGGCGCTTTGTACGGACGACACAACATCATGCTGGAAACAGTAGTTCTACCGTCGGCTGCATACTCGTAAAGTTAATATGGGTAGACCTTGGTAGGCAACTTTGCTCTTATTTAAATATGTATGTTAACAATCACTTGACATTTATACGATTCATTTGTTCACTCTGACATGTATATTAATTTGGACGTTTACGTCCAATCCACAGACATTTTGTTTTACATTTCCGTCTGGTTCTTGCGCTCCTCCGCGTTGCGCAAGCCATGTATAATGCTTTGTAGATGCATCATTTTGACCTCGTCCTCGGAAGTGTAAGAGGTGCTGGACGTTGTTTGGCGAATGTCGTCGTCTTCCTCCTTGCCATCGCTGGAATCAACGTCGACATCCATGAGCGCCACGTTCAGTGTATCGTCCGGATTGGAGGTGACGCGTGGGGAACTAGCAGGTCGACTGGCTGGGCTGTCAATGGCAGTCAATCTTGGCGAGCCGTCGCGCCGGTTGGCGGGGCTGGTTGCCTTGACGCTGGTAGCTTCGCTCATGGGAAGACTTTGAGATGAAATGAGATTGATTGGGTTTTGCGCCGAATTACGGCTGTGATGCGAATTCTTGCTCGCATGACTGCCACCATCATCGTCAGTCACTTTTTGGCTGGGTGATCCCTTGGTACTTGCTGGTGATGTAGGTGCACTGCGACGAGTGCGTGGACTTTGCGACTGTGCTCTGATGGGTGTATGATTCGCTCTGGCGTTTAACACCTGATCAAACTCTGCTGCTGTGAGCTTAAAAGAGCGCGACGACCCATCTCCATGAAGAACGTCATCTACGTTGGATGTTGTCGTGAGTGATCGTTTCGAAGTGGTAGAACGACTTACTTCGGATGGAATAGTTTTGGTATTGTTGCTATGGTGCGACGCCTGCTCTCCAGATACAACCGTCCGATCCGACAAGACTGGCGCATTCAACACGAGAGCGCGATTCGTATCGGATATACTTGGAGATTGTCCGGACGACGAGGTAGAATTATGCAAGCTTTGCGACCGTGGACTTGGCGAAGACGTTCCCGACAATGATCTTCCTCGAGACGCCGACCTTGACGCTGCAGGCGAAAGGTCTCGTTGCTGCTGGATTCTGGACTTGAACGTTGTAAGCTCTGCCCCTAAGCGTTCCTGCGTAGTCCGGATTTTCGCCGATGTTTTTAATGCTTGGTCGAGCTGCTTTCGCAGGTCACGGGCTTTTTGTGAGGGCGTTGATGTCTCCGAGCCGAAAGAATTGGCACGTCGCATGGATGGCTGGCGTGGTTTGTTTCTAGTGACATTTACGCTCGAGCTACGTCGGCGCTCTATCGTTACATCCTTCGATGAGCGAAAGCCCCTTCGACTTGATTCCATCAGTTCAGTCACATCGATTATGCTGCTTGCGCGGCTGTCAATTGATGGGTCAGTGCGTTTTGGCTTTGATTTTAGTGACGACCGGGAACTACCAGCTCTAGTCGTGTCATCGTAGACGTGCATGTGCTTTTCCTGCGCGCGCAACAGACGATCGTCGTCCAAAACAACCATATGCTTGACAATATTGTCGTACCTTGAAAATAGGTCATCGACATCAACATGCTCCACATCATTTCCTGATGTGAATGAGCGACGGCCATCGTCGCCAGATATAAAACTCTGCTTTCGTCGTTCGCGAAGCCGATCGAGGACGGTCTGCAACCTTGGTGATCGAGTAAACTCTTTGCGCGGCGACGAAACAGCAATCGAATTCGGGTATTTTTCTATGAAATCGATATCCATGCGTGATTCATCTGATGTATCATTAGCGCTTTTGGGACTTAGGGCAAGCGCTCGGGCTCGTTCGACACGTGACATAAAACTTGTCTTTTTCGTAAATTTTTGCGAGGCTTGGCTCGCCCAGGCATTCTCCTGTCTCGGCGACTCCGCAACTTCACCTTCAGACCGAGTCAACGCTAGAAGGAGGCTTGATTCATTGTCACTGTGGCTTTGTGAATCATCGTCGGTGAGGACAACAAGCAAATTCGAATGACGTCCCAGCGACTTCTGCGCGCTTCTTGGACTTCGTTCATCACTCTGGAATGACGCCTCAGATGCGACGCCATGTTTTGGTGGCATTCCAAGATCTTTCTCACCAGATGCACTGCCGAATCTTGCAACGTATTGCTGATTATTTCTATTGCAACTTATCTCATTGTCTTGCTCATCGTCTACTGTGGATTGATCAGCGGGTACCGTGGATCTTAGAAGGCTGTTTCTTACAACCTTTTCGCCATCAACCACCTGTATTTCGAGCGGTACGCCATGATGCGTCAAACAATGGGCATCTGTACCCACAGCAATCATCGTTGGGACAGCTGAGGTCATCCGACTTTCCGACTCAATGGTCGATGGATCCCAAGCGGTTTTCTCGTCGCCGTATCCGTTCCGAATTCTTGATTGTGAGCGTTTGGAACGCGAAGACTTGCCCCTACACTCGTTCACTTCATCGCAGTTTTCGAATCGATCTTTGGACGCTGAACCCCTGCTAGAAGCATCTTCTCGCGACATATTACGGACTCTGCCGCGCTGAATTGCCTGGGATATTGAATCATGTGACATTCCTTCCGATTGACTTATCGTCTCGTTATCCGTAAAGACTGACTGACCTGCGCCTGCAAGTTTCTGTCGCAAGGAATCCTCGTGAATACGCAATCTTCTTTCAAGGGCGTCTTTCGTGACTATATCATTTGGAGGACAAGTCGAACCACACGGACTGAGCGGAGCGGCCGCTCGAGCAGTTTCTTGAAGTGACTCCACCATTGCTGATGGACCAGTCCACATACGTTCAATATTTTTAGACGCCATGTGCTGCGACGTTGCAGTAAATGGAGATATGAGATCTGACGGACTGTCACTTCCACAGAACAATCGACCCCACGTTGAGCCTAATACTGGCTCGTCTCGGCCCTCATCTAAGTTCTTTTTCTGAATATCAACTTGCAAGGATTCTTCCGGACCGCTCACTTCCACTCGGTTCACTCCAATGAGGGACATCTTACCGTCCATTGACGCCGGACTAATCGAGGCAGATCGCTCAGCGCGCGATGTAGCGTCATCTGAAAGAGCCAAATGAAGAAAGAAGTCCTTGTTTTCACGTGCCATTGCATCTTCATCATTAGATATAACCAAGGAGAGAGTGTTGTTGTCGCTTACTGTTGACGCTGGCGATATGTGCTTGACGAGGCCTGGAGGATCCGCAGGCGTGCCTTCCGGAGAATTCGTGGAAAAGTTATTGATTGGTGTGCCCATAATGACGGGCCGATCTTGTCCTGATACATGAATGGATTTGTCGACGCCTGCTGGAATGGCATTAAGACAATGAAGATCAATAGCGTTCGCTACGCTGGTAACTTCACCTGTTGCGGCTTCCTGCTCAGCGTCGAGACTTTCAGATTCTTGTAGAGATACTTCAATACCTTGGACAATCTTGATATCCGATGCATATACTGTGACATCGGTTCCGCGGACGACGAGTGAACCCGGCAGTGTTATCTTACTTGATTGACCATCGTGCTGTGACGATGCACTGATCCTATTGTCGCACTGCTGACTTAGCTTCGTTGTATCCAAGATTTGAGTGACTCTTGAATCTTTTTCAGATTGAGAGGAGCTAGACTGGCTTCGATGCGTCAGAACTGGAATCCTTGCAACACTTTCCGTCCTCGGACATTGTGAGGAGTGTGATGAGGACGAATGCAAACGCTGCTTCAGGCAAATATTTTCACCCTGGGGAGAGTCATCGCCGTCCGATCGGCTGTAACTAAAAAAATCTCGCCTGCCATGGATCGAGTTAGAAAATTCATTTCTCCCGGCAACAACTGAAGCTTTATGATGTGGATCATCGTCCAGCATAGACTCGAGCTCGTTCCCAACAAATCTCCCGGAAGTAACAATGAGAGGTTCCATCGAGTCGCATCCTGGCTTTGGCTTTCTTCGCCTCAAAGCTCCCAGCATCTGGATGCCAGGATCAATATCGCGTCCTTTAAGGATAGTCACGTGGCCAATATCCTCGCCTTGTACGACTGGAGCAACGACTAGTCGCGTTAGCGACAGAAGCTCCTCTGGCGTCGGTCCAAACATTGGTCTTTTCAGAACCATGCCGGCAACGTCATGTGATGTATTCACAGCAAGATAAGATGAGTCACTTCCTAGCAGTTCATCAGCTTCAGATTTGGAACCAATTGAATGCAAGTAGTCTTTCATTCGATGGAGCATAGCTTCGCGAGTTTCGTGCAATACTTGCTGATTCTCCTCCAGCTGGTCTCGGATCAAGCCTTCAGGAACTGGTGCATGCTGTCGTCTCCAAAAGCGTCTCTCATGTAAGCAAGTTGACGCGTCTGGAAAATGTGCATCATTTGGATTAGCGTTTGGTGCGCTGGGGGAACATGAGACTGAATGTAACTGATCTTCTTCATCATCGTGTACAGGCTCAATTGAAAATGAATCAGCGACAATGCCACGGCCACCCGTAGCTCTAGGCATGTAATCCTCAGGCCGAGGACCCAACAGATGTTTTGATAAAAGCATTCCATCTTCGATTCTTTCATAGCTTCCAACTGATTCAGTTTCTTCGTCCTCTGGCTTCGCGCTGACCGCATGATTCGTTTGTACTTCATTGTATATCTCACCCAGTTCCTTGTAGATACTTTGAAGAGCTTCATGCTCAGAGTTATTCCGCAAGTCGTCCGCGAAAGGCACCGGCATATCTTCGGAGTCATGACTCGTGGGATCAGCGGTGAATACTGATTCGTCGTTCGATGTGCACTCAAGACCCTTGTTATCTGATACTTCGAAATGCCTTCCAGATGCGTACAATCGAGAATTTATATCATTCGCTTGCTTCCTTACATCAATGTCGTCATCCTCATCGTCAGAGAAAAGTGCGTCGCGGTTTGTTTCATGCTCAAAACCGCCTTTTTCGAGGACGTCAGTTGTCTGCCCACAAAGCATAGACTCTGCGTTGTCACAAAGAAAATCAAGAAGATCGTTACCTGTATTCGAAAGCTCTTTTGGGCCAGTGGAATGTCGACGCTCTTCCAAAGACTCGTTATTTTTAGTTTTCTTTACCACAGAGCCAGAAGTTTGGCACATCAAGGTCGCAAATAGCCCAGCTGGCGAGAAAGTAGCACCTGCAGGAGAGGCATCATTAGATCGAGTTTCATTTTCTTGAGTATACTTTGCTTTTGTGCCCCTCATGAGTCGCTTCTGTTTTCGCCATGCTCGTTTCATGGCGAGCAGATCTTCCGGCGTAGGTGCTTTTCGTCCAGGTCCATCAGGTGCATCATCGACCAATCGTTGCTTCATTGAAGTTACCGCTGCTTTATTGTCAGTCATCGTAGCTCGCCAATCAAATAGACGTATGGGCGGTTCAATTACGACGTGTTCAACTATGTCTTCGCCGTCAGTGTCGTCGTCATCCGTAGCGGATAATGATGACTCGTGCGATGCTTCGTGCAGGGGACAGGGTAAACTGCCTGAGAGTTTCATTTGATGGGCATCAGAATCCTCTAGCGACATTTCAACTCCATTAGTATACTTTTCTGGAAGGCTATGCGTTCGTGAAACATCGGCATCCGCATCTACCAGCACTCGCTCTGTAAACTTCGCCGAGCGATTCGATAGAAATCCTTGTATAGCACTCGAATCGACATGGGAAATTTCAAGTTCACAATTTCCGACGGTGACTGAAGCTTTGGAAGTCAGCTCACTTGGAATGCTTGTCATTTGATCCTCAGCGGATAAAACGTCAGCGTCAACGCAAATGTCGTCACTTGATTTGTCGGCGTCAAAGACTGCTTTAGGCTTTCTCTGATTATTCTTTAACGACGAGGTCGATACAATTTCTATCTCTTCATTTTCGCTGTCAGTAGCTACAGCTTGAACTTCTAAGTGTAAATTGCTCTGGCTTTCCGCAAATGGAGCACCATGCGGTTCAACACCATTTTGATCATCACTCTGGAAGTCTTGCTCGAAATCTCGGTTACCCTGGTTTTCTGTCTCTTCTTTCTCATTGGATTCTGTTTCCTTTTCAGCTGATTCATCCAAAGCCCCGGCTTCAACCGCGTACCTATCATGTGTCTCACTGATCATGCTTAGAGTCTGCAAAAATGCACAGGGTTGATTCTGCGCCAATCGGGAGCGCGTGTTTCGAACTTTTTCAGTGTCGAATGAAGAGTAATCTTTCAATGGTACACTTGTTTGCGACGTAGATTCGCTGCAGGGCGAGGCACTTTCAACAGTCACATTGTGAACTGGTAATGGTGCCACTTCAACATCCTGGCCTTTAACGACGATGAGGGGGTCCTGGAGTTCCTCATTCTGTTCGCTTTCAGCTGAATTCTTATGCAAGGACGCAGGATCAGCCGCCAAATGGAAAACATCATCTAGCTTTGTTCCATGGACTTGCTTGGATGATCCAGTTCCTTCAAAATACCACACATCTTCACTAACCGCCTTTGATTCGTTGTCATCAAACGATGCGAAGCCTGTAAGGTCAATGATGTCGTCGGGAGCCGATACGTCTTCTTCACTCTGGTCTTCTTCTTCCTCGACCGCCTCAAGATTTTCGACAACGCGTGACGTGGTTGTCGAGAAGGCCCCTGCCCTAGAGCTCAGCGTACTGTTGTCCATCTTCGAGCTCGCCACACTCTCATCAAGTCCAGGCACAATAGCAGCATCATTAAGTCGATCGCTCTCTGACGAATCACTCATCGACGCGTTAAGAGTTAATTTGGTGGCATCTGCCGATTTCGCTTTTTCAATTGATTTCTCTAGAATGCCCTTTGACTTGGGACTGAGAGCCTCTATCTTGCTAGCCAATTCGCCTTGTTTAGTCGGACTTAGTCCCAGAAAGTTGTGACCAAAGGCCAGGAGATTACTGACGAAAGCTGATTTGCTGTCGCACCCCTGTTGTTCGCCTGTCGCAACGTCGATATTTGTTTCATCCCGTACGACTTCAGCTGCAGCAGCATACTTGTCGGTGGTGTCATCATCAGAGCTATCATCTGATCCAGTTGTCAGTCCCAAGCTCCTGTATAGGCTTGCGGCTTCTTGCGACGCATTATTGCCTGCCAATCGATCGTCCAGGCTTGCTCCACCGTCGGTGGCTGAATAAGTTCTATCATTACCAGCTTCTACATGTAAATAGCTTTCATTCTTTGTTTCGGACGGCGTAAGTTGTGAGCGATCCGTAGTTAAACAACTTGCTCGAGTCTGCCTGTCGGTGTCGGTGTCTTGACTGAGGTATGTATCAACGCGAAGCTCGCCACTCGTATTCTTTGTGCCATCATCTCTAGTGGAAGGCCCATCGACTGAATCTTTCAATTGTTGCGAATCATGGGAAAATTCTTCATTTTCCTCGTCCGTCGCGTGTTCCTGATCGTCGACATCAGTAGCAGCTTCCGCGACATGATATCGATCGCCGTTTTCGTTAACAAACGCATTCGAGCTGGTTTTGCGGACAATCACCAAACTCATCTCACTTTGCAACGACGGAGAATCAAGGACTGCGACACTAGCAGCGTCGCGGCCGGCAGGATCGGGGCTCTTCGGACCGCCTTCACGAGCAGCAGTACGACGAATGTCAACCCTCAACATATTCTCGAACTCATCGTCAGAATCATCGACAGCTTGATGATGAGCCATAGGATCCTTGTGCCGTGAGGGCGAGGCACCTCCTTCTGAAAAGAAGTATGCCGATGACCTGGTTGTCGTATTAGTGATCTTTGGTGTTTCTTTCATTGCCGCGACATGTTTGCCGTTTTGCACACTCGACGTGTTTTGATAGCGGTCAACGTTAAATTCGTTAAGGATTTTTTCGGCGTCGTTTGGATAATCAGTGCTGCTCCAAGGTTTGCTAATTTCGTTCACTAGCATCTTGCCCAATGGTGTTTGATTACATGCATTAAGCATTACTTCCACTGCGACTTGACTGGTTTCCGCAGAGTCAGTGCCTTCAACACTCCAGGTGACTTTATCCTCTGACAGCGAGTCGGCGAGAGCCTTGCCACTCTTGACCGGAGAGGATATTCGGACAGTTCTTCTTTCCTTGAAATGTAAAGGCGGGAGAGGTGACAAGAGAGGGGCGTACTTATCGGGGCTCTCAAGAGACCGTGCATAGCGATCTGGATCTTCTTTAGAGCTTATTGTCCCATCGTCACGCGTCCGATCGAGAGCTGAGACGTCGACCGATCCATGCGCACGGACCTCTCGCATGGGGAAGTACCGCAACGATTGGTCCAGATCCGAAACATTTTCATCAGTCGACAATGCAATTTCTCTTGGAAAGCTTGTTTGTCTGTCCTCGTCATGATTGACCTCTGTTTCCTCGACAGCTTCTGCTTTATAAGCCTGGTCGGTCTTGGCAAGCTTGCGACTGATCAAGCCTTTACGAGTTTTGGCATTATTGATGCGAGGGCTATTTGTAAACCTGGGCGATTCCATTAAAGGCGAGTTTGGCTGCTGTTTTTTCAACTTGCGAGGTGACTTTGTATTCTTCTTTTTCCTTGCAACTTTGTTCGAGTTTGGCGAAAGAGACAATTCAAGTGCCGCCATCATTGCAGATGAATCGACTGCCGGCAGGGGAATGCCGCCATCATCCATTGAGTCCACCGTCTCGACCTTTAACTTGGGCCTGGGAGCTCGAGCAGCGGATGCGTCGCTCTTACTGACGATGTGCGTCTCCTTTACCCCCTCTTGATTGATATATTCTTTACTATCGTTTGCAACAGGAATGATCAATTTCGAGATAGTGTACCGTGGCTTGGGAGCTGTCTGATTTATCGGCTGCTTCCATGATTCGAACACTACATTTTTTTCCTTGTTGCTGTCTTGAACAAAATTCGCCGTCGATCCAATTGGATCTTGTGTGGGTCTTGTCTGAGATGGCGCTTCGAGTCCCTGCTTCTTCGATCCAGTCGACCTCTCATCTTTTCCGTTGACATATATGGACCCACTCGTAGCAGGAAGTTTATTTGCAAAACTTCTGTGTTGCTCGGCCCCAAGCTTGTCGCGTCTATTAGCCGACGCGTCGTCGTCAAATGGATTAGTCAAGTGCAGCTCGTCCAACTTCTTCTCGTCATCACCTTCAACATTATTGAATGGATCCGAAATGTCAAGATCCATCTTTGGCTGCTGCGTGCGATCATAAAAGTTGTCGTCAAACGGATTAGACGTATGCACTGCTACACATGGCGAGTCATCGGCGCGAGGTGTCATGACGTTAATGACTTCTGGCGTGAGCCTGGTTTCCACCGCTTGTGGATACTCAGACGCCTTTTCAGACGCCAGGAAATCTGGCTGTTCTTGCTTGGCGCGAGGCGACGGATCCGGCAGCTCATGGTCATTGGCATCATCCATCAAGTAGGACTCGTGACTGCTGTTCTGTTGAATGTTGAGCGGGTTGCTCATGGCGTACGAATCATCGGCGTCCACTTTATCACCACTTTTGCTCGTGTCTTCGTCGTCCTCGTGCTCTTCAACTCGCTTCATGGGTGACGGCGGCGCTTTGCGTCCAATATTGCGCGGTGAGTTGGCATGTTCGTCGGCAATGACATTCACCGAACTTGCCGCCACCATGGAGGCCGACTCTGGATTCATCCATTCATCCTCCTCCTCGTCACCACCATCCAACGTGACTCCATCCGCATCTGGTCTCAGTTGGTCCGGCGGAAGTACATCCGGCGCATCTACTGGAACGCGCTGACCCGGCGACGCCACTCCACGCACCGTACCAGTCTTGCTCATCTTTGGCGGCGACTGAAT
The DNA here is from genome assembly GCA_027923505.1 of Mayamaea pseudoterrestris. Taxonomy (NCBI): domain Eukaryota; phylum Bacillariophyta; class Bacillariophyceae; order Sellaphorales; family Sellaphoraceae; genus Mayamaea; species Mayamaea pseudoterrestris. The sequence continues at coordinate 813,624 of BROI01000013.1, forward strand.
CGGTGGAAAGGCCACACGAGGATACGTGCCAATGCTGTGCAACGGCGATGGATCGCGCGTTGTAATGCTTTGGTCAGCACCATTAGTTATTTGCGAATACATTTGCGCAATGCTGCTGGTGCGCATCGATTCCTGCGTGGAAATGGCCGACGCCGGACTCGTCTTGCTGCTGTTCGTGCCAGTGTTTGCCGCAGTTGCATTCGATGGCTTGGTGGTGTGGCTCGTCGTCACCACACTCGGCAGCGTACTCGTCGTGCGACTGTTCGTTCCCACCGTGGTGCCGCCATTGCCCATGCGATTCAGCAATGCTCGAACCTTGTCAAAGGCAATCTTTTTCGACTTGTCATCCTTCTTGGAGTCGGCGGGAGAAGGTTTCGGCTGCTCCTGTTCTGGCTGCTGCTGTTGATTCGTCAAAGTGTTGCCATTCGTTTCGGTCGGCACAGGTGTAGCTACTACCAATTGCTGCTGATTCATTGCCAAATCCATCTTGCCCTCTTGCTGCTGCTTTGACGCCATCAGACTCGCATCCACAGGCACTGCATGCGCCAACGTGTGCGCTGGTCGTTGAGTTGTCGGTGCGTCCTTCTTCTTCATGGCCTGTAGCTTGACCATTGCCTTTTCCTGCTGCTTTTGCACGGCCACCTTGTCGAGCGTAATGGGACTGGGCGCCGAAAGCTGCATGCCCGCGTGGAGTTGCATGACTTTGCGCGGCGCCGAAACAAAGGTGTGGGCCTGCGTGGAAACCTTGTCGTTGACAATGTGGTAATGGTTGCTACTTGGATCTGTCGGTGGCAGAACGTTTGCTGCTGCTGGCTTGTGCAACACTGCCTTTGGAACGTTGCTTCGATTGACAACGGGTCTACTCGCTTTTGCCTTGCTGTTGTTATATCCAGCTGCTGCTCCTCCATTGTTGCGACTCGTTGGACTATTCTGAGGATCAAGCTGGTAAATGATTCCTTCCGGATCACTCAAACTACTCATTTTACTCTGCTGATCCTCCTGATCTTGCATATTAATCTTGTTGACTGGTGGAAGCACCGTTTTGTTGGTAAAGGGCACCAGCTTGGTTGCATTCTTGGTGGACGACTTTGTTTTGCCCAGCAGCGACGGAAAGAGTCCTTTGCGCTCGGCCGGAGGCGTGGCCGGTGGATGGTGATGCTTTTGCGCCGCCGCTGCGGAAGGACGAGGACGCGTCACCACGGCATGCGCGACTGGCTTTGTTTGCTGCTTCTTCATGGTGATTGAAAGCCTTGCAATACTTGTTCAATGGTGATGTTCGCTGCAGAATCTTTGCTGGTGCGCTTTTTGCTTTCGCCGATGCAGATTGTATTGTTGCTTTGCCTACTTTGCTAATGCTAACTCCTCTTTCTCAATGCTTCGTCAACAGAACGTTGCAATGGCACACAGTCACTTTGCAGCAGGTGCTCTCAAAAAGGTGCAGTCGGCTGCGCGCTGGGTGTCGAGGGGCGCCTTGATCTTGATCGTGTCGCAGCTTGGTTGGAAAAAGGGTTGACGGCGAAGTTTGGCGAACCGCATGTTGTGACAAAGGTATCCTTGATTTCGAATAGAGTATCTTGCATTATAAATAATCGCTCATGACGTCATTATGACGTATTTCAAAGCTAAGTTAGCGCCTCATTGCTTCGGCAGTGCGTCACGGGCGCGGCGGAGGAAGAAACGGATCGCTCGATATGAAAGATGAGCCGCCACTCTTTTGACGCATTTGAACCTACAAAGCAGAATATATTAGACTCGGATCAGAAATATAACACGGCAAGCGAAGAATCATACGAAAACTGGCGCAGTCATCGGGGAAGATTCGTCCAAGTCTTTGCCTCGTTTGTCTGAGACATGATGCGTCGTCGGTCGTCGACGTCGGACGTCGGACACCTTTCGAGCATGCTAGTAGAAACGATAGCCGGAGGACAAGATAATCAGAGTGGACTTGTTCATACCTATTAGAGTCTTGGGGATGTCAATGATTGCGCGAGGTGGCTACTGGTAGTTCTGTCTTGCCAAGATGAGGGTATGATAGCACGACAGCATCAGTTCAGCTCATAGATGGGCAAGCAGCAAGCGCAAGCCATTTTCTTAAACAAACAATAACAAGTCCTGCCTCGCTCTGTTTACTTCTCATGAAAATTTTTCAGTGCTGCAGCAAACTCTGTGAGCTTAGCAGCTGCTCCAGGGGACAAGAAATGATTGTTGCCTTGTGCCTTGCCTCCAGCCTTGCCTCCATTTTTTGTTTGGCGTTTGGCGTGGACGGACCTGCGTTTCCCAAGATCAACGACTTAGTCAAGTACGCGCAGTAATAACTAAAAAGACAGCATACAACACGTTCAACTATCGATTACTATGAACTTTGTCCGCGGATGTTGCAGAGAACCATAGCTCACATGACCAGCTCAATAGCTCAAAGCTTACAAAACCTATGTGTATTGCAGCAACGCCTGCAACCATTACTATACATCAGCATCCTTGAATTCCTCATCGACTGACCCCAATGAACTGGACGTCAATAGCAAACTTGCCTGTTCCGTCGACGCATCCATTCCCGAGCTTGCCTCGCGTCGCTTCATGAGCACATACTGCAGCACCGACGCCGTTCCAAGCATGATGCAGTTGAGCGCAAACGATTGCCGTGGCGTCAAGTCGGTCAACAAGCTAAACAGCACAATAAAATTGAGTGGAATCCGAAATAAATTGTAAATTGCCGCGCGCTTTGACTCTGGCACAATCATTCCCTTCATTGTGCCCATGAGCGGCCAGTACATGCCCACTGTCATTTCAAACACGTTCATGGCCAGAAACTTGGTCGTCTTGCTCGTTGAAACGGCGACACTTCCCATGGCCAAGGCTGCCAAGCCAAAGACTGCCACGGCCAGTGACTCGCCCTTGACGCGCTCCGTGGCAATGCCAAACAGGCTGGCGCCGCACATGCAGCATACCATGAATGTCGCAAAGATTTGTCCAAACGGAAGAGGCGCATCCTTGCTGCCGCTGCCTCCGGATGATAAGGCTGGTGTCCACATGAAAACGAAAATGTACATGGATCTTTAAGTGGTGAAGAAAGGTGCGAGTATATGAGCAACGAGAGAATGAATGAAACAAACGAATCAAGCATTGCGCCATTCTACAAGCAACGGACGGTGCATGATACACAATACACATTATCATTCGCAACATACCCTTCAAAGAGACTCGATATCAATCCACACAGCAGCACATCCATGTTGCGCGTCGTTGTGACAAAGGCGCTCCGTAAGCCATCGTACCACTTGGCGTTTGTCGTCTTGGAGGTGTCGGTAACGTCCTGCTGCTGCTCGGTTTGATCCACCGTTCCAAAGTTTTCCTCCCACGTCAGATAGCAAACGGCGCCACAAATCAACAAACACGTTAACGCAATGTCAAAGGGATTCAAGTATCCTCCCGTGTAGAATATGGAATCAGCACTAGTCGCCGTCATTTTGCTTTTCGAGGCTGCTCCGTTCGCCACCAAGCCCGCCGCAATGGCAATCACCGAGTTGCCGTACGAGGCCCAGGCAAAGCTCTTGCCGAGGCAGTGTTTGAGTCGTAGATTGGAGTGCGAGCGAATCAGCCAGGCCTCAAAGACGCTGAACAGCAGCGACGTGGCAATGCCGCCCAGCAAGCGGCCGAGCATGAGAATCTTGAAATTGCGAAAGTCTGAGTGTAAAAGATAGACGAGCTGTGTTAGAAAACATGCATTTAATCATCAAACAGAGTATCCCAAGCTCTCTCTCTCTCATTCATTCATATATCATATATTATACATCAAACAGAGTTTCCATGATCTCTCTCAATCACTCATATTTACTCTCTCACAGTATTATACTTAACGCTTGGTCATGCAGCTCGCCGCATACACTAGACAAAACACCAATACGAATCGCTTGCGCCCACCCCAGTCGGCCATGCCCCCCACGAACGAACCAAACACCATGCTGCTGCCAAATCCCGCGACAAACAGTACGGCAATCTCGTGCTGCGAGTAGCCATAGTCGCTGTACAAGGCGTAAACGTAGGGGCCCTGCAGCCAGTCACTGGCCGTGGCGAGTAAATAAACAACTAAATACTTGCGCAAGAGTGAATTGTATTCGCGCGTTTCGTCAATCGTTAGTGTGTTCGAGTCAATGTTGTTTGCCTTATTCTTGCTACCTGCAAACTTTGATTTGTAGAGCTCCGAGCTGCGAAAGGTGGCGAGTGCGTTGCATATCAAGGCGCCGACGAAAATGGCGGTGAATGGCACTGGCGATATAACTGCTGCCGACATGATTCGCTATAGAGTGATTGATGTATAGTATAGTAATTAGGGTAGCTCCTGCCTTGTGCACCTTCGACGACTGGAGCAGCAACAGACGAGGGCCAAATGCCTTGCAGCAGGTTTCGAATGGATCGAAATATATGCGTCATGAAAAGGGTGCACGTGCCGGAAGCAACTTATTGTACTCATGAGAATCTGTATTGTTTGCAATTACTATGTCATGTCTCGCATTATCGATCGCTTAAGAACAAATTAGTCATTTTGGCGACGGTCATTTTATCAGTCGGCGCGCCCAAATTATACCGGTGCGACACGGACAAATCCGGCATGGCGCGACATGAACCATCGAATCTTTCGACCAAAACTGCCGATTTACGACAACTTGGACTACTCATCTTGCTCCAAAGACTATCATGTCAGATTCCGATGACAGCAGCAGCACCAACTCCAGCAACTATAACAACAATTACTGGATCGACTTTGTTTCCGGCTGGTGCGCGGGAGCGGTAGGCGTTTTGTTGGTGCAGCCGGTCGATACCTTGCTGACGCGCCACCAGGCTGGACTGCATACTAATGGCAATGGTTTAATGAGAGCGGCAACCAAAACCACTCCATCACTACTCTATAAAGGCGCCTGGCCCATGATTTGGACCGTGCCGCTGCAGAATACCTTGCTCATGGGTGGTTACGGCATTGGACAATCCTACTACAATTCCGAAGATGCATCAAGGTGGCAACAGTATGCGGCAATTTTGGTGAGTGGAACGTTGGGAGGCATTGCGCAATCCTTTTTAATGAGTCCAGTCGAACTGGTCAAGATTCAAAGGCAGTGTGCGCCAATGGTGGCAGCGAGCAGTGCTGGTGGTGCAATGGCAGCGTCTACCACCACAACAGCATTCTCTACTATACCAATGTCATCAGCATTGCAACAATCACCACCACTAACCGTTTGGAAGGTGCCACTCCGCGGCCTCGGAGCAACGCTGCTCCGCGACGGCATTCCGCACGGCGTGTGGTTCGTCGCCTACCAGTGGTGCAAGGACGAAATGGAGTCACAATATGATGATTCAACACCCACATCAGCAGCAGTGACAATTCCACTCGTTTCGGGCGCCTTTGCCGCGACCGTCGCCTGGGGCGTGGGATATCCCGCCGATATAATTAAGACCAAGATTCAGTACGCGTCTTCGTCGCAGCAGTCAACAACCAATGTGTCCATATTCCAAACGGTGCAACATATCATGCGCGCCCATCCACATGTTTGGCACCGCGGCCTGTACGCAGGGTTCGGCTGGAAGCTGGTGCGCGCCATTCCTTCCAGCATGGTGGGATTTGGTGTCTATGAAGTCGTCAAGCAGCAAATTGTGCAGCGATTGTAGGAGTATTGCATAAAATATACAGTGGTGGCGGTGGTGCATTCGCACGTTGCTCTGCAGTACACTGGAGGACGCATTCGCTCTGCGCCCTGCTGGGCCACAATATGAGGCGCACTTTGTGCTTCGCTTGGCATATGAGCTTGTTTTCGACAGTGCTCTTGTACATATTTTCCATTCTGCTACTTACGCACAAATTGTAGATAACAATAATAGCATTTGCAAAAAGTCACTGCCACTCATGAGTATACTATAACATCATTACACTCGTAAAGTATCTATTGAAGCAATCGTATTAGCGCAATAGCTACACGAGAACGTGTTTGCAATCTGCTGTCCAGTTGAGATTGAGTGTCTGCGGTGTTAGCGTGTCTTGCGTTTCGACTTCTCGTCATTGTTATGATTGCAGTGGACTCGCTGCTTCTGCTGACCTTGCTCGACTTCTGGCAGCTGTTTCTTGAATCCACGCCCATAACTTTGGCGTAGTGGGTGTCATTTTTTGTCCATGCTGTCTTCGTGGAGAAGACTAATTGCTAGGGCAAAGAATGAGCTGTTTTTTTGCGGCTCAAGTCAAAATGTTGCGGATTGTAACCAAGCTTTCCCGCCACAATGAAGCTCAAACTTACGAAAAGGCAAGCAGAGTTCGTTGTTTCACTAAACACAACTGCTTCAAGCATGACTGCCAATATTCTCAATCGCCGCTTCAACGACACCATTCACTTCACAGTCATGCCACAGGACGGCACACCGCGGCTGCGGCGGCAACCACATGGCCATGCGCGAAAACTTGCTCGGCAATCCATGCTTGGTGCCAGTGCTCATGACAATGCAGGTGCAATCCACCAGTAGCTTCAAGTCAACCCACACTTGCAGCAAGGCGGCCTTGGGGTGGTGCAGCCGACTTGGAACGGTCCGGTCAATGTGGTATATCTCGGCGTCGCTGGATGTTGTCACGACGGAAGTATCCAGTTTCTGCAAGGCAAGCTTGACCTCGTTCGTGTCGGCCGTCACAAAGATTGGCAGCAACGTTGACGGCTCGCGAGTCGCATTCGTCGAAACAAACCGCTGACTGTATAGCCGCTGCATTTTCTGCGCACACTTCAAATACACTTGCCACGCTTTTTCCTCACTGCTTTCGGTGAATGGATCATGAAAGCTGGCGCCGCGTCCGGTGCGCACGTGCAGCGCCAAGTAGTTTTTGTTCGAAAGGGATGATTGACGAAATAACTGCGTCGCACGCTCCACCGCTGGCGACCACTGAAAGAGCGTCCAAAAGGCAGTTCGATAGAGCGAGCTGCTTATGTCAACGTGCCGCAAACACGTATACGTTTCGCGCATGAACGATTCCTCCAGCCAAACGTTAATGAGCAAGTCAATGTTTCCATCGGGCAGCAAGGAGGGATTCACCATGTACTTGCTGTTTGCTTGATCAATGAGATCCACCAGAGTCGCTTCTCTCGACGCTTCCTCTTGCGTCGCAATCCAATCAATGCAGTTTGGCGTTAAATAGTCCTGCAGCGGCGCCGGACTGTACCATTCAATCAGTATGCGTCGATTCGTGCACACGCCCATGTAAAAGGCTTGCAGTATACCGGAAATGCGATCGCCCACGCCGCCGCAGTTTCCGGATCGCGGACATACGTAGCGAATGTATGGAACGCTCCTGTTACGATTGAGCAGTATGTAGTCTTTGAGCCATTCTGGAGTGCTTTCTGCAATCGGTTTATGCGTTCGAATAGCAATCGCATCGCTGCTTTGAACGAAAGAATTCCTCGCCTCGATCAGCGATTCCAATTGAGATACATACATTGGCTTTGTAATCATTTGACCCGCAAAGTCGTTTCGTGGAACATATTTGGAAGCTGCAAAGTGATTCATTGACAAGGAATCGTAGCTACTTGTCCATGCTAAAACGAGGACGAGCAGGCAGGCGACAGAGGCCAAAATGATGTAGCGGCGCAAGCGTCTCTTTCTTGTTACATACTGGCGACATTTGTACAGCCAACGTAGATACATGGCTTTTTCGCAGTTCCAACATGATAATCGAGAAGAAAAACAGCCCAGCGGACGCGTCGTTTGTTGCTCGTCCTCCATGGCCATCGCTAATCGGAATGGCTCCTTGTCGCACCGTTATAAAATAAGTTCAGGCGGATGTGCTCCAAGATGGACGTGAAAGTCGCCATGCGACATGCACATTTCACTCGCCAGCGCTCCATCCATCACCATGGCGGAATTCTTTTGCTTCTACAAACACCGATTGTACGCTCCTGCACCAAAAAATCACGACAAAGATGAAAGAGAAAGTCTCTATATATTCGACGAATGGATCGATCGATTTTACAACTTAAGGCTACTGCCTATCACAACGGATAAAACGGAAGCACATCGAACGGAAGCCGGAGCAACATGAGCTGCGTGCGGAAGCAGCGAAGCAGCCGAACGTATGCCGCCATTTAGTCGGTCACGAAATATTGTTTTCCTCGCAGGAGATGAAACAACTTTGACCTGCAACGAAACATGGATCCATCTACCAGTGCCTGCTGCTAAACTTGTATAATGAGCAAAACCACCAAAAGACTGTTTCGCCCGTTTCGCAAGACTGCGTTTCACACATGCAGTGCATGTCACGGAGCCGGAACGGCGAAAGGCGCTCGGAGTTGGAAGGTCATTATTCCTTTGTTCCGGCCAATTGTCGTTTGGAGTATAGCTTGGCCGCATTGACGAGCAGTCTCTCTCAGCCGTGCATTGAAGTGGCGCCACTCCAACGAGTCATTGTGCATCACATTATAGAACGCCTCGACTGCTACGACTGCAGCTCAAGAGTCACGGGGCAAGTGTACATGCATACGATTCCCCTCTTCAATGACCTTCTGGACGGAACTGCCAAATAGTCCCATGGGACTCGCAGGTCAAGCGCCTCTTGACGAACAAGAGACACCCTCACAATTCACTGAATAGGAGAGGACGCCGGCGCAGTGCAGTGCAGTCGATCACTTTATATATCTTGTTGACGACTAACCATCAGCTATTTATTATGAAGCTCCCTCATTCCACTCGATGCAGCATGGCGCTTTGCCTTTTCATGTCCTCCTCCATTGCCGCTGACGCCACCGTTCGATACGACCACGCCAATGCAACCGCCACCACGAATCAACTGCCAACACTACAAGTAGTCACTGGCGGAACCAGCAACGAGTTACTAACGACGCCACTAAACGCGTCCCTTGGAGACACGGATAGCTTTATAGTCGGTGGAACGCTGGCACGACAGGGCGACTTTCGAAAGTAAGTTGTTTAGTAATATATAGTGATGGTTGAGAAGTGATTGGTTGACTTGTTGGAACAATGAGTATCGGCAATGGCTTGCGTAATAAGCACCGAGGATTGTGTTCACTCGTCGTTGCACAGTCTACTCACGCAGTACCTCTATTGTAACACATCTTGCAGTTTCGTACAAGGCAACGGCTGCGGCGGCACCTTGATTGCACCCGACATTGTCCTCACGGCCGCTCACTGTCGCAACGCCTTTTCCGGTCAAGTTCTAGTCAGCGCCATGGTGTACGACTCGCCCAACGAGGGGGCGCAGTGGCGCAACGTTCGCAGCAGCATGCATGTACATCCCGCATTCGTTGGACCAGGCTCGGGCTACGACTTTATGCTCTTCAAGATTGATGCCATTTACAACGTGAGACCTGCTCCCATTAATCGAAACATGAACTATCCCAACAATCGCCAAAAGCTGCAAGTGTGCGGGTTTGGAGCCCGCCACTCGGGCGGCTACGGCACGAACCGCTTGCGCAAGGTCAACGTTGAATTGGTGTCAAAAAAGAAGTGCAACGTCAACTACGGACAAGGCCGCATCAAGGGACGCACCATGCTTTGCGCGGGTAATCCCACGACGGGAGGAAGGGATAGCTGTCAGGGTGACTCGGGCGGTCCGCTGTATGATGCGTACGGCAAGCTTGTGGGAATCGTTTCGTGGGGTGATGGTTGTGGGTTGGCCAACAAGCCGGTATGTGATTGTGACAGGCATGTTTCTGAAATAAAGCGAAGAGAATCACTCGTCTCACTTTATTTGTATCTTATACCAGGGCGTTTACGCACGAGTATCGGGAGCCGCGGCATGGATCGAAAGCACTGCATGTGCGCTCGGAAGTCAAGCGAGCTGGTGCAGAAACAAGTCTGCCGCTAGAGTCGCAACAACCGCTGCAACAGCAGCACCAGCAGCTACCGTGACCTTGCCGAAAGCAGCTGCCAGCGCGACTGTCAGTGCGACCGTCACTGTTCAGTATGATGCGCATCCGGAGGAATTTGGCTGGAGCATTGTTGACGAAAACACTGGAGCTACCAAGGCGTCGTATCCGTCAAACACGTTTTACGAGCCACAAAAGCTTCTATCTGGTGTTATTGATCTGGAGCGGGGTCATACGTACACTTTAATCACCAACGATACCTTTGGAGATGGCATTTGCTGTCAAAACGGCAATGGTTACTTGGAGATTAGCTTGGACGGCCAATCACTCGTCAATCACTGGGGTGACATCGGCGCGGCATGGAACACGAGCTTTACCGTGCCCATATAGCAGTAGGGATGCAAGTTACGAAAATTGTTAACATTACTGTTCTGATTCGTTACTTGTAACGATACGCTCATCGCTAGATTGTCAGCATCGTAGCAACACAGTAGCATGGCTATAACTGAACTACAGTAAAGACTGTTGTAGTAAAGACTCGTCCACAAATAAAAATCACTAATTACTAATATTCGTCCTTTTTACTAATACTTCTTCATTTCACGCAACAACTAAACACCACAAAACAATTTCATCACACCTCGTTCGACACCTTGCACTTTCAATTTTTCACTCCTACTGCAACCTATTTCAAACAACGACATCCGTATTCGTATTCGCCTGACCAGAAACATTGGACGTTGGCTCCGTCATGGTGCTCATGGGTGTAACTGGTTCTGCAGTACTATTCGTCGCCGTTGGAGCTGGCGCCGGAGCGTCGGCATACACTGGATCCGGCACTGTAGCCAGCGGCATGGCGGCCGCCGCCGACGTGGACATGGCCGCCAATCCAGCCGTACCGGCGGCGGTGTCGGCTGGGTTCGTAGTGCCAGAAGTAGTATTTCCAGTAGTTCCAGTACCAGCAGACGTTGGTTTCACTTGAATCTTGCGCTCCGTCTCGCGATGAATGCGTTCAATTTCCTCCTGCAGCTCGTCAATCTCGCGCTGCTCCTGCATGAGTTCGTTCTTGCACTGCTCGACGATTGCTTGTAGTTCGCTGTCAGTCGCGTCGTTCTCCAGGACGCGCGTCATGTAGTCGACGCCAAACTGCTTTTTGCGATTCGCAATCTTCATTTCCTTGACTTTGATTTTGGCGCGCTCGTCCGTCGACTGCACTTGGCCGCTGCAGCGAGTGAAGCAATTCTTGGTGGCGCGCAGCAAATGCTGCATGAAAGACTCGTGATGATTGTCACTGTTGCTAGTAGTGGAAGCTGGTGATGACGACGCCATGGTGAGAAGCAAGGATCGAGTGGAGAGTTTTCTAGTATCAGCAGCTCAATCAAGCCAGCAAGCTTTGTCAAGCTATATGCAAGCGCTTAATATGATAGTCTTGTTGCGCGCACAAGATCAATATTCTTGAAAGCTCGGAACAAGACGATGCGAAGAGGTGCTTCTCCGCAAGATCTTGGTGCGCTTGGCCGAAAATGGCCATGTCACGCATGTCACGCGTTCGGAAGAAAGATGACGTGGCATGTAACGATGCGAGGCAAGTGGCAGAACGGGCGGACAGGAAAGGAAGAAGAAGGTGGCGAGAGATCACTTCTTGGAGAAAATAAGTAAAGTGGTTTTATTGACCTGTTCTGCTTAATCATTAGTGTCGCTTCAAGGGCGCGCAAGATATATTCTAGATCCAACATTTTCTCCAAGAAGCGAGTGAAAAGACATGTCTTCGACGAGCAATACCCGACGACAGGAGCGGCGTGAGCGGTGGAGGTGCACCTCCCGCCCGCCAGCAAGCGAAGGAAACCGACGCAACGTCATTATCGTCGTGGGAATCGTGCTGGGAATCGTTCCGGGAATCAAGGCAACGGTAACAGACTCAACGGACCGAGTCGTGCGCCGAGTGGAAATTTCAGCGAAGCGAGCCGACGCTCGCTGGATTCATCTACGACTATAACGGTTCGCGCGATCCCGATGGATTCATCCGTACGACGAACGAGATCATCACTTTCGTCGGGCGCTCCTACAAGAAATATACCAAGGAGCTGCTCAAGGGCATGCGCAACGTGGAACTGGAGATTCCTGACGAGCCTGCACGTCCAACGAAGGATGCCGACACGACGGACTCGGACTGGTCCATAATGCTCGAGGAATACAAGGCCGACAAGAAAGAGCATGTCGAGCGCGTGCGTGTATACCCGACTTCCTCGCTGGTCTCTACGCCGTGTTGCATGGACAATGCACGAGCGTATGAAGGATCGTGTCAAGTCGCACGCCAAGTTCCGAGACGCCGAGGAGGACACGGACGGAATTAAGTTGCTGGCGATTATCAAGGAGATCTCGCATACGTACGAAGGGCGCTGCAAACTTGTGGATCAAGTCGTGGACATTCAAGCTGAGTTGTTCGACGTACTCAAGGAGCGCGCGAAAGCCTGCAGAAATATTACGAAAGCATGGTCACGCTGGCAGACGTGGCGAAGGCGGTTGGCGTCACGATGCACAACGAGATTGTGGCGTTATGTGTAGATCTCGGTGGTCGCCGTATCATTAAAAAAAAGGAGGATATCAAGGCCGCCGAAGAGCTCGAGCTTGCGATGCTTTTCGTGCGTGGCGCAACGGGCGAATACGCTGGGTATTGCAAGCACTTGCGCAACTGCTACCTCGACGGGCACGACAACTTCCCGTTGACGATCCACGATGCATACAACATCATGCAGCGTCGTGAGCATGCGGATGGAGAAGCCACGTTGCCAACGAACGAGGGCGTGGCGTTTCACACGACTGGTACAGCGCGTGACCCTCCCAGATGCTGGACCTGTCAACAGGTTGGTCATGTGCAGCGAGACTGTCCTACGAGAACGGAGTCTACGGAGAGTGCGCCGGCTGCAGAGGCTAGTGGGGCGCAGCACTTCACGCTGGGTAGCGAGGAAGAAAGCGATGACGACGATGAGGTCGGATACATGTTCGCGCAGCCGCCGAAGGTGAACATCTCGAAGAAGGCTGTGCTCTTGGACAATCAGTCGACAGTGGATCTGTTCTGCAACGCCAAGATGCTGACGAACATTCGCCCGGTGCCAACGTGGATGGTGACGGCGCAACGCTGGTACAGTAAGACGAACATGATGGGCGACCTGAGGGCTATGGTCCGGTGTGGTGGTATCCGCAGGGACTGGCGAACATTTTGAGTTTGGCGCAAGTCCGCAAGAAGTTTACCGTGGAGTATCTCATGCACGGCGTGGATCGTCCAATGTTCGTTGTGGAGAAGCCGGATGGTAAGCAGCGAGAGTTTGTCGAGACTGACTCTGGGCTGTATGTTTGCGAGAGCTTTTCGAAGGGCAAGCGCAGCGATGTCAAGGATGGAGTGGCGATGTTGACTACGGTAGACGATAACCGTACTAACTACACCAATGATGACTATTTACGCGCTGTTAGAGCTAGGGAACTGCAAATCAAAATTGGACGGCCAAGCCTCAAGGATTACCTGCGCATCGTTACTAGCAATCAGTTGCCGAACTGTCCTGTGACGAAGGCCGACATCCTGGCTGCTGAGCACATCTTTGGACCAGATGTTGGCTCGTTAAAAGGAAAGACGACGCGTCGCGCGTCGCATCTGGTGAAGCCTGCGATTGTTGAGCAGCTTCCACCGGCTATCACGAGTCGCTATCGAGACGTTACCTTTGTGCTGACATCATGTATATCAACAAAGTCCCTATGTTGGTGACGTTCTCCCGCAGCATTCGTTTTGCTACGGTTGAGGTGATTCAAAACCGTACGCTTCCGGTTATGTTGAAGGCAATCGAGTCTGTGTTGAAGATTTACGCACGCGGTGGGTTCCGTGTCGTCGCGGCTCTGATGGATGGGGAGTTCGCTCCAATGCTTGGCGCGTTGGCTGATCTCGGAGTGGCGCTCAATGCGACATCTGAGGATGAACACGTTGGCGAAATTGAACGTTTTATCCGTGTCGTGAAAGAACGGGTGCGCGCGACATACAACACGTTGCCATTTAAGCACGTGCCGGCACGCTTGGTTATCGAAATGACGAAGTCTGCCGTGTTTTGCTGAATGCGTTTTCCGAACGAGCGTGGCATTTCGAAGGATCTCAGTCCACGCACTATTGTGACTGGTCAGACAGTTGACTTTAATCGGCATTGCAAGTATGAATTTGGTCAGTATGTGCAAACGCATGAGTCGCACAGCAATGACATGCAGGCGCGCACGATCGGTGCGCTGGCTCTGCGCCCGACTGGTAATGTGCAGGGTGGGTTTTATTTCCTCAGTTTGTCTTCGGGCAAAGTTCTGAATCGTGGGCACGCTACGCCTTTGCCCATGCCTGATGATGTCATTGAGCGCGTGCATCGTCTCGCTCGTCAACAGAAGGCCAATCCGGGCATCGTGTTCATGGACCGCCACCGTGTTGCGGAGGCTGCTGAGCCAGTCATGTGGCACGAAGATGACGCCGAGGATGATGATGACTCTGATTATGATGACGACGCTTCGCGGTGACGACGACTCTGCCGGCGGAAGCGAAGGAGTGAATGCGACCGATGACGACGACGACGACGACGATGGTGCTGACGGCGCAATCGAAGGAGTGCCGAACGACGAGGATGGTGAGGCCATTGACGGCGAACTTGACGACGCGCCAGCCGTGGATGATGGCGAAATTGAAGGAGTGCCCGATGAAGGCGAAATTGAAGGAGTGCCAGCTGCTGCAGACGAAGAGGATTTCGATGCGCGCTATGGCCCACGCACTGGTCGGTATGGCCTGCGTGCGCGCAAACCTCGCTCGTTCGCTCATTTGTTCACGCTCGACGCTGCAGAGGAAGTGTCGGAGCCACTCGTCACGGCACAGATGAATATGCGACAAGGTTTAAAGGCTTTTGGCGATGCTGGAGTGGAGGCAGTGCGCAAGGAAATGCAGCAGCTACACGACAGGCACGTCATGAAGGCAGTCCCCAATGCACTCTGACTCCGCAGCAGCGCAAGGACGCTCTGGCGTATTTGATGTTTCTCAAGCGCAAGAGATGCGGGACTGTGAAGGGACGCGGATGCGCGGATGGACGCAAGCAACGAGCATACACTGCAAAGGAAGACGCAGCATCTCCAACGATAGCGACAGAGGCCATCTTTCTGACAGCTATCATTGACGCTATGGAAGGGCGCGAGGTTGCTGTGGTTGATGTACCGGGTGCTTTCATGCAAGCGGAAATGGATGAGTTGGTGCACGTTCGTTTCACTGGGAAGATGGTGGAGCTACTGTTGGAAATTGATCGCGAGATGTACGAGCCTTGCGTCACAATGGAGAATGGCGAGAAAGTCATGTATGTTGAATTACTCATGGCGCTTTATGGTACGCTTCGAGCAGCGCGACTATTCTGGGAGAAGTTGTCCGCAAAATTGCTTGAGTGGGGCTTCGAGAAGAACCCGTACGATCCGTGTGTGTGCAACAAGATTGTCAATGGGAAGCAAATCACCGGTTGATGTCACGTGGACGATTTTAATATTTCGCACGTCGACGTGAGCGTAGTGGATGAGTTCATCGCGCAGATGGATGAGGAGTTTGGCAAGGAGACTCCAATGAATAAGTCACGCGGAAAAGTGCACGACTACCTCGGCATGGTATTGACTATACTAAGCCTGGAGAAGTAGCAATCAACATGGTTGACTATGTGAAGAACATCCTGCATCATGCGCCAGACGACATGGATGGAACGGCAGCTACTCCGGCAGCCAGTCACTTGTTTCAGATATCGGAAAATCCTGTCATGTTGAGCGAAGCGAAGAAGCAGATTTTTGTGACGATTGTGATGCAGTGTCTGTATCTGAGTCAGCGAGCGCGACCGGATATTCGCACAGCGATTTCTTTCTTGAGCACGAGGCTGCAGCAGCCTGACGAAGACGACTATAAGAAGGCTGCAAGAGTGATTAAATATTTACGCGGAAGCGTGGACATGGTGTTGACGCTGAAGGCGGACCAGTCCGGGATAGTCCAGTGGTGGGTGGATGCGTCGTACGCGGTGCACCCAGACATGAAGGGTCACACTGGTGGAACAATGACACTTGGCCAAGGATCAGTGTACAGTACGTCGGCTAAACAGAAGTTGGTAACAAGAAGCTCGACGGAGAGCGAAGTTGTGGGAGTTCATGATGTGCTACCGCAGTTGCTGTGGACAGGATATTTTCTGAAGGCGCAAGGTTTCGGGGTCAAAGACACGAAATTGTATCAAGACAATATGAGTTCAATGCTGTTGGAAAAGAATGGCAGAAGCTCAAGTACAAAGCGCACGCGACACATGAATGTTCGGTACTTCTTTGTGAAAGATCGCGTGGCAGCTGGTGAAGTCAACATTGAGCATTGTCCGACCGGAGACATGGTCGCGGATTTCTTCACGAAACCATTGCAGGGAGCCCAGTTTGGCAAGCTCCGCAACCTGGTTATGAATCTGGCCTCGAGCAGTAAGTACTACTCGGCCCAAAGGAGTGTGTTGAGCATGGATGAGAACCCAAACCGAAGCGGCAGCGGTGACGTCACGAAGACGGTCACATTTAAGTAAGCGCGGTAAGCGGCAACCGAAGGAGTGGATCGAGGACGATCACTTCTTGGAGAAAATAAGTAAAGTGGTTTTATTGACTCTGTTCTGCTTAATCATTAGTGTCGCTTCAAGGGCGCGCAAGATATATTCTAGATCCAACATACCACACGATGCTTTGCTCGACCATGGAGATTTTGGCAATGCGCAAGGCGCACCATTTTCGAAACGATTTTTACCAGTATAGTCGCTTGTTTGAAGTCAACATCAAACTAAACATCTGGAACCAAATTCATGTATTATGAGAATATTCCAATTTCACTGCTGCTGCTTGTCGCCCAAGCATGTACTTCCGCTCGTCTTTATGTTTGCCTGGATGACGTTGCTTTATAAACAAGCCGACCGTCATTCCAGATTCATGGAAAATACAGCGTTAATATCCATGAAGGAATTTGCGTCGAATCCGTCAATGCTGAATAATGGTGCAGTCGCAAGAATAGACAGAGAGTGCCGCTGTGTCACCCTATCGGTTATTCGGTGTGACTTGCCCGATTTTCGCTGTTTTTGTTCGCATCCTGCAACTCTCAAGTCATACCACAAATAGTTGGGATTGAAGAGCAGGTTCTTTAAGTGGCACTTGCCGTAGCCCGTGGAAGAAACTTGGTAAGTACATCCGCCGGGTTTGTCGTTCCCATGGTGGTTGAAATTAATTCCGCCGCAATCGCCCGCGTACGGTGAAATGCCAGTGCATTGTGTGTCGCTTCGTCAGACTAGAGAGTGCGGTAAGTTGCTGCTTTGCGTTACCGACTTGTTGTCTCAAACATCCATGAAGGTCGTCGGCGGAACTCCCAACATCGTGGCGTGAAGCGGAGATCCATGATCTGTGCTCCGTGCTCACTCGCTGCTACAAACTCCGAGCCGTACGTCGCCGTCTTGACCGTTTGGCGTTTCGAAAACCAATCAGCGACTGTTCCATTCAACATGTGTAGCATGCCCCATCGCTGCCGTCCGTCGTGTATCGTGGTACAGGTTTGCATCTTCAAGCGTTGACATTCGCACCGCCTTGCCGCCGGGCGCATTCCACGGAAGCTCTTCGCAGATCTTGCCGTACCTGTAATCCCAATCCATCTTGTCAACTGTCGCGTATAAGCTCGTCCGTTGGAATCGAAGCGTTGGGTCCGAGATCGCTCCATCCGGGTAAGTGTGGTATCCGCCGATATGCTTCAGCCGTTCCAAGTGGCTCGTGGCGCAGCTCGGAATCTCCCCATAGTCATGACAGCGCAGTGAATGTCGAATCGACATGCGGCACTGCCCATTGCACGCCCAATTATCGTTGTGCACTTCCGTGGTCGTCAAGTTCTTTCGTTTCGTCGAGTTCCGGATGATCGCCGTCGCGTAGTGGACTTGTCTGCGGTCGCGCGGTTCCTCGCCGAACATTTCTTTGTAGTTCGCTAGTAGTCTTTGTGACGTACTTCTTCGCTCCGGCGTCCCTCGTCGTTCGCCAAGCGTCTGCGCCCAAATGATATGCCAATGGACCGGCGCCCCTTCAGCTTCGTGTTGTGTTTCTCAATTAAAAAGATTCGTTGGTTCCTTCCAGTTCTTCATTCTCTCCTTCATCGTCGACATACACACAAGCGTTTCGTGGTGCGTGCCTTTATCGCGCATCCCACGTCCGGTTCTGCGTCCGCGTGAAGCCAATGTCGCGGACGTGTCTGCAAAGTGCTCGTGCCAGCGTCGCGCCCTGGCGTCGCGAGCCGTATAGTGCCTTCCACGATCGTGAGCGTCGTGCCGAGCTCCCGCTCCGGCCGCGTCTCTCTCTTTCGTTTTCGCTAAGTTCGTTGCCGCGTCAGCTGCCCGCATTCCAGCCGGGTTCCGCTAACATCGCTGATTCTGCTCCCATTGACCCAGCGCCCCGAGTAAACTGGATCGCTTCGGCGGCTCTGTCTTGTCTCCCTCTGCACGAGTCGTGCTTTCCGTCGCACTGACTCGATTTGTGGTTTTTCGTTTCCGGCGCCGCATACTTCCGTTTCGCTCGTATCATTTATCTGTTTTTCCGTTCGTCGCGTCCGTCCACCGTGTTACCGTTGTCTCGTCGAGCTTTCGCATCTTTACGGCAGCCTTGCGCCGAATTTGTGCGTCGCCCGTTTGCTTTCGTTTTCGTTTCGCTGCTGTTACCATCTGTCGAAACTTCTTTCGCTTCCAGTGTAATGTTCCAGCTGCTTCCATCCTGGCTTGTCGTTCAGCCGTGCCCGTCATACTCTACGCGCGGTTTATCGGATGTCCTTCTTCATGTCGCGAAGGCTCCCGCGTCGTCGTTCCGTCCAGTCCTCGGCGAGCGTTACTGAACTTCGCTTTGTATGTCGGATCGTTCGGTTTTTCAAATTATCGTGTCCGATTACCTTCGTGAATACCCACTGAGTACGCCGGATCGTTTCGTATATCTTCGTCTCCATCTGTCGTTCGATTAAATCCGACAGTTCGTTGTAACTTATTAAGTCTTTCGCTGGCTCTTCTCCCATTTGGATCTAGGAAACCTTTCGTGTTTGGTAGCTCGTTATCGGCGTGCTTCGATATGTTCCATACAGTCGCTCGCATTTTCTGACCCGTTTTCGTGTTCCCTTCACGAGCGTGCGTCCGATGAGTTCGCTTGGAGAGAACAGGGCTTCCCTGATTCTTGCTCAGCCCTTCTGAAGAACCGGCTGGTACGTTGGCGTGGTTCGCCATGTCGGGTTTCGTCGTCGTTTCCTTCGTGGTTTGCGTGACTACTTTCTGTCGCATGCGTGCTATGGTAGCGTTCTGTCGCGGATCTGGAGTTTTCAAATTTCGTTCGCGCGTGTAGCACTTCTCTTCAGAAATCTTAGACTCAGGAAAGGAAGGCAGCTCGTGGTAACAAGTAGCTCGCGAGACCACGTTAGCGCCATGGAATAAACAGCGTGTGCGTCGTCAGAGCGAGGAGAAAAGATCATGTGCGGACCGCTTTCTTCTCTGCGATGCCGCACGATGCGGCCGTTGCCAGATCGTACCACAACTCCCTCGCCTCAGCGGACCGGTTCCCACCACTTGAAATGTAACAAAGGCGAAATATCCGGCAAATTTCCGAACGCAACTTCCGTTGGAGTGCGCCATCCCAGCGATTTTGTCGCGAGGACATTCAGAATCATGATTACGAATTTAATCAGCAAAACCCAGCAATGACCTGGCGAACCCGAATCTCGTTGGAGGTTCTCCATCATTGGCTTAATGTGCGACGTGTGGCGTTCGCATGGATTTTGTTCTGGGTGACCCGGTTCGGTGGTCACTTGAGGAATGTGTACATCCGACGAGAGATCCCCTCACAGCCTTGCCAGTCTCCGACTTGGCATTGTCGCTGAGCAGTCCGTTAGGAGCGCCCACTTCGCGGATAAAATCCTCTAACGCGTTTGACATTTCGCTTTCCGACTTCATCGGGTAGCCGCGCGTGTAAAAACTTTCTCGGCCAACAAAGAGCTGCATCTGAGTAGCTCCCCCATGCCCTAGAATTCCATCATCCAAAGCTGGCGTGTCAGAGTGTATCGTGTCCGTGGCGAATAGTTCGCGCAACCGCTGAACGTTCGCGGCCGGAAATCTCGATTTCGTGAGGTGTCGAAATGGTAATCGCGGATGTTCGCTGAGATGATACCATGCTTCCGTGTGACGTAAAGTCTGTTGAACTCGCTCAGTCGGTACCCATCCGAGGTACGGCCGAAGAGCATTATAGTCCGGTTCCTTGCTTCGTAGCTTCCGCAAATTAACGCGTGAAAACTGAGCGTGTCGCACGCACCGATTGATCAGTACGTCAAGTTCGTCGCCAGTGCGTGTCGGCGTGTGACGATTGCGGTGCGTGATACCGTCATCGTCGAATCGTTCGTCAAAAGATCCATAATCGTGATCTCGTTCGTCGAAATCGTCGTGCGCGTGCTCGACATCGTAAACAGTCGGGTCCCACGGCACGTCCGACGTCATGATGACAGTCGGATACTTATCCAAATCATCGAACGTGGGTTTCGTCACGTCCAAGTATACCAGGCCATCGCGAATCGCCAATGGCAAAACGTAGCCTCCAATGTGTTCGTATTCGTTGCGTTCCGCCAAACATGGTCGGAATATCGTCGACACGATGTCCCATTGCGCGCAATTGATTCGGGCAATGAATCGTCGGTCCGTCTCGCTTTAAAGCATACTGGTGACACAAAAGCAGAATGGTTTCGCCACTAAGGGTCTTTGCCAGTCCAGCTGCAGTGCCAATCTTGAGAGCTGGGACAATATGATCGTCAATACCAGTCACATCCACCTCGGCGTTCGTTTCGAACGACGAGCATGTCTCCCTCCGCATAAGCCTCCGTTCGCGCCGCTGTCGATGAGCGCGCCTTCGTTGATCCGCTCGTAGTGTGCGCGATTGACGCGCATACGACGATGCATGTTGAAGCTGAATGTACCTCGTCCGGTGTTATCAGTCGTCAACGATCCTGTCACTTGCTGAGTTGTAGTACTCGCATTATTTGCTTGCAGAACCGATCGTGCAGCCGTTTGGACTGACATTCCACTATTGCCTGGCTGAATATTAATCGTGCCAGGAACCCTTGCGTGATCGTTCGCTACAGATTCCGTCGCGTGACGCTCTTGATGCGCCGCGTTGACTTGCGTCTGCGTCGTAGCCGTGCCTCGTTGGTGGCGCGGTCGCCATCCGTTGGGTGTCTTGGGCCGTCGCACGCCTTGTCCTTCAACTGCTTTCGCTGATCGAACTTCATCTCCAACCAGACTTCATCCTTCACGCTCGCGTGAGGTTTCTTCATGATCGCTGCAAATCGTTCCGCCGATAAGCCGCTTTGGAGTCCTTGGCCGCCATTGCCGCCGCCGCCTCCTTTCGTTCCACTAGACTGCGCTTGATTGATTGTGCGCTTAGTCTTCGTCGTCGATGGGTGCTTCTTGTCATACTTGATGCAGCACTCTTCTAAGTGCGCGTACAACTGCGCGAAATTATCTTCCGAGTCGTGTTGCCCCATGTGTTTCTTGATGGCAATCATTCCGTCAAAACCTGCTAGCGAGGCGCTGAATCCAGTGTGCTCAGAGAAAGCGTCGCGTAGCATGTCGTATCGTTGTAAACCTGTCAGAGCTTCTGCGTCCATTTTGAGCAGCCAGATGACTTTCTTGTAGAACAGTGCGAGAAATTCGATCGTTGGCCTCGACCACTTCTCGGTCAGCCGCATTCCCTGCAGTTCCGTTCGCGCGCGTTCCTTCTCGATGTGAGCAGTAGCGCCTTCTTCGTATCGCGTTCGCAATCGTTGGTAGACTTCGCGTCCGTCCATCGTCTTCTTGAACTGCTGTACTGCGAGTGATGCAGACGGAGTTCGACAGTGCGTGAGAAAGATTCTGTATACAAACACATTCTTCTTTGCATACGCCTTCTGTTCCTTCGGTCCCTTTTCCTTCGGGTCATAATCGTCGTCAAAGACTTCGTGGAAGTCGTGCAATGTAGCGATGACTTTCAACTCGGAAATCCACTGTTTCCACGAGGAATCCAGCTTCATTTCTTTACAATCCTTCGCCAAGAACTTGATAGACTTTGTAAATTGGTCTGAATACTTCTCATCGTTTTCGTCGTCGCCGAGGTCCAATACGGATGTCGGTGACTGCTTCGTGTCCACGTACACGCTCGTCGGTGGCACCTTGTCAGCCGAGTCGAGCTTCGACTCGTCGCCTTCGTTCCTTAGTGTGGAGTCCGTCGATTCGTCCTTCTTAGATTCCGTTTCGCTTTCGCTTCGCTGGAGGCTTCGCCCCTTCCGCTGCCCACGCCAATGTTGCGCGCTCGGACTCGTTCCTTTTCGCTCGTGCTGTGACGAACGTCGCCAGCGTTTCGGTGGTCAGTTGCGACCATGTCTTGATGTCCGGCGACTCTTGCGCCAAATACCATTCGATCGCGTTCGTGATCGTGCGTTGTTTCATCTTCGTTAGCGAGTGTTCGCTCGTTTCCTGTGTGACATTGTCGCCATCGTCAGTCGTCGTCGTTGTCGTCGTCGTGACGTTCCACTTCGTCGCGAAATCGTCGTACTCCATCTCGATCAATTGCGTAAGCGATTCTACTCCGAGTTTGTCGAATAACTCCTTGAACTGAGGATCTTGGAAAACGCCTACGTTCTCTTCGTAAACATGCGCAAACGCCGCGTCTTTCTGCGCGCGAGTTTCCGCCATCGTTGTCGTCGTGACAATGTTCTTGCTATCACCTGCGGAACTTTCCGGGCCAAGAACCAACGTGCGTCCACGTTACTTCGTAAATCAATAGTACTCTTCGTCGATAAAGTCTCTATGCCGAGGCAATGAGTCTCAAGACAGTGTTAATCTTGTAACTTGTAAATCAAATCGTTGCACCTTTCGCTTGTAGCTGTCCTTGGATGGCCAATCCAAGCTTGCAGTTGCTACAATACGAGAGACGAATAAATCGCTTTCTTAACTCTTCAAGCTTAGTAAGTCTGCTTGTTTCTACTCTATATCGCACTAGTTTCAGCAATATACTCGTTGAATCGCTTCGAAGCAGTCGCTGCCACGCATCACGCGATTGTGTGCGATTTTCGCTGTTTTCGTTCGCATCCTGCAACCCATGTAGTCTCGAAGTTCTGCAAGTGGGACTGCCCGAATTTTGTGGCCCCAGGCTTGTCCATAATAGCAGGCTCCCGTGACCCACTCCAACAGGCAAAAATGTGTACATTGATGGCTGGCAGCTGACAGGCATTGCTTCATGATGTAGAACGTGCAATGCATTCATCTATAGCCCATGTAGTCTCCAAGTTCTGCGAGTGGGACTGCCTAAATTTTGTGGCCCCAGAATTTGTCCATAGCAGCAGGCTCCCGTGACCCACTCCAACGGCCAATAATGTGCCCATTGATGGCTGGCAGCCGACAAGCATTGTTTTATGATGTAGAAAGTGCAATGCATTCAATTATAGCCCATGTAGTCTCCAACTTCTGCGAGTGGGACTGCCTGAATTTTGTGGCCGCAGGCTTTGTCCATAGTAGCAGGCTTCCGTGACCCACTCCAACGGCCAATAATGTGTACATTGATGGCTGGCAGCTGACAGGCATTGTTTTATGATGTAGAAAGTGCAATGCATTCATCTATAGCCCATGTAGTCTCCAAGTTCTGCAGGTCGTACTCAACGCCCTAATGTGCCCAGGCTGGTCCAATAGTACAGCAGTCATGAGTGGCTAACCCACAGCTTGACAACAGGCAAAAATGTGTACATTGATGGCTGGCAGCTGACAGGCATTGTTTCATGATGTAGAAAGTGCAATGCATTCATCTATAGCCCATGTAGTCTCCAAGTTCTGCGAGTGGGACTGCCTGAATTTTGTGGCCCCAGGCTTGTCCATAGTAGCAGGCTCCCGTGACCCACTCCAACAGGCAAAAATGTGTACATTGTTGGCTGGCAGCTGACAAGCCTTAACTTATGATGTAGAAAGTGCAATGCATTCATCTATAGCCCATGTTGTCACCAAGTTCTGCGAGTGGGACTGCATGAATTTTGTGGCCCCAGGCTTGTCCATAGTAGCAGGCTCCCGTGACCCACTCCAACAGGCAAAATGTGTACATTGTTGGCTGGCAGCTGACAGGCATTGTTTCATGATGTAGAAAAGGCAATGCATTCATCTATAGCCCATGTAGTCTCCAAGTTCTGCGAGTGGGACTGCCCAAATTCTGTGGCCCCAGGCTTGTCAATAGTAGCAGGCTCCTGCAGGACATTGATGGCTGGCAGCTAGGCATTGTCTTGATGTAGAAAGTGCAATGCATTCATCTTTAGACCATGTAGTCTCCAAGTTCTGTGAGTGGGACTTGTCCATAGTAGCAGGCTCCCGTGACCCACTCCAACAGGCAAAAATGTGCCCATTGTTGGCTGGCAGCTGACAGGCATTGTTATATGATGAAGAAAGTGCAATGCATTCATCTATAGCCCATGTAGTCTCGAAGTTCTGTGAGTGGGACTGCCCAAATTTTGTGGCCCCAGGCTTGTCCATCCCGTGACCCTCAATGAGCCACTAATGTGCCCATTGATGGCTGGCAGCCGACAAGCATTGTTTCATGATGTAGAACGTGCAATGCATTCATCTATAGCCCATGTAGTCTCCAAGTTCTGCGAGTGGGACTGCCTGAATTTTGTGGCCCCAGGCTTGTCAATAGTAGCAGGCTCCCATGACCCACTCCAACAGCCACTAATGTGCCCATTGATGGCTGGCAGCTGACAGGCATTGTATCTTGATGTAGAAAGTGCAATGCATTCATCTTTAGACCATGTAGTCTCCAAGTTCTGTGAGTGGGACTGCCTTTATTGCAGGCTCGTGACCCTCTAACAGCCAAAAATGTGCCCATTGTTGGCTGGCAGCTGACAGGCATTGTTTAATGATGAAGAAAGTGCAATGCATTCATCTACAGCCCATGTAGTCTCGACTGTGGGAGGCCCGATGGCCCCAGGCTTGTGTCGATTCCCCAACCACTAATGTGCCCTTTGATGGCTGGCAGCTGCCAGGCATTGTATCGATGTAGAGTCATTACTATAGCCCATGTAGTCCCCGAAGGTTCTGCGAGTGGGACTGCTTGAATTTTGTGGCCCCAGGCTTGTCCATAATAGCAGGCTTGACCCACTCCAACAGGCAAAAATGTGCCCATTGATGGCTGGCAGCTGACAGGCATTGTTTCATGATGTGAAAAGTGCAATGCATTCATCTATAGCCCATGTAGATCTCCAAGTTCTGCAAATGGGACTGCCCGAATTTTGTGGCCCCAGGCTTGTCCACAGCAGCAGGCTCCCATGACCCACTCCAACAGCCACTAATGTGAATGTGCCCTTTGATGGCTGGCAGCTGCCAGGCATTGTATCGATGTAGAGTCATTACTATAGCCCATGTAGTCCCCGAAGGTTCTGCGAGTGGGACTGCTTGAATTTTGTGGCCCCAGGCTTGTCCATAATAGCAGGCTTGACCCACTCCAACAGGCAAAAATGTGCCCATTGATGGCTGGCAGCTGACAGGCATTGTTTCATGATGTGAAAAGTGCAATGCATTCATCTATAGCCCATGTAGATCTCCAAGTTCTGCAAATGGGACTGCCCGAATTTTGTGGCCCCAGGCTTGTCCACAGCAGCAGGCTCCCATGACCCACTCCAACAGCCACTAATGTGTACATTGATGGCTGGCAGCTGACAGGCATTGTTTCATGATGTAGAAAGTGCAATGCATTCATCTATAGCCCATGTAGTCTCCAAGTTCTGTGAGTGGGACTGCCTGAATTTTGTGGCCCCAGGCTTGTCCATAGTGCACCCTGTGACCCACTCCAACAGGCACTAATGTGTCCATTGATTGGCTGGCAGTTGACAGGCATTGTTTCGCATGATGTAGAAAGTGCAATGCATTCATCACTAGCCCACGTAGTGTCCCAATTCTGTGAGTGGGACTGCCTGAATTTTGTGGCCCCAGGCTTGTCCATAGTAGCAGCTCCCCTGACCCACTCCAACAGCAGCCAGCCAACCATTGATGGCTGGGCAGCTGACAGATTTCTGTATTACTGTTCATCTTGGAGTCTGTCTGACTTTGTGAGAGGTGCGCGCCAAACACCAGGCTTTGTAGCCATTGTACCAACAAGCTTGTGCCACCTCCCGCCCACAACGTATTTGTATCGAATGCTTCACAACATTAATGAAAGACTATGACATGTTACCTATCCCAACACATTGTTTTACTTAGAATTTGTCAGAGGTTTCACACCAGTTCACTCAATTACTGCACCCTAGTCCTTCTGTTCCATATTTGGCACTGACTTTAAATTGTTGCTTTGAAGGCCAGTGTTGTTCTTACCATGTTTGTGTGCACGGAGTACAAAAGTCTCTGAGGCGGGGAAACCATTGATCCTACCACCCCACCTCCCGCCCCGTGGAATATGTTTCTAAAGTGTGACGTCTGCCCTCCCAAACAACTGATGCTACATGTGAGCTGGGAGTGACTGTTATGCACCAATCTCACCGCATACTTGTCCTGCCAAGGATAGCCAGAACAGACTTCATGGAACAAGACTATTGGGGTAGTCTAGTTCACACACTGTAAGCACCGTGTAGCTGGCTACTGTGGTGTGGATCTTCTGCCCTCCCCAACAACTGATGCTACACGTGTGCCAGGTATGATTTTTATCCACCAATCTCATTTCAAATGTATCCCCAAGGATAGCCACATCAGAATTCATGGATCAAGACTATTGGGGGTAGTCGTTGAAGGCCACCACATGTAGCACCGTCTAGGTGGTTACTGTGTGGATCTTTTGCACTCCCAAACAACTGATGCTACACGTGAGCTGGGAGTGACTGTTATGCACCAATCTCACCGCACAATGTGTTTTCTGGCGATAGCCAGAAACAGACTTCATGGAACAAGACTACATAATTGGGGGTAGCGTTGAAGGCCCGCACACTGTAGCACCGTGTAGCTGGTTAATGTGTGGATCTTTTGCCCTCCCAAACAACTGATGCTACACATGAGCTGGGAATGACTGTTATGCACCCAATCTCATGACCTACGTGTTCTTAACATAGCCCAAAGAATTTCATGGAACAATACTTTTAAGGGTAGTCCTTGAAGGCCACACACTGTAAGCACCATGGAGCTGGTTACTGTGTGGACTCTGCTCCCTCCCAAACAAGTGATGCTACACGTGAGCTGGGAGTGACTGGTTTGACCAATCTCACCGCATATGTGGCTTCAAGGATAGCCAGAACAGGATTCATGGAACAAGACTATTGGAGGTAGTCTTTGAAGGCCACACACTGTAGCACCAAGGAGCTGGTTACTGTGATGATCTTTGCCCTTCCCAACAACTGATGCTACATGTGAGCCAGAATGATTGTTATGCACCAATCTTATTGAATATGTGTCCTTAAGCATAGCCAGAACAGAACTCATTGGAACAAGATTAGTGGGGGTAGTTGTTGAAGGCCCACACTGTAATCCCACAATGGAGTAGGTTGCAGCAGGATATATCCGGACATATCTCACGACAATACTTGGACTGCAGCTGCGACTTAGATGATGTCATGGTTGTGGTGCATGCAATGACCCTAATTATATAAACATGTTAGCTATCCCAAACACATTGCTATACTTTAAGAGTATGCTCTCAGAGAGCCATCACTTACCTCCTTAATTGTTGGCACAACTGTTCGACAGTCTATGTGTGAACTTGTCACCAATCTCAGCCCACCAATGCCATGACCTTCAAACACACCTACAGCAGGCCCTGTAGGTGCCCAAAAAACATCAGAATGGCGCCAGCATCATTATTGTTGAGGCTGCGCTACAAGATGGTAAACTTGGCTGGTGTCTCAGGGGATGGCAATGTATTTGGTGACAACTTGTCACCAATCTCAGCCCGCAGATGCCATGACATTCAAACGCCCCTACAGCAAGCCCTGTAGGTGCCCAAAATACACCAGAATGGTGCCAACATCATTATTCAGGCTGCGCTACAAGATGGTAGGCTTGGCTGGTGTCTCAGTGGATGGCAATGTATTTGGTGACAACTTGTCACCAGTCTCAGCCCGCAGATGCCGTGACATTCAAACGCCCCTACCAGCTATCAAGCCCGGTAGGTGCCAAAATACACCAGAATGGTGCCAACATCATTATTCAGGCTGCGCTACAAGATGGTAGGCTTGGCTGGTGTCTCAGGGGATGGCAATGTATTTGGTGACAACTTGTCACCAGTCTCAGCCCGCAGATGCCGTGACATTCAAACGCCCCTACAGCAAGCCCTGTAGGTGCCCAAAATACACCAGAATGGTGCCAACATCATTATTCAGGCTGCGCTACAAGATGGTAGGCTTGGCTGGTGTCTCAGGGGATGGCAATGTATTTGGTGACAACTTGTCACCAGTCTCAGCCCGCAGATGCCGTGACATTCAAACGCCCCTACAGCAAGCCCTGTAGGTGCCCAAATTTACACCAGAATGGTGCCAACATCATTATTCAGGCTGCGCTACAAGATGGTAGGCTTGGCTGGTGTCTCAGGGGATGGCAATGTATTTGGTGACAACTTGTCACCAGCCTCAGCCCGCAGATGCTGTGACATTCAAACGCCCCTACAGCAAGCCCTGTAGGTGCCCAAAATTACACCAGAATGGTGCCAACATCATATTTCAGGCTGCGCTACAAGATGGTAGGCTTGGCTGGTGTCTCAGGGGATGGCAATGTATTTGGTGACAACTTGTCACCAGTCTCAGCCCGCAGATGCCGTGACATTCAAACGCCCCTACAGCAAGCCCTGTAGGTGCCCAAATTACACCAGAATGGTGCCAACATCATTATTCCGGCTGCGCTACAAGATGGTAGGCTTGGCTGGTGTCTCAGGGGATGGCAATGTATTTGGTGACAACTTGTCACCAGTCTCAGCCCGCAGATGCCGTGACATTCAAACGCCCCTACAGCAAGCCCTGTAGGTGCCCAAAATACACCAGAATGGTGCCAACATCATTATTCAGGCTGCGCTACAAGATGGTAGGCTTGGCTGGTGTCTCAGGGGATGGCAATGTATTTGGTGACAACTTGTCACCAGTCTCAGCCCGCAGATGCCGTGACATTCAAACGCCCCTACAGCAAGCCCTGTAGGTGCCCAAAATACACCAGAATGGTGCCAACATCATTATTCAGGCTGCGCTACAAGATGGTAGGCTTGGCTGGTGTCTCAGGGGATGGCAATGTATTTGGTGACAACTTGTCACCAGTCTCAGCCCGCAGATGCCGTGACATTCAAACGCCCCTACAGCAAGCCCTGTAGGTGCCCAAAATACACCAGAATGGTGCCAACATCATTATTCAGGCTGCGCTACAAGATGGTAGGCTTGGCTGGTGTCTCAGGGGATGGCAATGTATTTGGTGACAACTTGTCACCAGTCTCAGCCCGCAGATGCCGTGACATTCAAACGCCCCTACAGCAAGCCCTGTAGGTGCCCAAATTACACCAGAATGGTGCCAACATCATTATTCAGGCTGCGCTACAAGATGGTAGGCTTGGCTGGTGTCTCAGGGGATGGCAATGTATTTGGTGACAACTTGTCACCAGTCTCAGCCCGCAGATGCCGTGACATTCAAACGCCCCTACAGCAAGCCCTGTAGGTGCCCAAAATACACCAGAATGGTGCCAACATCATTATTCGGGCTGCGCTACAAGATGGTAGGCTTGGCTGGTGTCTCAGGGGATGGCAATGTATTTGGTGACAACTTGTCACCAGTCTCAGCCCGCAGATGCCGTGACATTCAAACGCCCCTACAGCAAGCCCTGTAGGTGCCCAAAATACACCAGAATGGTGCCAACATCATTATTCAGGCTGCGCTACAAGATGGTAGGCTTGGCTGGTGTCTCAGGGGATGGCAATGTATTTGGTGACAACTTGTCACCAGTCTCAGCCCGCAGATGCCGTGACATTCAAACGCCCCTACAGCAAGCCCTGTAGGTGCCCAAATACACCAGAATGGTGCCAACATCATTATTCAGGCTGCGCTACAAGATGGTAGGCTTGGCTGGTGTCTCAGGGGATGGCAATGTATTTGGTGACAACTTGTCACCAGTCTCAGCCCGCAGATGCCGTGACATTCAAACGCCCCTACAGCAAGCCCTGTAGGTGCCCAAAATACACCAGAATGGTGCCAACATCATTATTCAGGCTGCGCTACAAGATGGTAGGCTTGGCTGGTGTCTCAGGGGATGGCAATGTATTTGGTGACAACTTGTCACCAGTCTCAGCCCGCAGATGCTGTGACATTCAAACGCCCCTACAGCAAGCCCTGTAGGTGCCCAAAATACACCAGAATGGTGCCAACATCATTATTCAGGCTGCGCTACAAGATGGTAGGCTTGGCTGGTGTCTCAGGGGATGGCAATGTATTTGGTGACAACTTGTCACCAGTCTCAGCCCGCAGATGCCGTGACATTCAAACGCCCCTACAGCAAGCCCTGTAGGTGCCCAAAATACACCAGAATGGTGCCAACATCATTATTCAGGCTGCGCTACAAGATGGTAGGCTTGGCTGGTGTCTCAGGGGATGGCAATGTATTTGGTGACAACTTGTCACCAGTCTCAGCCCGCAGATGCCGTGACATTCAAACGCCCCTACAGCAAGCCCTGTAGGTGCCCAAAATACACCAGAATGGTGCCAACATCATTATTCAGGCTGCGCTACAAGATGGTAGGCTTGGCTGGTGTCTCAGGGGATGGCAATGTATTTGGTGACAACTTGTCACCAGTCTCACCCCCCTACAGCAAGCCCTGTAGGTGCCCAAATTACACCAGAATGGTGCCAACATCATTATTCAGGCTGCGCTACAAGATGGTAGGCTTGGCTGGTGTCTCAGGGGATGGCAATGTATTTGGTGACAACTTGTCACCAGTCTCAGCCCGCAGATGCCGTGACATTCAAACGCCCCTACAGCAAGCCCTGTAGGTGCCCAAAATACACCAGAATGGTGCCAACATCATTATTCAGGCTGCGCTACAAGATGGTAGGCTTGGCTGGTGTCTCAGGGGATGGCAATGTATTTGGTGACAACTTGTCACCAGTCTCAGCCCCCAGATGCCGCGACATTTAAACGCCCCTACAGCAGGCCCTGTAGGTGCCCAAAATACATCAGAATGGGTGCCAACATCATTATTCAGGCTGCGCTACAAGATGGTAGGCTTGGCTGATGTCTCAGGGGATGGCAATGTATTTGGTGACAACTTGTCACCAGTCTCAGCCCGCAGATGCCGTGACATTCAAACGCCCCTACAGCAAGCCCTGTAGGTGCCCAAAATACACCAGAATGGTGCCAACATCATTATTCAGGCTGCGCTACAAGATGGTAGGCTTGGCTGGTGTCTCAGGGGATGGCAATGTATTTGGTGACAACTTGTCACCAGTCTCAGCCCGCAGATGTCGTGACATTCAAACGCCCCTACAGCAAGCCCTGTAGGTGCCCAAAATACACCAGAATGGTGCCAACATCATTATTCAGGCTGCGCTACAAGATGGTAGGCTTGGCTGGTGTCTCAGGGGATGGCAATGTATTTGGTGACAACTTGTCACCAGTCTCAGCCCGCAGATGCCGTGACATTCAAACGCCCCTACAGCAAGCCCTGTAGGTGCCCAAAATACACCAGAATGGTGCCAACATCATTATTCAGGCTGCGCTACAAGATGGTAGGCTTGGCTGGTGTCTCAGGGGATGGCAATGTATTTGGTGACAACTTGTCACCAGTCTCAGCCTGCAGATGCCGTGACATTCAAACGCCCCTACAGCAAGCCCTGTAGGTGCCCAAAATACACCAGAATGGTGCCAACATCATTATTCAGGCTGCGCTACAAGATGGTAGGCTTGGCTGGTGTCTCAGGGGATGGCAATGTATTTGGTGACAACTTGTCACCAGTCTCAGCCCGCAGATGCCGTGACATTCAAACGCCCCTACAGCAAGCCCTGTAGGTGCCCAAAATACACCAGAATGGTGCCAACATCATTATTCAGGCTGCGCTACAAGATGGTAGGCTTGGCTGGTGTCTCAGGGGATGGCAATGTATTTGGTGACAACTTGTCACCAGTCTCAGCCCGCAGATGCCGTGACATTCAAACGCCCCTACAGCAAGCCCTGTAGGTGCCCAAAATACACCAGAATGGTGCCAACATCATTATTCAGGCTGCGCTACAAGATGGTAGGCTTGGCTGGTGTCTCAGGGGATGGCAATGTATTTGGTGACAACTTGTCACCAGTCTCAGCCCGCAGATGCCGTGACATTCAAACGCCCCTACAGCAAGCCCTGTAGGTGCCCAAAATACACCAGAATGGTGCCAACATCATTATTCAGGCTGCGCTACAAGATGGTAGGCTTGGCTGGTGTCTCAGGGGATGGCAATGTATTTGGTGACAACTTGTCACCAGTCTCAGCCCGCAGATGCCTGACATTCAAACGCCCCTACAGCAAGCCCTGTAGGTGCCCAAAATACACCAGAATGGTGCCAACATCATTATTCAGGCTGCGCTACAAGATGGTAGGCTTGGCTGGTGTCTCAGGGGATGGCAATGTATTTGGTGACAACTTGTCACCAGTCTCAGCCCGCAGATGCCGTGACATTCAAACGCCCCTACAGCAAGCCCTGTAGGTGCCCAAAATACACCAGAATGGTGCCAACATCATTATTCAGGCTGCGCTACAAGATGGTAGGCTTGGCTGGTGTCTCAGGGGATGGCAATGTATTTGGTGACAACTTGTCACCAGTCTCAGCCCGCAGATGCCGCGACATTCAAACGCCCCTACAGCAAGCCCTGTAGGTGCCCAAAATACACCAGAATGGTGCCAACATCATTATTCAGGCTGCGCTACAAGATGGTAGGCTTGGCTGGTGTCTCAGGGGATGGCAATGTATTTGGTGACAACTTGTCACCAGTCTCAGCCCGCAGATGCCATGACATTCAAACGCCCCTACAGCAAGCCCTGTAGGTGCCCAAATTACACCAGAATGGTGCCAACATCATTATTCAGGCTGCGCTACAAGATGGTAGGCTTGGCTGGTGTCTCAGGGGATGGCAATGTATTTGGTGACAACTTGTCACCAGTCTCAGCCCGCAGATGCCGTGACATTCAAACGCCCCTACAGCAAGCCCTGTAGGTGCCCAAATTACACCAGAATGGTGCCAACATCATTATTCAGGCTGCGCTACAAGATGGTAGGCTTGGCTGGTGTCTCAGGGGATGGCAATGTATTTGGTGACAACTTGTCACCAGTCTCAGCCCGCAGATGCCGTGACATTCAAACGCCCCTACAGCAAGCCCTGTAGGTGCCCAAAATACACCAGAATGGTGCCAACATCATTATTCAGGCTGCGCTACAAGATGGTAGGCTTGGCTGGTGTCTCAGGGGATGGCAATGTATTTGGTGACAACTTGTCACCAGTCTCAGCCCGCAGATGCCGTGACATTCAAACGCCCCTACAGCAAGCCCTGTAGGTGCCCAAATTACACCAGAATGGTGCCAACATCATTATTCAGGCTGCGCTACAAGATGGTAGGCTTGGCTGGTGTCTCAGGGGATGGCAATGTATTTGGTGACAACTTGTCACCAGTCTCAGCCCGCAGATGCCGTGACATTCAAACGCCCCTACAGCAAGCCCTGTAGGTGCCCAAATTACACCAGAATGGTGCCAACATCATTATTCAGGCTGCGCTACAAGATGGTAGGCTTGGCTGGTGTCTCAGGGGATGGCAATGTATTTGGTGACAACTTGTCACCAGTCTCAGCCCGCAGATGCCGTGACATTCAAACGCCCCTACAGCAAGCCCTGTAGGTGCCCAAATTACACCAGAATGGTGCCAACATCATTATTCAGGCTGCGCTACAAGATGGTAGGCTTGGCTGGTGTCTCAGGGGATGGCAATGTATTTGGTGACAACTTGTCACCAGTCTCAGCCCGCAGATGCCGTGACATTCAAACGCCCCTACAGCAAGCCCTGTAGGTGCCCAAATTACACCAGAATGGTGCCAACATCATTATTCAGGCTGCGCTACAAGATGGTAGGCTTGGCTGGTGTCTCAGGGGATGGCAATGTATTTGGTGACAACTTGTCACCAGTCTCAGCCCGCAGATGCCGTGACATTCAAATGCCCCTACAGCAAGCCCTGTAGGTGCCCAAAATACACCAGAATGGTGCCAACATCATTATTCAGGCTGCGCTACAAGATGGTAGGCTTGGCTGGTGTCTCAGGGGATGGCAATGTATTTGGTGACAACTTGTCACCAGTCTCAGCCCGCAGATGCCGTGACATTCAAACGCCCCTACAGCAAGCCCTGTAGGTGCCCAAAATACACCAGAATGGTGCCAACATCATTATTCAGGCTGCGCTACAAGATGGTAGGCTTGGCTGGTGTCTCAGGGGATGGCAATGTATTTGGTGACAACTTGTCACCAGTCTCAGCCCGCAGATGCCATGACATTCAAACGCCCCTACAGCAAGCCCTGTAGGTGCCCAAATTACACCAGAATGGTGCCAACATCATTATTCAGGCTGCGCTACAAGATGGTAGGCTTGGCTGGTGTCTCAGGGGATGGCAATGTATTTGGTGACAACTTGTCACCAGTCTCAGCCCGCAGATGCCGTGACATTCAAACGCCCCTACAGCAAGCCCTGTAGGTGCCCAAATTACACCAGAATGGTGCCAACATCATTATTCAGGCTGCGCTACAAGATGGTAGGCTTGGCTGGTGTCTCAGGGGATGGCAATGTATTTGGTGACAACTTGTCACCAGTCTCAGCCCGCAGATGCCGCTGACAAACGCCCCTACAGCAAGCCCTGTAGGTGCCCAAATTACACCAGAATGGTGCCAACATCATTATTCAGGCTGCGCTACAAGATGGTAGGCTTGGCTGGTGTCTCAGGGGATGGCAATGTATTTGGTGACAACTTGTCACCAGTCTCAGCCCGCAGATGCCGTGACATTCAAACGCCCCTACAGCAAGCCCTGTAGGTGCCCAAAATACACCAGAATGGTGCCAACATCATTATTCAGGCTGCGCTACAAGATGGTAGGCTTGGCTGGTGTCTCAGGGGATGGCAATGTATTTGGTGACAACTTGTCACCAGTCTCAGCCCGCAGATGCCGTGACATTCAAACGCCCCTACAGCAAGCCCTGTAGGTGCCCAAATTACACCAGAATGGTGCCAACATCATTATTCAGGCTGCGCTACAAGATGGTAGGCTTGGCTGGTGTCTCAGGGGATGGCAATGTATTTGGTGACAACTTGTCACCAGTCTCAGCCCGCAGATGCCGTGACATTCAAACGCCCCTACAGCAAGCCCTGTAGGTGCCCAAATTACACCAGAATGGTGCCAACATCATTATTCAGGCTGCGCTACAAGATGGTAGGCTTGGCTGGTGTCTCAGGGGATGGCAATGTATTTGGTGACAACTTGTCACCAGTCTCAGCCCGCAGATGCCGTGACATTCAAACGCCGCCTACAGCAAGCCAGGTGCCCAATACCAGAATGGTGCCAACATCATTATTCCGGCTGCGCCTTCAAGATGGTAGGCTTGGCTGGTGTCTCAGGGGATGGCAATGTATTTGGTGACAACTTGTCACCAGTCTCAGCCCGCAGATGCCATGACATTCAAACGCCCCTACAGCAAGCCCTGTAGGTGCCCAAATTACACCAGAATGGTGCCAACATCATTATTCAGGCTGCGCTACAAGATGGTAGGCTTGGCTGGTGTCTCAGGGGATGGCAATGTATTTGGTGACAACTTGTCACCAGTCTCAGCCCGCAGATGCCGTGACATTCAAACGCCCCTACAGCAAGCCCTGTAGGTGCCCAAATTACACCAGAATGGTGCCAACATCATTATTCAGGCTGCGCTACAAGATGGTAGGCTTGGCTGGTGTCTCAGGGGATGGCAATGTATTTGGTGACAACTTGTCACCAGTCTCAGCCCGCAGATGCCGTGACATTCAAACGCCCCGACAGCAAGCCCCTGTAGGTGCCCAAATCACACCACAATGGTGCCAACATCATTATTTAGGATGTGCTACAAGATGGTAGGCTTGGCTGGTGTCTCAGGGGATGGCAATGTATTTGGTGACAACTTGTCACCAGTCTCAGCCCGCAGATGCCGTGACATTCAAACGCCCCTACAGCAAGCCCTGTAGGTGCCCAAAATACACCAGAATGGTGCCAACATCATTATTCAGGCTGCGCTACAGGATGGTAGGCTTGGCTGGTGTCTCAGGGGATGGCAATGTATTTGGTGACAACTTGTCACCAGTCTCAGCCCGCAGATGCCGTGACATTCAAACGCCCCTACAGCAAGCCCTGTAGGTGCCCAAATTACACCAGAATGGTGCCAACATCATTATTCCGGCTGCGCTACAAGATGGTAGGCTTGGCTGGTGTCTCAGGGGATGGCAATGTATTTGGTGACAACTTGTCACCAGTCTCAGCCCGCAGATGCCGTGACATTCAAACGCCCCTACAGCAAGCCCTGTAGGTGCCCAAATTACACCAGAATGGTGCCAACATCATTATTCGGGCTGCGCTACAAGATGGTAGGCTTGGCTGGTGTCTCAGGGGATGGCAATGTATTTGGTGACAACCGTTGACACGAATGGTGCCCTTCGCTTGGCTGGTGTCTCAGGGGTGGAAGTTTGGGGAACTGGTCACCAGTCTCAGCCCGCAGATGCCGTGACATTCAAACGCCCCTACAGCAAGCCCTGTAGGTGCCCAAATTACACCAGAATGGTGCCAACATCATTTTCCAGGCTGCGCTACAAGATGGTAGGCTTGGCTGGTGTCTCAGGGGATGGCAATGTATTTGGTGACAACTTGTCACCAGTCTCAGCCCGCAGATGCCGTGACATTCAAACGCCCCTACAGCAAGCCCTGTAGGTGCCCAAATTACACCAGAATGGTGCCAACATCATTATTCAGGCTGCGCTACAGGATGGTAGGCTTGGCTGGTGTCTCAGGGGATGGCAATGTATTTGGTGACAACTTGTCACCAGTCTCAGCCCGCAGATGCCATGACATTCAAACGCCCCTACAGCAAGCCCTGTAGGTGCCCAAATTACACCAGAATGGTGCCAACATCTTTTTTTGGGCTGCGCTACAGGATGGTAGGCTTGGTTGGTGTCTCAGGGGATGGCAATGTATTTGGTGACAACTTGTCACCAGTCTCAGCCCGCAGATGCCATGACATTCAAACGCCCCTACAGCAAGCCCTGTAGGTGCCCAAATTACACCAGAATGGTGCCAACATCATTATTCCGGCTGCGCTACAGGATGGTAGGCTTGGCTGGTGTCTCAGGGGATGGCAATGTATTTGGTGACAACTTGTCACCAGTCTCAGCCCGCAGATGCCGTGACATTCAAACGCCCCTACAGCAAGCCCTGTAGGTGCCCAAATTACACCAGAATGGTGCCAACATCATTATTCAGGCTGCGCTACAGGATGGTAGGCTTGGCTGGTGTCTCAGGGGATGGCAATGTATTTGGTGACAACTTGTCACCAGTCTCAGCCCGCAGATGCCGTGACATTCAAACGCCCCTACAGCAAGCCCTGTAGGTGCCCAAATTACACCAGAATGGTGCCAACATCATTATTTCCAGCTGCGCTACAAGATGGTAGGCTTGGCTGGTGTCTCAGGGGATGGCAATGTATTTGGTGACAACTTGTCACCAGTCTCAGCCTGCAGATGCCATGACATTCAAACGCCCCTACAGCAAGCCCTGTAGGTGCCCAAATTACACCAGAATGGTGCCAACATCATTATTCCGGCTGCGCTACAAGATGGTAGGCTTGGCTGGTGTCTCAGGGGATGGCAATGTATTTGGTGACAACTTGTCACCAGTCTCAGCCCGCAGATGCCATGACATTCAAACGCCCCTACAGCAAGCCCTGTAGGTGCCCAAATTACACCAGAATGGTGCCAACATCATTATTCAGGCTGCGCTACAAGATGGTAGGCTTGGCTGGTGTCTCAGGGGATGGCAATGTATTTGGTGACAACTTGTCACCAGTCTCAGCCCGCAGATGCCATGACATTCAAACGCCCCTACAGCAAGCCCTGTAGGTGCCCAAATTACACCAGAATGGTGCCAACATCATTATTCCAGCTGCGCTACAAGATGGTAGGCTTGGTTGGTGTCTCAGGGGATGGCAATGTATTTGGTGACAACTTGTCACCAGTCTCAGCCCGCAGATGCCATGACATTCAAACGCCCCTACAGCAAGCCCTGTAGGTGCCCAAATTACACCAGAATGGTGCCAACATCATTATTCAGGCTGCGCTACAAGATGGTAGGCTTGGCTGGTGTCTCAGGGGATGGCAATGTATTTGGTGACAACTTGTCACCAGTCTCAGCCCGCAGATGCCATGACATTCAAACGCCCCTACAGCAAGCCCTGTAGGTGCCCAAATTACACCAGAATGGTGCCAACATCATTATTCGGGCTGCGCTACAAGATGGTAGGCTTGGCTGGTGTCTCAGGGGATGGCAATGTATTTGGTGACAACTTGTCACCAGTCTCAGCCCGCAGATGCCATGACATTCAAACGCCCCTACAGCAAGCCCTGTAGGTGCCCAAATTACACCAGAATGGTGCCAACATCATTATTCAGGCTGCGCTACAGGATGGTAGGCTTGGCTGGTGTCTCAGGGGATGGCAATGTATTTGGTGACAACTTGTCACCAGTCTCAGCCCGCAGATGCCATGACATTCAAACGCCCCTACAGCAAGCCCTGTAGGTGCCCAAATTACACCAGAATGGTGCCAACATCATTATTCGGGCTGCGCTACAAGATGGTAGGCTTGGCTGGTGTCTCAGGGGATGGCAATGTATTTGGTGACAACTTGTCACCAGTCTCAGCCCGCAGATGCCATGACATTCAAACGCCCCTACAGCAAGCCCTGTAGGTGCCCAAATTACACCAGAATGGTGCCAACATCATTATTCCAGCTGCGCTACAAGATGGTAGGCTTGGCTGGTGTCTCAGGGGATGGCAATGTATTTGGTGACAACTTGTCACCAGTCTCAGCCCGCAGATGCCATGACATTCAAACGCCCCTACAGCAAGCCCTGTAAGTGCCCAAATTACACCAGAATGGTGCCAACATCATTATTCTAGCTGCGCTACAAGATGGTAGGCTTGGCTGGTGTCTCAGGGGATGGCAATGTATTTGGTGACAACTTGTCACCAGTCTCAGCCCGCAGATGCCATGACATTCAAACGCCCCTACAGCAAGCCCTGTAGGTGCCCAAATTACACCAGAATGGTGCCAACATCATTTTTCGGGCTGCGCTACAAGATGGTAGGCTTGGCTGGTGTCTCAGGGGATGGCAATGTATTTGGTGACAACTTGTCACCAGTCTCAGCCCGCAGATGCCATGACATTCAAACGCCCCTACAGCAAGCCCTGTAGGTGCCCAAATTACACCAGAATGGTGCCAACATCATTATCCAGGCTGCGCTACAAGATGGTAGGCTTGGCTGGTGTCTCAGGGGATGGCAATGTATTTGGTGACAACTTGTCACCAGTCTCAGCCCGCAGATGCCATGACATTCAAACGCCCCTA
This sequence comes from Mayamaea pseudoterrestris, assembly GCA_027923505.1. Classification (NCBI taxonomy): domain Eukaryota; phylum Bacillariophyta; class Bacillariophyceae; order Sellaphorales; family Sellaphoraceae; genus Mayamaea; species Mayamaea pseudoterrestris. The sequence continues at coordinate 853,185 of BROI01000013.1, forward strand.
CAGCAAGCCCTGTAGGTGCCCAAATTACACCAGAATGGTGCCAACATCATTTATGGGCTGCGCTACAAGATGGTAGGCTTGGCTGGTGTCTCAGGGGATGGCAATGTATTTGGTGACAACTTGTCACCAGTCTCAGCCCGCAGATGCCATGACATTCAAACGCCCCTACAGCAAGCCCTGTAGGTGCCCAAATTACACCAGAATGGTGCCAACATCATTATTTCGGCTGCGCTACAAGATGGTAGGCTTGGCTGGTGTCTCAGGGGATGGCAATGTATTTGGTGACAACTTGTCACCAGTCTCAGCCCGCAGATGCCATGACATTCAAACGCCCCTACAGCAAGCCCTGTAGGTGCCCAAATTACACCAGAATGGTGCCAACATCATTTTTTGGGCTGCGCTACAAGATGGTAGGCTTGGCTGGTGTCTCAGGGGATGGCAATGTATTTGGTGACAACTTGTCACCAGTCTCAGCCTGCAGATGCCATGACATTCAAACGCCCCTACAGCAAGCCCTATAGGTGCCCAAATTACACCAGAATGGTGCCAACATCATTATTCCAGCTGCGCTACAGGATGGTAGGCTTGGTTGGTGTCTCAGGGGATGGCAATGTATTTGGTGACAACTTGTCACCAGTCTCAGCCCGCAGATGCCATGACATTCAAACGCCCCTACAGCAAGCCCTGTAGGTGCCCAAATTACACCAGAATGGTGCCAACATCATTTTTGGGGCTGCGCTACAAGATGGTAGGCTTGGTTGGTGTCTCAGGGGATGGCAATGTATTTGGTGACAACTTGTCACCAGTCTCAGCCTGCAGATGCCATGACATTCAAACGCCCCTACAGCAAGCCCTGTAGGTGCCCAAATTACACCAGAATGGTGCCAACATCATTATTCAGGCTGCGCTACAAGATGGTAGGCTTGGCTGGTGTCTCAGGGGATGGCAATGTATTTGGTGACAACTTGTCACCAGTCTCAGCCCGCAGATGCCATGACATTCAAACGCCCCTACAGCAAGCCCTGTAGGTGCCCAAATTACACCAGAATGGTGTCAACATCATTATTCCAGCTGCGCTACAGGAAGGTAGGCTTGGTTGGTGTCTCAGAGGATAGAAATGTATTTGGTGACAACTTGTCACCAGTCTCAGCCCGCAGATGCCATGACATTCAAACGCCCCTACAGCAAGCCCTGTAGGTGCCCAAATTACACCAGAATGGTGCCATCATCATTATTCCAGCTGCGCTACAAGATGGTAGGCTTGGCTGGTGTGTCAGGGGGATGCGATTTGGTGACAGACAGTCTCGGCAGATGTACATTCACGCCCTACAACTTGTTGCACCAGATGCCAACATCAGCCTGCAGATGCTCATCGACATTCAGCATGGCCAATAACCCCCTCAAGTGATACAGCAAGCCCTATAGGTGTCCAAATTGCACCATAATGGTGCCAACATCATTATTCCAGCTGCGCTACCAGATGGTAGGCTTGGTTGGTGTCTCAGGGTTGGCAATGTATTTGGTGACAACTTGTCACCAGTCTCAGCCCGTAGATGCCATGACATTCAAACGCCCCTACAGCAAGCCCTATAGGTGCCCAAATTACAATAGAATGGTGCCAATATCATTATTTCAGCTATGCTACAGGAAGGTAGGCTTGGTTGGTGTCTCAGAGGATAGAAATGTATTTGGTGACAACTTGTCACCAGTCTCAGCCCGCAGATGCCATGACATTCAAACGCCCCTACAGCATGCCCTGTAGGTGCCCAAATTACACCAGAATGGTGACAACATTATTTATTGGGCTGCGCTACAAGATGGTAGGCTTGGCTGGTGTCTCAGGGGATGGCAATGTATTTGGTGACAACTTGTCACCAGTCTCAGCCCGCAGATGCCATGAGATTCAAACGCCCCTACAGCAAGCCCTGTAAGTGCCCAAATTACACCAGAATGGTGCCAACATCATTTTTCAGGCTGCGCTACAAGATGGTAGGCTTGGCTGGTGTCTCAGGGGATGGCAATGTATTTGGTGACAACTTGTCACCAGTCTCAGCCCGCAGATGCCATGACATTCAAATGCCCCTACAGCAAGCCCTGTAGGTGCCCAAAGTACACCAGAATGGTGACAACATCCTTTTTTGGGCTGCGCTACAAGTTGGTTGGCTTGGCTGGTGTCTCAGGGGATGGCAATGTATTTGGTGACAACTTGTCACCAGTCTCAGCCCACAGATGCCATGACATTCAAACGCTATTACAGCAAGCCCTGTAGGTGCCCAAATTACACGAGAATGGTGCCAACATCATTTTTCCAGCTGCGCTACAAGATGACAGGCTTGGCTAGTGTCTCAGGGGATAGCAATGTATTTGGTGACAACTTGTCACCAGTCTCAGCCCGCAGATGCCTTGACATTCAAATGCCCCTACAGCATGCCCTATAGGTGCCCAAATTACACCAGAATGGTGGCAACATCATTTTTTAGGCTGCGCTACAAGATGGTATGCTTTGTAACTTGTAAATCAAATCGTTGCACCTTTCGCTTGTAGCTGTCCTTGGATGGCCAATCCAAGCTTGCAGTTGCTACAATACGAGAGACGAATAAATCGCTTTCTTAACTCTTCAAGCTTAGTAAGTCTGCTTGTTTCTACTCTATATCGCACTAGTTTCAGCAATATACTTGTTGAATCGCTTCGAAGCCGTCGCTGCCACGCATCACGCGATCGTGAGGCTGTGGTGAGCCGCGAGTGCCGCTGTGTCACCCTATCGGACATTCGGTGTGACTTGCCCGATTTTCGCTGTTTTCGTTCGCATCCTGCAACTCCCCTCAAGTCATACCTAATAGTTAGATTCCTTGAAGAGCAGGTTCTTTAAGTGCTTGCTTGCCGTAGCCCGTGGAAGAAACTTGGTAAGTACATCCGCCGGGTTTGTCGTTCCCATGATGTGGTTGAAATTAATAATTCCCGCCGCAATCGCTTCGCGTACACGGTGAAATGCCAGTGCATTGTGTCGCTTCGTCAGACTAGAGTGCGGTAGGTTGCTGCTTTGCGTTACCGACTTGTTGTCTCCAAACATCCATGAAGGTCCGTCGAGCGGAACTCCCAACATGCGTAGCGTGAAGCGAAGATCCATGATCTGCTCCGTGCTCACTCTCGCTGCTACAAACTCCGAGCCGTACGTCGCCGTCTCGACCGTCGCTTGGCGTTTCGAAAACCAATCGACGACTGTTCCATTCAACATGTGTAGCATGCCCATCGCTGCCCGTCCCGTCGTGTAATCGTGGTACAGGTTCGCATCTTCGAACGTTGACATTCGCACCGCCTTGCCGCGCGGCGTGGGCATGTTCCACGGAAGCTCTTCGCAGATCTTGCCGTACACACTGTAATCCCAATCCATCTTGTCAACTGTCGCGTATCGCTCGTCCGTTGGAATCGAAACGTTGAATCGAATCGCTCCATCCGGGTATCTTCGTAAGTATCCGCAAATATGCTTCAACCGTTCCAAGTGCCCCGCTCGTGGCGCAGCTCGGAATCTCCCCATAGTCATGACAGCACAGTGAATGTCGAATCGACATAAACTTACTGCCCATTGCAACGCACCAATTATCGATTGATACTTCGCAATTCCGTCGTCGTCAAGTTCTTTCGTTTCGTCGAGTTCCGGATGATCGCCGTCGCGTAGTGGACTTGTCTGCGGTCGCGGTTCCTCGCCGAACATTTCTTTGTAGTTCGCTAGTAGTCTTGTGACGTACTTCTTCGCTCCGAAGCAGAGTACGCCGTCGTCGTCTCGCCAAACGTCTGCGCCCAAATGATATGCCAATGGACCGACGCCCTTCAACTTGTAGTTGTAGTTCTCAATTAAAAGATCCGTTAGTTCCTTCGGATTCTTCATCGCTATCGCTAAATCGTCGACATACACACAAACGTATTCGTAGTGCGTGCCTTTATCGCGCATCCACACGTCCGGTTCTGCGATACACGGCATGAAGCCAATGTCGCGGAGCGTGTCTGCAAAGTGCTCGTGCCAGCGTGCGCCTGACGTGCGAAGACCGTATAATGCCTTCACGATCGTGAGCGTGTGACCCTCGAGCTCCCCGAACTCCGGACCTGCCACGATATAAACCTTCTCTTTCGTTTTCGCTTCCAAGTATGCGTTGCCGACGTCAGCTGCCCACAGTTCCAGACCGTTGAGTTCCGCTAACATCGCTACCATTCGTAGACTTCGCAATGACACAACGCCCGAGTAAACTGAATCCTTCGGCGGCTCTGTCATATGTCCTCCTGCGACGAGTCGTGCTTTCCGTCGCAAATCGTGCTTGACATCGAATATCATGTGCACGTTTATTCGTTTCCACGGCGCCGGCATAACCTTACCGACTCCTTGATCTGCGAACGTGTCGTAATCATTTATCTGATTTAATTCCGTTCGAATCGCATCCGTCCACAGCGTGTTGCCGTTGATCTCGTCGAGAGCTTTCGCATCTTTATAATTGCGCGGCAACCTTACGCCGAATTTGTAGCGTACGCCGTTTGCTTTCGATTTTCGTTTCGCCGCTGTTACCATCTGTCGAAACTTCTTTCGCTTCCGAGTGTAATGCTCCAGCTGCTTCCATCCTGGCTTGTCGAGTAAGCCGTGCTTGAGTCCATACTCTGCGATCGTTATCGGATCGTCCTTCTTCATGATCGCGAGAGGCTCCCACGTCGTCGTTCCGTCAGTCCATTCGACGAGAACGTTACTTGAACTTCCTTTGTATGTCGGATCGTTCGGTTTCAAATTAAGCTCGTGTCCGATTACCTTCGTGAATACCCACTGAGTCGCCGGATCGTTTCGTATATCTTCGTCCATCTGTCGTTCGATTAAATCCGACAGTTCGTTGTAACTTATTAAGTCTTTCGCTGGCTCCTCTCCCATTTGGATTAGGAAACCTTTCGTCGTTTCGAGTAGCTCGTTATCGCGTACTTCGATATATTCGCATACAGTCGCTCGCATTTTCTGACCGTTTTCGTGTTCCCTTACGAACGTGCGTCCGATGAGTTCGCTTGGAGAGAACAGAGGGCATTTATTCCCTGATTCTTGCTCAGCCCTTCTGAAGAACTTCGCTGGTACGTTGGCGTGGTTCGCCATCGGAATTCGTTTCGTCGACGTTTCCTTCGTAGTTGTCGTGACTACTTTCTGTCGCATGCGTGCTATGGTAGCGTCCTGTCGCGAGATCTGGAGTTTCAAAATTTCGCTCGCTTGCGCGTGTAGCTTCTTCAGAAATCTCCCTCCAGACTCAGGGAAGGAAGGCAACTCTCGTGGTAACAAGTAGCTGCGCGAGACCACGTTGGAGCGCGGAATCGCCTGAAGCGTGTCGTCCGTCAGAACGAGAAAAGTCATGTGCGGACCGCTATTCTCTGCGATGCCCACGAATCGGCCGTTGCCAGATCGTACCGCCGAGGGAAAACTGCCCTGCGCCTCAAACGTGACCGGTTCCCACCACTTGAAATGTAACAAAGGCGAAATATCCGGCAGATTTCCGAACGCAACTTCCGTTGGCGTGCGCCATCCCAGCGATTTCGTCGCGAGGACGTTCAGTATCATGATTACGAATTTAATCAGCAAAACCCAGCAATGGCCTGGCGAACCCGAATCTCGTTGGAGGTTCTCCATCATTGGCTTAATGTGCGACGTGTGACGTTCGCATGGATTTTGTTCTGGATGACCCGGTTCTGTGGTCACTTGAGGAATATTGTACATCCGACAGAGATCCTCACAGCCTTGCCAGTCTCCGACTTGGCATTGTCGCTGAGCAGTCCGTTAGGAGCGCCCACTTCGCGGATAAAATCCTCTAACGCGTTTGACATTTCGCTCTCCGACTTCATCGGGTAGCCGCGCGTGTAAAAACTTTCTCGTCCAACAAAGAGCTGCATCTTAGTAGCGCCCCCATGCCCTAGAATTCCATCATCCAAAGCTGGCGTGTCAGAGTGTATCGTGTCCGTGGCGAATAGTTCGCGCAACCGCTGAACGTTCGCGGCCGGAAATCGTGATTTCGTGAGGTGTCGAAATGGTAATCGCGGGTGTGCGCTGAGATGATACCATGCTTCCGTGTGACGTAAAGTCTGTTGAACGCGCTCAGTCGGGACCCATCCGAGGTACGGCCGAAGAGCATTATAGTCCGGTTCCTTGCTTCTTAGCTTCCGCAAATTAACGCGTGAAAACTGAGCGTGTCGCACGCACCGATTGATCAGTACGTCAAGTTCGTCGCCAGTGCGTGTCGGCGTGTGACGATTGCGGTGCGTGATACCGTCATCATCGAATCGTTCGTCGAAAGATCCATAATCGTGATCTCGTTCGTCGAAATCGTCGTGCGCGTGCTCGACATCGTAAACAGTCGAGTCCCACGGCACGTCCGACGTCATGATGACAGTCGGATACTTATCCAAATCATCGAACGTGGGTTTCGTCACGTCCAAGTACACCAGGCCATCGCGAATTGCCAATGGCAAAACGTAGCCTCCAATGTTCGTCGTAATTCGTTGCGTTCCGCCAAACATGGTCGGAATATCGTCGACGCGATGTCCCATTGCGCGCAATTGATTCGGGCAATGAATCGTCGGTCCGTCTCGCTTTAAAGCATACTGGTGACACAGAAGCAGAATGGTTTCGCCACTAAGGGTCTTTGCCAGTCCAGCTGCAGTGCCAATCTTGAGAGCTGGGACAATATGATCGTCAATACCAGTCACATCCACCTCGGCGTTCGTTTCCGAAACGACGAGCATGTCTCCTCCGCATAAGCCTCCGTTCGCGCCGCTGTCGATGAGCGCGCCTTCGTTGATCCGCTCGTAGTGTGCGCGATTGACGCGCATACGACGATGCATGTTGAAGCTGAATGTACCTCGTCCGGTGTTATCAGTCGTCAACGATCCTGTCACTTGCTGAGTTGTAGTACTCGCATTGTTCGCTTGCAGAACCGATCGTGCAGCCGTTTGGACTGACATTCCACTATTGCCGGGCTGAATATTAATCGTGCCAGGAACGCTTGCGTGATCGTTCGCTACAGATTCCGTCGCGTGACGCTCTTGATGCGCCGCGTTGACTTGCGTCTGCGTCGTAGCCGTGCCTCGTTGGTTGCGCGGTCGCCATCCGTTTTCGGGTGTCTTGGGCGCCGTCGCACGCTTGTCCTTCAACTGCTTTCGCTGATCAAACTTCATCTCCAACCAGACTTCATCCTTCACGCTCGCGTGAGGTTTCTTCATGATCGCTGCAAATCGTTCCGCCGATAAGCCGCTTGGAGTCGCGCCGCCATTGCCGCCGCCGCCTCCTTTCGTTCCACTAGACTGCGCTTGATTGATTGTGCGCTTAGTCTTCGTCGTCGATGGGTGTTTCTTGTCATACTTGATGCAGCACTCTTCTAAGTGCGCGTACAACTGCGCGAAATTGTCTTCCGAGTCGTGTTGCCCCATGTGTTTCTTGATGGCAATCATTCCGTCAAAACCTGCTAGTGATGCGCTGAATCCTGTGTGCTCGGAGAAAGCGTCGCGTAGCATGTCGTATCGTTGTAAACCTGTCAGAGCTTCTGCGTCCATTTCGAGCAGCCAGATGACTTTCTTGTAGAACAGTGCGAGAAATTCGATCGTCGGCCGTGACCACTTCTCGGTCAGCCGCATTCCCTGCAGTTCCGTTCGCGCGCGTTCCTTCTCGATGTGAGCAGTAGCGCCTTCTTCGTATCGCGTTCGCAATCGTTGGTAGACTTCGCGTCCGTCCATCGTCTTCTTGAACTGCTGTACTGCGAGTGATGCAGACGGAGTTCGACAGTGCGTGAGAAAGATCCTGTATACAAACACATTCTTCTTTGCATACGCCTTCTGTTCTTTCGGTCCCTTTTCCTTCGGGTCATAATCGTCGTCAAAGACTTCGTGGAAGTCATGCAATGTAGCGATGACTTTCAACTCGGAAATCCACTGTTTCCACGAGGAATCCAGCTTCATTTCTTTACAATCCCTCGCCGAGAACTTGATAGACTTCGTAAATTGGTCTGAATACTTCTCGTCGTCTTCGTCGTCGCCGAGGTCCAGTACGGATGTCGGTGACTGCTTCGTGTCCACGTTCACGCTCGTCGGTGGCACCTTGTCGGCCGAGTCGGGCTTCGACTCGTTGCCTTCGTTCGTTAGCGTGGAGTCCTTGGATTCGTCCTTCTTGGATTCCGTTTCGCTTTCCTTCGCTGGAGGTTTCGCTCCGCTTCCGCTGCCCACGCTCGCAATGTTGCGCGCTTGGACTCGTTCCTTCGCTCGTGCTGTGACGAACGTCGCCAGCGTTTCGGTGGTCAGTTGCGACCATGTCTTGATGTCCGGCGACTCTTGCGCCAAATACCATTCGATCGCGTTCGTGATCGTGCGTTGTTTCATCTTCGTTAGCGAGTGTTCGCTCGTTTCCTGCGTGACATTGTCGCCATCGTCAGTCGTCGTCGTTGTCGTCGTCGTGACGTTCCACTTCGTCGCGAAATCGTCGTACTCCATCTCGATCAGTTGCGTAAGCGATTCTACTCCGAGTTCGTCGAATAACTCCTTGAACTGAGGATCTTGGAAAACGCCTACGTTCTCTTCGTAAACATGCGCAAACGCCGCGTCTTTCTGCGCGCGAGTTTCCGCCATCGTTGTCGTCGTGACAATGTTCTTGCTATCACCTGCGGAACTTTCCGGGCCAAGAACCAACGTGCGTCCACGTTACTTCGTAAATCAATAGTACTCTTCGTCGATAAAGTCTCTATGCCGAGGCAATGAGTCTCAAGACAGTGTTAATCTTGTAACTTGTAAATCAAATCGTTGCACCTTTCGCTTGTAGCTGTCCTTGGATGGCCAATCCAAGCTTGCAGTTGCTACAATACGAGAGACGAATAAATCGCTTTCTTAACTCTTCAAGCTTAGTAAGTCTGCTTGTTTCTACTCTATATCGCACTAGTTTCAGCAATATACTTGTTGAATCGCTTCGAAGCCGTCGCTGCCACGCATCACGCGATCGTGAGGCTGTGGTGAGCCGCGAGTGCCGCTGTGTCACCCTATCGGACATTCGGTGTGACTTGCCCGATTTTCGCTGTTTTCGTTCGCATCCTGCAAAAGGAGCAACCGGGAAGGTCGAGTTGGACTGTATGAGTTGAATGCATTGTTGTTCCGTTGGGAACGTGGACTGTAAGACTTGGATTGGCCAATTGCTTGTCGGTGTATGGCAAGTGGCACGAGATGTAGTGTCCAGTACATCCGGTATCTGCTATGGCTAGAGGTATAGGCGGGGAGGAGACATCAAGTTCATTTAACTCAAGCTTATTAAATGAACTACTTGTAGATGCCGTCCCTCCGGCCTATTCTCCTTGCGCGCGACTGCGTTGGTTGCGGTAGACGAAATTGGTTTCGTTGCCGCCCATCTTGTTGGCACTGGTGGCTGCCTCTTGGTGGCCTGGACTGCGACGGTTGCACTGCATGCTTGTATGTCCACAGTAGCCATGAGAATGACAGTACTTCTTGACGCGAGGAGCGTTGTTGCCGTTGTTGTTGTTGCCTTGGTTGTTGTTGTTGCCATGGTTGTTGTTTGGCGGTGGCGGCGGATTTGCCGGCGCACGGTGTGTCGCAGCGATTTGCTCTCGGACAGCAGCTGCGACAGCGGATGCAAAGTTTGCCTGCGCCAAAAATCCAGCGTCTGCAACAGTCTTCTCTTGGCGGCGAGCTTTGTCCACACGCTTGAGCCAAGAGACAAAGGCTGGCCAGGTTTCAGCAGCTTGCCCTGGGATCTGTTGCTCAATGGCGCGAGCGTGCAAGTCGGCTTTGAACTGGCCAGTTGCAGCCATGGCGGCCACGGCAAAACGGATGGAGGCGGCGTCCAACATCGGGTCGTTGGTTGCTGCAGCAAGGCAACGAATGCGCTCCATCTTGCCAGTGTACGTTTCGACAGAGTCACTGAGGTTGAACGGGTCGCTCGCCATGGCGTAGTTCGCCTCGATTTGCTGCGGCGTGGCGGTGCCGTACTCGTCCTTGATGTGCTGGCAAAGCTGAAGAATGGTGACTTCCTCCATACCCGTGGCGGGATCCTCCAAAGACTGAAGATAGATGGAAGGAATCGCCTTGACGACTTGCGCGATCAAAGCCGTGGCGACCAAGTTGTTCTTGTTGAAAGCAGTGAGGTCGGCGTTGAACGCGCGGTTGGCCTCGGCGATCTGGGCGCCAGTAGCTCCTGCTGGAATGTCGAGCACTGGGAATGCCACAGGAGCATAAACTTGCGCAGAGCGTAGAGCGTACTCAGCTGGTGTGACTACCAAGTGAACGTGGCCAGCGCTGCCGTTGCCGTACTGACTGGTGACGGAGCGCGCGTTCTGGAGGAGCTCCTTGTCGAACTGGAGCGCCTCATCGAAGGTAATGGTGCCAGTAGAGCCAAGAACGGTGAGAGTTTCCAGCGGAAAGACAATCTTGGGGCTGCTTGAATCCGTCATGGTGACGAAGGGAAGAAGAGCGGAGGATCACACTCGGAGGGAAGAGCTGTGGTGGCTCGATTCGTTCAGTCGCTGGATGCAAAAGACGAAGGTGGTAACGTGAGTGCTCTTTAGATTGTTAAACGAAAGAGTCAATGATGTTACTTGCCGGATATTATCATATAATTCACGTCTGTTGATGCCTCTATGGGGAGACACTAGGAATGATCAAAACGATTGACGTGAATTATTATGAGCGGCAATTGTCGCACTGCCTGCCGAGTTCTATCGCTACTTGTGACCGGTGGGAACCTCGGTTGGCTCGCTGATCTAACCGGCTGTCGCTGAGGCATAACTAAAACACATGTGCTAGGCAACGGTGGAGGCTTCACTTAGGTGGAAGCCGAGCCAGTGCAGCTTCCTTGGATACCGGATAAGGAACCCGGAAGTGGAGTATCAACATCAACACAATCGCGACAATCCGCGACAGCTGTCAATCAGCACGATGGAGCGAGTGTGGCGTTTTAGGCAACATCTAACCGCACTACGTGACATAGACAACGACATGAAACATCAATCATAATCATGTATATTCTTGGCTTGATTCTCTTGCTTTCCACCACGTTTTGCGTGCGCTCCAAACTGCGGAACGTCGCACAAGCTGATGGAGCCCTCGTCGGGGCCAACGACGACTCTACCGACATATCATGTCCTCATCATTGTCTACAACAACATAGTTCGAACCATTCGACCAAAAAGCAAAACGGCTGTCGTATTTTCTATCTCATTGTGGTTCACAACAACAGGACGCTCCATGACGCAGTGCATTTATTGCGTGCGATTCGAGATCCAAGAAACATCGTTGTTATACACGTCGACCAGAAAGCGAACGATCTGATAAAGAACAACGATTCCATTTTGCACAAGGAAGTAAAAGAATGTAGTTGCGGAAGCATCATGCGTTTGGAGTCTGTCTACAATGTCAAGTGGAGTGAGTGGAGCATGAATTTGCCGACTCTATGGGGGTTGCAGTTGGCAGTGACAGAGTACAAGGATCAGTGGGACGTCTTTATCAACTTGTCTGGTGACACTGTACCAGTATACTCGACTGAAATTACGGCGACGATGCTTTCCGACCTTCCTTACAACTTTGTCACGAGCAGCTCTTGCGAGACTGGCCTGCTGCCGACAAACGTTTATACCTTTCCTTCCTACTGGCATAAGCGCGCGCATTACACGCATTCAGACACATTGGCCGATCCAATCATCGAGCACATCCACCGAGTAGATAAATCCTGGCGGAACACGACGATACAGACATATTTTGGCAGCCAGTGGATGATTCTCCAACGCGACTTTTGTTCATGGGTGGTACAGCAACTTGGCGACCCGCAGAGCCTAGCTTCGCAGTATCGAGAATATTTGGTTAGTTCTGGGTTTTTAATGACAGACGAAACCTTTTTTCCATCGCTACTCATGCAGGTCGATGAATTCTCACAGTCCCTGCCGCAGTTGGGTGTGGAGGGTCATCTTTTGTGGCGGAATGGATCGTCGTCGCAGATCAAGGCGGTGCGCTACGAACGCATGGATGAACATGTACCATCCGCTTTTGGTCGCGTTCCATTGAACCAACGATATGAAGTGCCGAATGACACGAATGTCGATCAGCCTCGCCCATGGGGACCATACTTTCTTGGTGTGTACGACCTGGCTGGTGTTCGTGATTCTGGTGCCTTGTTTCTACGCAAAGTCTCGAGCCTCGTCGACCATAACATGGTTAACCTTTTCCCCGTCAAGCATTCGAGTCTGATCCCGAATATTTCTTGGCCATTCCATGTGGAGCTAAGTGGCAAGCCTAACTGGGAACGGATCAAGGCGAAAATGATGTTAGCACAGCGACAAGCGGCTGCCCATGACTTGAGCGAGCAGGATGAAATTGCTGAGGACATCGATGAAGAGGAATTGTAAGCAAACGAATTATTATAACCTTAATGCAAGCCTGCTGGTCTAGGAGATTGCTCGTCAAGGAAGCAAGAGTGATGCTTAAACGAGTTGCAGTGCGTCGGGTCGCGGCGATTATTCAAACGAGTTGGAAATACAACCTGCCGTAAAGGCTTACTCAATTTATTAAGTGCTTTGCGCGGTCTCTTCAGAGTGCTTTGTTCTAAAGCACGTTGGGGGCACAACGAAGCAGCGTGCTTTGTTACCGTTCTTCCGGCAACTGCTTTCCCAGCTTTAAGAGAGCTACTGGAGGGTTGGGCGTGTGTCACACTTGTCCCGACTGATGTACCATCAAGCAGTCCATATCTTTCAAAACATATACGCCTGGTAAACAAGTGGATGATATATTGGGAGGCGCAGCTGCATGGGAGATGTGGATCGTACCGCAGCTGTGTGTCCCTCCTGCGATAACCGAGATGCATACTTAATGCAAATACAAATTCGGAGTGCCCACGAGCCCATGAGCAAATTCTACAAGTAAGTTTTGCAGCTGCGGAAATCAATGGAATGACAAGTAATGATGCATTTCTTAAGGAATAGCGATGAAATACATTAAAGTACAGTGCAAAAAACTTTTGTAGTGGACTGCGCGGCACCGCTGCACCCTTGGGCATTCTTCAAATTCACTCCCTGGTTGTCAACCCATCTCCAACGACCATGAGCTCCGTAAAACATGAGAAGTGTCGTCTCATTAAGCGACTAATGAATCGACAATGCCCAGCGAAGGGAAACGTTCGCCAACACCCTGCACGCGTTCGTCCTTTGGCTCCATCGTTTCAACTTCGTCGTTTTCCACAGGAATGAGAGTCGGTCCTCCGGTAAGTTGTGGCAAATCGTCCTTTGACCCGTCAAACAGTATGATGGGATCGTTATCGCTTAATCGTTTGACTCCGCAGTAGACTCCACTGTCAATCTGGATATCGTCGTGGCAGAGTGCTTTCTCTGCCTCCAATCGACTCTCATACTGCAACGCCAACCAGTTTTGCCGACTCTCACCACTTGGACTCTTGTAATCAACGACGCGACCGTAGCTACTAAACTCGTTGAGCAAGGTTTTGAATTGCTCATGGGTAGTGTAGCCGTATACAAGGATCCAACAACCACTCGTGCCGACGATATCGCTTGAAGCAGAACCCAACAGGAGAAGATTGCTCTTGCTAGGCTTAACATTCTGATAAATGATGAAAAGGAGCTGCTGAGTCGTTCTTGCTACGATTGCAAAAATACAACAAGAGAGTTACTTTGCATCGCGACTCACCTCATTTGTGCCTGCATTAATGCTTCCAAAGTCACCACCATTTCCTAGGTAAATACTCGACTTTGGCGGCACAGATTTCTGATGGATGTTCTTCCGGTTGCGTAGTTCATTGGTTGGCGCAATCTTGAGTGGCATTTGGAGCGATTGAGGAGTCGAGATGGGGCTGCTGACAGGGCTGTTGCTTTCGCCCTTGCTCGTCCGAACCAGGGGAAGTCCACGAGCCAGGAACGGATTCTCGAGTGAATTAACATCTTTCTTCTCGGACGAGGCCAACGGGGACTTGGAACGCTGCTTGAACAGAGCCGATGGCGGCGGCGAGGAGAAGGATGTGGACGCCATGGCGAAAAATAAAGTGCTGCCCCTCTCACTGTCAGTCCGTTAAGTCGGACGGCTGTCGCACAGTCACTTGAGACAACTGTATGAAAAAGAGTGGCGTCAAATGACTTTAAATACATATGCCTAGCTCTTTGACATTCGCCTTTGAATGACCGATCCAACCATCCGGCAGATTGGGCACCATGATGATGTCGGATCGAACAACCTGTATCGGTAGCTCCGCATTCTATAACAACCGACAAGAGTATCGAAAGGAGTGCTTGTAGCAAAAGTGTGACTGGATCTCCACCAACTAAACATGTCATTCCCGTCCCCACATTCGACCGCACTGGACGCAACAGTAGCAACCGAACCAACAGGGTTGCGTAGCTCAGCGGGGAGCAATCGAATTATCAACATGTTTCGACGGACAGCTCCTCCGCGACGTCAAGCATCCAATAACACTGCGGTCAGCAACTCTGCAACAGTGAGGACTACGCGAGAAGGCGACTATCAGCCGGGCCCAGAAACGTCCAGTGCTTTGGCTCGACGGAACATGTGCGCCTTGTTTTGGTACTATTCCATCTATCCAGGGGATGATCGCAAAACGTTCTTGCAACATGTTTTAGACAATTGCATATGGAGGACACTGCTTATCGTATTGACGTTTATATTACTCTTTGGTGCACAGATTCGCGATATTGCCATACCTCCTGACGGTGATGCAGCTTGCGACGGAATCTTCATGACCACATTTGTTTTATTGGTTATTGACATGCTTATGCGCATCGACTGTGAGCCTACCTACTTTGTGTGTCGCTGTGGAGACAATGGGCACGATGGTGCAGAACGAACTTGGTTTAACAGCATACAAGTCGGTAGTTTTCTCTTTTGGTGCGATATACTTTCGACAATGACGCTTCTTACGGAAATATCTTTCATTAACAAAAGCGGCTTTGCGGCGGCATCGATTACTATTTACTTGGACCAATTCGGAATTCCGGTGAGTACGACCTGTATATCAACGCTTGTCGAGCGCAACATAGTCATGTGCACTGATTCTTTGATGCGCAATGTCGACAGTCGGATGGTCTCGACGAAGTAAATCAAGCAGTGCCGGTGGAAGCAGATCTTGTTCTCCTAGTTGCCATTTGCAAGACGGCTCGGGTCGCGCGGTTTATTCGGTCCAATACGGCTCTCACAATTTCCAGCAAGGTTAATTGGTTCGCCTTGGTCAATCTCCTCAACCCATGTTGGTATTTGAGGGCCGTGATCCGGGCAATGGTGCTTGTCTGTGACTCCTGCGTCTCGTCGCGACGCAAAAATCGCAATGACCGACAGTCATCGGCGATGGACGATTTTTCGTCCAACGGTCTGGGAAAAGAGGACGAATCCCGCTTTCGACGCTCATCTTGGGGTGCGCTGGGGCTTGGAGCTCTGGCTGCCATACGCGAAAAGAATAGCACACTGGCAGATGTCCAGGTTGGTGTTAAATCTTGGCCGATCAGGGCGATGCGATTTATTGGATTGGCTCCTGCCAGTGATGAACAGTGGAGGCGCCATGTGGCTGCGACTAAAATTCAGCGTCTATGGCGACGGTACAAAGGAATGGATCCTGACTACCTTCTCGAGAGTGGCACAGGCTGGAAGCCTCTTGGTCGCGCGTCAAAGACAACGGATCAGGCATTACAGAAGAAATCGTCCATAATGCACTTCTCTATCTCACGCGCTTTACCTGGTAGACGAGGCACTACCACAGCATCAGCTGCTGCAACGAAACCCTTAAATAGAAGTGGACGAAAGACTGTCAACCGGGAGTCCCAGGTTGGTACGGCTATGCGCGAGCTGACTGGACAGAGAGTCGCCATTGGCATCATTATTGGTTTGCTTTTGACTGTGCTGTTTACCTACACGGAGGTTGATGCGACACGCCCAGCAACAATGATCGTTCTGCATAATCAGACGTCTTATCCTGCGTTTGCCAACCGCTCGCTCGAGGCGGCTATGAGCAGCTCCATTCCAGATCTTTACACGTACGTATTGGCCAACGGTCAGATCAAGAATTTTTCTATTTCCGAAATGCAGGCTGGAGAACGAGCCTTGCGCCCAAGAGAAACTTTAATTGTGACTATTCAAGGATATGACGGAAGCGCGACGACTGGCAAATTTGCGTTAAAGGACGAGCGACAGGAAGAAGCCCTTGTCGCGCTACTATCAACCATTTTTATTCTTGTCGTTTGGTTTTTCGGGGTAACGGCGTTTGCAGGCCCAGTCATGGTACTCGTCGTCATTCCCATAGAGCGCATGGTTCGACTCCTTGGGATGCTGATGGTGGATCCGCTTGGTTATGAAAATTCGCCGCGTTATAAGAACTTTATGAAAGAGGAGGATCAAATAACAAAAAACACTCGTTGGACTAAAGAAGTTTTGAAAGGAATGGAAACGTCGTTCCTTATGTCAACGATTCTGCGCATCGGATCACTCATGAAGGTCGGCTTTGGTAGCGCCGGCGTCGAAATTATTCGGAACAATCTTGAGAAGGGACAAAACAAGAACAATCTGGCCTTGAATTCGCAGGGTTCAAGTGTTTCTTGTATTTTCCTCTTTTGTGATATTCGTCAGTTCACTGACGCGACTGTTCTTGCACGAAGAGGTTTTCGTTTTTACAAATAGAATGCCGCCGTAGTGCATTCAATCGTCACTGCATATGGTGGTTCTGCGAATAAAAATATTGGCGACGCATTTCTTTTGGCTGGCGACTGGACAAGCTGACCAGGACAACACTTTTGGCGGCGACGAGGAGACATACACAGCACATCACAACCAAGCCGACAAGGCTCTACTTGCTTGGTGAAGATATGCTGCCTTGCCGTTCGACGACTTTTACATTTCCACCACGAGCGAAAATGCTCGCGCAGCCCTTCTCGTAAATTTGCAAAAAAGAAATGGTTTGGTCAGATGGGGTTCGGTCTGCTGCGGAAGCTTGCAGGGCTTGGGTCGCAACGTAAAATTGACGCGACTTATATTTCCGCCACGTCGAACGGCTGGGTTTTGGAATCCTCGACAAAGGAGTATGGCGTCAACATGTTAATGTCCGACGCTTTCATCGTCTCCTTCACCCAAGCACCCGTCGCCGGTGCCGCAAGGTTGACCAACTACTTCTTTTAGAAGACGACGTTGACTTTGCTGAGATTACTTTGACGATGCAAATGCCCCGTCTCATTGGCTCTTCCTTCGACATGGATATTAATGCACTTTGGCGAGCACCGAAAAAGAAGGGACAGCGAGATGGCGGTGAATCGGACTCCTGTACAGGTTCTCAACGGGGTTTCTTCTCGACGAGATCTGACGAGAATATCGGGTGGCGTGGTGGAAGGAGTTCGACGACGCAGCGTCATGACTATCAATGGAGAGAAGTGAAGACTTGAGCGACACATTCCCTGGAGCGACAGGAACTGGGCAGGGCGCACAAGGGCAATCGGAGATGATAAAGCCTGGTGTTGGTCCTTTCTACAGGACCGGCAATCTACAATGCGAATGTGTGGGTGAATGAGGACTTTGCGAAAGAAAGGGCCGCGCTTTTCAGATGGTCTCTTTTTCCAGAAATTTAGCTCTGGCTTGCAAGCTTTCTACTCAAGGGTTGGGATTTTGCAAAGCAGTGTTTTTCAACAGATTTTGGATCGTTTTGAAGATGGACCATCTCGGCACTTTTTGAATCAGATTGGTGAGCACAGCGGCGTGCCTCTAAAGGCTTTAAAGGTGGCATTCAGAGTAGCACCCAGCGTTGTCATTGTCGGCCCTACTGATACAAACAGACGTGAATAATATATTGTAATAAGTTTAGGTTGGCATCATTTTTTGCAGCCGCGTTTTACTGAACATGCCTTTCGCACTTCCAACCTGCGAAGGAAGTAGGAAGTAGTACTCAAGTTGCGAAGTCCCATTCACAAGGTTGCCAACCACTGCGCATGGAAAGAGTAGTGTAAGTTTATATCACTGAATTCCGCAACCATGGAATGGAAATGTCGAGAGAGCACCAGGCAAAGAAACCGTGGAAGAAAAGACCGAAACAACCTCAGCGGATACAAACGAGTACATGCCGAGCACCGGAACAAACTATCACCACTTGGTGTCAATCGTTTTTCTCGCTATGTGCCTTGCTAATGAACTCCTTCGTTATTCTCGCATCTGCATGGGTGACTGCTATGTAACGTTGCGCCACGGATAAATCTATGGACGCAGCGACGTACCGAAAAAGATGCGAGTCACATCATTCCTCATTCATGCCTAATTTCCATAGCAAAAGTTACGCCAAAGTGAGAAAGGAAAGTGTGGCAGAAATACAAGCGTCATCAGGCGGTATATGAACACCGATAAAGTTAGCGATTTCGTCGTCACTCTGGCATCTCGGGAGTCCGATCATGGTATAAAATGCATCGTCGTCGGCATGGTGCAACATGCTATCCGCCAGGCGTTAAAGCAGCTAACTTTCGTACCTGATTACTTAGCGATCGTCCATGGGGCACCGGTATTGCCAGTTGACAGAAACGATGAATGGCACGCGGATGAGACAATACTGGCTGGAGCCTCGTGCTACTGTTTTCTGCTTATCCTCATTTTCGCATCACAAGTTTGGATGCCTGGGTTCATCAGTCGCTGGTCCGGATATGACAAGGCAGCTTGCTCGATCATGCAGTCTGATGCGTCAACGCACCCGGGACGAGAAGTTTGTGAAAGGTTTGAACTTTTTCGTGGTCTTCATGCAGTCGCGGTTTCTGTCGTAAGCTTAACCGGTACGACATCTCCACCCTTGCCCGTGGATGATGACGCATGTGCCAATGTCAGCCGTTTTTCACGCCGCACGCAGCGCTGCCGCGGAGCGGCCTCGTTCGATTTGGCTCTCGTTTCTCCGTTCATCATTATTTGGTAAGAACAAGTTGGCCGCGTGCCGACCGTTCAGTTTTTGCAACCTTAACTTATTGACCATGTCGCGTCCAAAACAAGCGCCTGGAAGCCCCGCTGCCCGCCGGACGGTGTTTGGGGAGCCTCGACAAGCGAAATTTTCGATTCTCGGTCTGGCGGTATTGCAGCTTGACCACGATCATGAGGACGAGAAGCAAATACCGCGCAAACGCTTCGACAATGCTATTACCATCGATCTTCCTCGCGATTTCAACCATTGCTGTTTCAGTTGCTTGTCTTCAAGGCTGATACTGGAAACTTTCATAAGAGGAACAGCCGCTGTTGCATTCTCTTTCTGCTATTATACATCAAGAAGGAATTCAAATTATCAAATAGTCAGCCGCATGACTTGACGGCAGACCTAAGTAAGGTGCTCGAGCATTTGCACGTTCCTCTGACGGTCGCGGAGATGATCTACTGGGTTCCTTCTACGACTTGCTTGTCGGTTATCGGGAGAAACACGGACACGTATTGGTACCTCGTCTCAGTGAGGTTGGACTCAGTGATTGGTCACCGATATGCGCGAGCAGTACAAGGCTCTGTAAGAGTACCAGTCGATTTGTATATTTGAACTTGTTCTACAACGTTTGCAATCATATCTGTGGTTATTCACAGGAAGACGGGTCCAGGTTTCCCAGCTCACGGATGATCGACGTGTAGCTGGGCAACGTTCGTCTGGCAAAGTGCAGTCGTCCCAATGGGACGCGCGATATAAACCTTGGTGCAAAGGTACGCCGTCTTTGTGTTTGCTATTGCTGACAATGCGCCACGACCACTGTCAGAGTGGAGCTGACTCGTCGGTGTTTCGCGTTGTAAAGGCGGTTCATGGAGACTGCAAGGTGCCTCAGCATTACAAAGGAGAATCGGGCGCTTGGGAAATGGACGGCAAAGCAGAGGGAACAATACAAAGAAAATGAAAGAAAGGAGAACATTCATTTCTGACGCATATCGCTTGGAAAAGCGAGCAGCTCGGCTTTCTTGGCAAATTCGCACGTCCTTGGATCCTGATGATGCCGGCAGTTTCCAGCTTTGCATGACGTAGTGCCAGTCAAGGTGGAAACGAACATGAAGTCAGTGGTAGATTCAGAGGCTCATCGAGATTCACCATGCGCATGTGCTTCAGTAAATGTCTAAAACGCTTTCGCTAGGGCCTGCTCGTGTTGGGACAGCAGCGCGTGTATTACTGGTACTGGCAGTTAGAGGTTAAAACAGTTTGATAGGTTGACTGTATATTGCTTACAAGAGTGTATGGATATACAATCTTGGAATGCCTGTGGTTGGAGCGACGTGCTGCGATGCCATTTTGAAGAAGCACTGTTATGTGCGGTAAGATGGGACCAGTGTGCGCCGTACGATGATCACCGCGCACACCCTATCGTCATATGCCCGTTGCTCTGTTTGGAATTGTATCCGACGAAAGCGTTACTAGTTGTTGGGTTCTATTTCAGCTTCTGTCTTGCAGTAATATAGCATGAATAAAGTTCTTCAATAGGGTAGCAGCAATGCAAACAGATCTTCCAC
Source organism: Mayamaea pseudoterrestris (assembly GCA_027923505.1). Classification (NCBI taxonomy): domain Eukaryota; phylum Bacillariophyta; class Bacillariophyceae; order Sellaphorales; family Sellaphoraceae; genus Mayamaea; species Mayamaea pseudoterrestris. The sequence continues at coordinate 873,672 of BROI01000013.1, forward strand.
CATGTCTGCTAATCTTTACGTTCGTTCTGGGACATTCACGTATATGACCAAATAATCAAGACTGCATTGGTTGAGGTCTATCCATCAACTTCTCCAGCATTTGGGCCAGGGTTATATACAAAGGATACTCTGCCTTGTAGACCCCAACCACGAAGTCAAGCGTCGTTCATTTTATCAGAGTCATGGGTGGGATGTATGTATTCAGTAGAACTGCAACTGCGTGTTTTTACCTTTCCATCACCTTCCAGTTGGTACTGTTAATTGTGATCAGAAGCTAAGCTTAGCGTTTTGATGACGGCATTCGGTGACGCTTGAGTGGCGACGGCAGTCGGCAATGATATCATACACGGCGCTGGCACCTGAGCGGTGCTTTAAACTACAACGACAAGCAAGTGTTTCAGCCTGTCGTTTACCCCGGACTGGTGGTACAGTATAGCGAGCCCTAGGTATGTGTTACTATGGCGAAATGTTAACAAGTGTTTTGCACAATGTCCTGACTTACCAGCGAACCTCCATTTCCATCCGTCGTCCTTCGTTGCGTGTGCACAGGACTCTACCATAAGAATGCCAAGATTCTCTTTCTCGGGCTCGACAATGGAAAGGCTACCTTGCTGCTACTATGCTAAGAACCATGTTCAGGTGCATGTTCCGACACTTCATCCGAGCAGTTGAGCTTGTATTGGCAATATCAAATTCTGGCGTTTGATGGTCTCAGCGGACTAGGACAATGATCGATTGTGGCAGGATATTTTCCTGTTGATGGAGTAGTGTATTGGTGGATCTGGTGTGACCGTAGTGTTCCAGGAGTAGAGGAGCTTAACTGCTCAGAGGAGCTGCAAGACGTTCCATTCTTGGTGCTCGGTAATAAGATCGATATGCCCCATAGCATCGGAGGAAGAGCTAAAGTACGCGCTTGGCTTAATGGACACGTATGGTAAAGACAAGGTCCGGATGCGCAATCGGCAGTTTCGTCCCATCGAGCTGTACATGTGTTCGTCTGTTTGAAAAGTGGGTTATACCCTGATAAGCTTCGTCTGGCTCCTCTCCAGTTCTTGACCGTAAATAAGTTAAGAAGAGAGAGAGAGAAGAAGAAAGCTACTAGGTGTTACTGATGGATTGTGATGGGATTACTTTTGGTTTGCTGCATCGTGCACATTGATATCGTGACTTTAATGCCTTATTTCTTAGCTTTTGCGCGACTCGCTACACGATTTTATACCAGAATCCGATCGACCGTCACGCTCTGCCCATGATTTGCCGCGCCTGTCCTGGTCGCGCGCGAAGCCGTTCGAACAGCAACCGCACAACGCAACCAATAAACAAACAAACAAACAAGCAGCAGCAGAAGCTGGCCGCAAGGCGCGCGAATACCGAGCAAGCAGGGAGGCAAACCAGAGGAACAGACACCCGAGCAATCAAGCGAATTAACAAGCAAGCAGGCGCGTGGACGACCGACCGACTGCTCCAGCAAGCCATTTAATTAGCAAGCAGGCAAGCGAGCAAATTAACAAGCAAGCAGGCGATTTAATAAGCAAGCAGGCGAGTGGACGACCGACTGATGGCTCCAGCACGCCATTTAATTAGCAAGCAGGCAAGCGAGCGACTTAAAAAGCAAGCGGGCGAGGCGGACACCGACCCGACTGGCCGACCGACCGCTGCTCGAGCACGCCATTTTATTAGCAAGCAGGCAAGCGAGCAAATTAACAAGCAAGCAGGCGATTTAATAAGCAAGCAGGCGAGTGGACGACCGACTGATGGCTCCAGCACGCCATTTAATTAGCAAGCAGGCAAGCGAGCGACTTAAAAAGCAAGCGGGCGAGTGGACAACCGACCGTCTGGACGACCGACCGACTGCTCCAGCAAGCCATTTAATTAGCAAGCAGGCAAGCGAGCGATTTAACAAGCAAGCAAGCAATTTAATAAGCAAGCAGGCGAGTGGACGACCGACCGACTGCTCCATCAAGCCATTTAATTAGCAAGCAGGCAAGCGAGCGAGTTATTAAGCAAGTGGACGACCGACCGACTGCTCCAGCAAGCCATTTAATTAGCAAGCAGGCGAACGAGCGAGTGACTAAGCAAGCAGGCGAGTGGACGACCGACCGACTACTCCAGCAAGCCATTTAATTAGCAAGCGGGCGAGCGAGCGATTTAATAAGCAAGCAAGTCAATAAGCAAGCAAGCACACATGCACGGAGGTTAAGATTTAACCACGTAAACAAATCAGCCAGCAATCTACCATGGTGGAAAGTGTTGGCATAAATAAGCACCGAAGCATGGGAAGAGCTGGACGACCTTCCCGGAATGCTCCTGTAAGTCCCTCCTCTTTAACGGCAGCCGAGAAAAGAGGAGTATTTGGACATGCACTAGTGGCTCCAGCAAGTGATCATGTTTGGTTACTGTTTGTTAACATTGGTGGGTTGTCGGCGGTTCCAGTATGTCAAGTGTGGCGACCTTGCGGTAGTTGTAAAGACTGCTTAATAAGATCCAAAGTTAACGAACTGCGTGTGGATGTGTTGGGTCTGTCCGAGGTGAACGTGAATTGGCGGCATGTGGCATCGCATCAGCGGTTGGAGCACAGGTCAAAGGGCTGGTTTGAAGCATGTCGAATCTCGTCTGCCTGCTTTGACGGATATCCAGGTCACAAGTCTGCAGTGTTGTACGGCGGAACATCTATATGGAGCGTCAACAAGATGGCAACCCGAGTGGACTTTCAGCTGACAATCCGCGACTCTTTGGGCAGATGGAGTGGCCATGGGTTTCGAGGAAGGCATGGAGCAGTTCTGGTGGCGTTAGTGGCGTATCGCCCAGTGGTTAACAAGAGTGGTGCCGAGTCAGTTTGGAGTCAGCAATACGCCCATTTTGCAGGCAAAGGCCAAGAGGTGGATCCTATAGCACGGTTTGACAGTGACCTGCAGGCAGTCATCCGCCAGCTCCAGAGCAACAACTGCCATATAGTCTTGGGCATTGATGCTAATGAAGATTTGGCTAAGGACAGCAGTGTCTTCCGGGGGAAGATGGAGGAATTGGGGCTCCTGGAAACGATCCTCCAACAACACGGACCAGGACCTCCGACCATGTCTCGCGGTAGCACAAAAATTGATGGCTTGTTTGTGTCACCGTCACTCCAAGGCCTCAAATGCGGGTACACCGGCTGGATTGCAGATCACACGGGGCTATTTATGGATGTTCCAATGCATGTAGCCCTGGGTCACTCCGTTCCACCAATCCTGCGCCCAGCCATGCGCCGTCTCAAGCTGCAAGATCCACGGGTAGTGGCTGCTTACTTGGCTTCCTACAAGGCGTCTTTGTTGGCAGCATCCAGCATACCTGCTATGGCAGAGTTATGGGCCAAGGCAAAGCAACGATACCATCCACGTCAAACTGGCAGCTGCTTTCAGGAGTGGGAGCATTCCAAGTACGTTCGGTTGGATGCTCAATGCACCATGGCAATGCTGGAGGCTGAGCGTACATGTCGCAAGCTCTTCCTTGGGGCAGTCCCTTGGTCACCGGCATTCTTGGAGTTGCAACGCTACCAACAGCTTCTATACCTGGTGCTACGCCGGCGACGGGGCCACAAGATCAGATTGGCAACCATCTGGCGCCAAGCCAGGCGCTCCAGGAAGACTGAAGTTATCAAATGGCCTCGTGCAAAACTGAAACGCGCACTGCTCCGGGTGAACCAGGAGATAAAAGATTTCAAGCAGCAATTAGCACAGCAGTCCCGCCGTACGCACAATGAGAAGCTGGTTGAAAGTCTGGCGGCTGCAAAGGGTATGGAGGCAACTGCTATCATCCGCCAAATCATAGTGAGAGAGGAAATGCGTGATAACGCTCGTATTATACGGTCTGCCTTGAAGCAAAGCCACAGTGGGGCGGTGGCAATGGTACAATCAACGACCTCGGAAGGTGATCTAGTTACTTGGACTGGCAAGGAAGATATGGAGGCTGCCATCATGAAGGAGTGCAATGCTAGGTTCCGTCAAGCATCGAATACAGACTTCCTGACTGCACCATTGTATCAACAAGTGGGCCCCCTTGGTGTGTCTCCATTCTGTGACCGCATGTTAGCAGGCCAGTTGGACGATTCAGATCTTGTGGGTGTCTCTGAGTATGCAATCAAACTGGCACGCCAACTAGAACGCCCAGCGCCACTCCGTGATCGGTTCTGCCATCCGGTTCCGGATTTGTCAACGTTCCAATATGGCTGGAGAATTCAGAAGGAGCAAACGGGTGCCTATCCGGGGCGACACTTTGGACACATGATGGCAAATGTGCAGGATCCAGACATTGCTGAGTTTCATCGCCAGCTAGAGTACCTGCCAATGCTTACTGGCCGCCCGCCTCCATCCTGGTGTAAGGCTGTTGATGTCATGATTGAGAAAAAGGCCGGCAATTTCCAAGTGGACAAGCTGCGTGCTATCTGTCTGTTTGACGCAGTAGCCAACCACTGCTTCAAGTACCTAGGCAAGGCAATGATGCTCACTGCAGAAGCTGACGGCTTGCTGGCTAAAGAGCAAGGTGGATCACGCCGAGGTCATTGCGCTAATTTCATTGGCCTTGAGAAACGCCTCTCATTTGATATGTCTCGCCAACTCCGCCGGCCAATGGCTCTTTGTTCCAATGATGCTCGCGCCTGCTATGACCGCATTGTTCACGCCGTGGCGGCATTGAGTTTACAGCGTGTTGGAGTTCCAAAACCAGCAGTGATATGCATGTTCTCCACTATCCAGGGACTGGAGCACAATGTTCGGACCATTTACGGTGACTCCAAAGCATACTTTGGTGGGAGCCAGGATCAGCACTTATATGGAGTTCCGGTCTCAACTATTGGTCAAGGCAATGGGGCAGGTCCTCAGATCTGGGCATTGGTCTCTACTCCTGTACTAAATATGCTCCGTGCAGAGGGACTCGCAATGGCATACCAAGGGGCTTTAACTGGCACAACTGTTAGCTTTGTTGGCTACTCCTTTGTTGACGATACCGATCTAGGAATTTGTGCGGCACACCTGCAAGACCCAGCACATGTTGCAGCAGAAATGCAGCGGTCTCTCGACCATTGGGAAGGAGGACTCCGGGCTACTGGTGGCGCTATAGCTCCTGAGAAAACTTTCTGGTATCTCATGGCATATAACTGGCACGCAGATGGCTCTTGGTCTCTCAAGCCAGAAGGTGAATGCCCAGCACAGCTCCAAGTCAGGGACATGCACGGCGTTACTCAGCCAATACAGCGCTATCCAACAAACCATGCTGAGCGAACACTGGGTATCTATCTGGCTCCGGATGGAAGTGAGTCCAGGCAGGCGCAAGTTCTTTATGAGAAGTCTGTGGCATGGGCAAACAAGTTGAGAGCGAGTCATTTACCCCGTCATCTGGCCACCATTGCATATCGCACCACGATTGACAAGTCTTTCTCATATCCCCTGGTTGCCACCTGCCTCACTTGCAAGCAGTGCCAGCGTATCCAAGGACCAGCAATGACAGCAGCTTTGCAACTGTCTGGTATTGGCAGCGACACACCCAATGCAGTCCGGACTGGTCCTCTCAAGTTTCAAGGCCTGGGCTTTCCAGATATGTATACCACCCAATTGTACACCCACATTGAGGCACTGGCATTTGCTTCTGAGCATCCATCACGCAACACATCGCAACTACTCCACGTTAGCTCCGAGCAGTTGAAGCTGGAACTTGGTGTCAACGGTCCTTTGTTTGACGCCGATATGTCTCGAGTCTATACAACAACCAAAAGTTGGATTCAATTTACAGACGAGTGCTGCTATGACCATTCTATCCAACTCCTGGATGATTTGCCCACCTTCCAGCCACGGAGAGATGGAGACTTGCTCATTATGGAAGTGTTTCGCAACAATGCTGACTGGTCACCCTCTACCTTGGGTATCCTGAACCGCTGTCGCATCTTTCTTCAATTGCTTTATCTTTCCGACATGGTGCACGCAGATGGTACCTATATCACGGAGGCAGCATGGAATGGACAAATTGACAAGTCACGCAATACTCCTTACTCCTGGCCAGCACAAGGTTCTTTGTCAGATCGCTGCTGGGCACTCTGGAGGACAGCACTGCAGCATCACTGGTGTAATCGCAACCGGCAGTTACGTCATAGTCTGGGGGCATGGGATGACATGGAGCCTACTACAAGGTTTTACTTTAGCCCAAGGCTGGATATTCTCATGGAGAAAGCTCCCACTGGCTGGTTTCAATATGGTTACAGTGGCACGGGTTGTCGTCGACGTGTCAGGGTATTCCAAAAGCTATTGTGGGCAGTGCCGCGGCCACCAGACTTAGCCAGAGCATCAGTACAAATGGTTACTCCCGTGGAGGTCCGGTTCAACAGTTGGGGTGCTTCCATGGCTGCTCCTTCTACTCCATCACTGTCTGTTCTGGCATCCATGCGTGTTTCCCTGCCTGAGCCATCTCGCTGGATTCTTGACCATGTTTCTCTGCCACCAGATGAAGGTGCTGCAATCGTCACGGCACTCCAAAATGGATTGGCTGTTGCTGTAAGTGATGGATCCTACGAGCCAACGTTGCAAACTGGAGCTGCAGCCACTACCATCCAAGGTGCCAACGCCACAAATGCTATCTTTGCCAGCTGCCTAGCTCCTGGCCAGCCTGCGGACCAAAGTGCCTACCGGAGTGAACTGATTGGCTTGTACCAAACTATTGTCCTTGTGCACCTGCTATGCCGACATTATAATGTGACAGAAGGGTCCCTTGAGCTTGCATGCGATGGCCTCTCAGCACTCAAACAAGCTAGCAAGGTTCAATCACAGACGCCATTGAGCCAGTCACATTTTGATATCATTTCTGCCTGTAAACGCCTGATGCGTGACACCCCCATTCAATGGAAAACACGGCATGTACTTGGTCACCAGCGCGAACGAGGCGGTTGGGAAGGCGCTCAACTTGTGGGTCCCCTGGATCGCTGGGCCACTCTGAATGACTCCATGGATGAGGCCACCAAGTGTCACCGCCTTCAGTTTGCGGATCACTCCACGGGTTCAATGCCTCATTTCCTCTATAAGGAAATAATTCCTATTTGCATTAATGGCATCAAACTGTGCAAGGACGTGCAGTCGGCAATACGTGAGCAAGTGAATGGGCCGCCTCTCCTAAATTACTGGCGCAGCAAGGGCAAATTTGGTGAATCCACGGAGGCGGCTGTGGATTGGCAAGCTTCTTTCAAAGCTATGAAAAGTCTGCCACTGGGGCGTCAACAACACCAGACCAAAATGATCTCCAAGTTTGTGGCAGTCCGCCACCGCACCAAATTACGGAACCATTCCCAGGAAGACACTTGCCCATCCTGCCTGCAACTCCCTGTACCAGTCCAAGTCACAGAAACAGTTGACCATTTATATATCTGTCCAGGTGCAGACACCCTCTGGAATGAGCGCATGGAAGAATTGGAGAGCAAGCTCGTTCACCTTGGTACACTTGGCCCTATTCGAATTGCAATTGTGGAGGGCCTAAAAGCATGGCGTTCCAACTCTACTCCGCCAGTTCAAACCACCGCATCAATCCAAGCTTTGATCACAGCACAGAATCACCTAGGGTGGCACGCAGCCTTTGAGGGGCGCTTTGCCATTGGATGGGCAGCAGCTCAGGAACATTACTATCGCCGCTCCAATGCTAAACCGTATCACAATGGGAGGCGCTGGCTATCTCAAATTATCATCAAACTATTTGAAATATCTTGGGATATGTGGTCACAGCGCAACGACGCTCTCCACCAACGGGAAACTGGCATCAGAGTCCTCGACCTGCGCCGGCAGGTTGATGAAGAATTCGCACTGGGCACCTCCAACATTGCTCGTCTCCGCGACCTCATGAAGCCTGGAAAATCCCGTATCCAACAGCGTCTACCAACACAAATCGAATCCTGGCTCCATCAGGTCCGCACCGAGCGTCAGCTTCGATCAAAACAAACACCTGCCGAGAGGGTCGTTCAGCGTCAGCAATCTCTAATGCACCGTCTGTTCCGCCCATCTTTGCAAACAATACTTGAACATGGCTAGGAGAGCTACCACAGCATGTTCAAAACCAAGCACCATTTGATGTTATATGTTCCATTGTTATCTCATGTCCAGCCAAGAACCTTCTGTCTGGTGTCCAACATGAATGTACCGCTCGTGTCGTCTCTCAATTTGGGATACAACCCTTTCGTCGGGCAGTTTTGACTGCACTGATGGCGGGAGCGACAATAAAGCCGCACAGGCTGCTTTGTAGATAGTTAACTACCACAAAGTAAATCATTGAGTTATTATTATTGCAACTTGTGGTGTTGGCCATACCCACAGTGGAGGCCATACCCATGGTGTCAGCCTCCAGGCAGTCCTTTTTGCACCATTTGAGACTATGCACCTGTCAATGGCATACCCTGGACATGTTTTGCCTGACTCATTGGGTATTTGGGTGGCCAGGGCATGGGGCGTTTGACAGGGATGAATCTGCAACTTGTGGTGTTGGCCATACCCACAGTGGAGGCCGTACCCATGGTGTCAGCCTCCAGGCAGTCCTTTTTGCACCATTTGAGACTATACACCTGTCAATGGCATACCCTGGACATGTTTTGCCTGACTCATTGGGTATTTGGGTGGCCAGGGCATGGGGCGTTTGACAGGGAAGAATCTGCAACTTGTGGTGTTGGCATAACCACAGTGGAGGCCTTACCCATGGTGTCAGCCTCCAGGCAGTCCTTTTTGCACCATTTGAGACTCTGCACCTGTCAATGGCATCCTCTGGACATGTTTTGCCTGACTCATTGGGTATTTGGGTGGCCTGGGCATGGGGCGTTTGACAGGAAAGAATCTGCAACTTGTGGTGTTGGCCATACCCACAGTGGAGGCCGTACCCATGTTGTCAGCCTCCAGGCAGTCCTTTTTGCACCATTTGAGACTATGCACCTGTCAATGGCCTACCCTGGACATGTTTTGCCTGACTCATTGGGTATTTGGGTGGCCAGGGCATGGGGCGTTTGACAGGGAAGAATCTGCAACTTGTGGTGTTGGCCATACCCACAGTGGAGGCCGTACCCATGGTGTCAGCCTCCAGGCAGTCCTTTTTGCACCATTTGAGACTATGCACCTGTCAATGGCATCCCCTGGACATGTTTTGCCTGACTCATTGGGTATTTGGGTGGCCAGGGCATGGGGCGTTTGACAGGGAAGAATCTGCAACTTGTGGTGTTGGCCATACCCACAGTGGAGGCCGTACCCATGTTGTCAGCCTCCAGGCAGTCCTTTTTGCACCATTTGAGACTATGCACCTGTCAATGGCATACCCTGGACATGTTTTGCCTGACTCATTGGGTATTTGGGTGGCCAGGGCATGGGGCGTTTGACAGGGAAGAATCTGCAACTTGTGGTGTTGGCCATACCCACAGTGGAGGCCGTACCCATGGTGTCAGCCTCCAGGCAGTCCTTTTTGCACCATTTGAGACTATGCACCTGTCAATGGCATACCCTGGACATGTTTTGCCTGACTCATTGGGTATTTGGGTGGCCAGGGCATGGGGCGTTTGACAGGGAAGAATCTGCAACTTGTGGTGTTGGCCATACCCACAGTGGAGGCCGTACCCATGTTTTCAGCCTCCAGGCAGTCCTTTTTGCACCATTTGAGACTATGCACCTGTCAATGGCATACCCTGGACATGTTTTGCCTGACTCATTGGGTATTTGGGTGGCCAGGGCATGGGGCGTTTGACAGGGAAGAATCTGCAACTTGTGGTGTTGGCCATACCCACAGTGGAGGCCGTACCCATGTTGTCAGCCTCCAGGCAGTCCTTTTTGCACCATTTGAGACTATGCACCTGTCAATGGCATACCCTGGACATGTTTTGCCTGACTCATTGGGTATTTGGGTGGCCAGGGCATGGGGCGTTTGACAGGGAAGAATCTGCAACTTGTGGTGTTGGCCATACCCACAGTGGAGGCCGTACCCATGTTGTCAGCCTCCAGGCAGTCCTTTTTGCACCATTTGAGACTATGCACCTGTCAATGGCATACCCTGGACATGTTTTGCCTGACTCATTGGGTATTTGGGTGGCCAGGGCATGGGGCGTTTGACAGGGAAGAATCTGCAACTTGTGGTGTTGGCCATACCCACAGTGGAGGCCGTACCCATGTTGTCAGCCTCCAGGCAGTCCTTTTTGCACCATTTGAGACTCTGCACCTGTCAATGGCATACCCCTGGACATGTTTTGCCTGACTCATTGGGTATTTGGGTGGCCAGGGCATGGGGCGTTTGACAGGGAAGAATCTGCAACTTGTGGTGTTGGCCATACCCACAGTGGAGGCCGTACCCATGTTTGTCAGCCTCCAGGCAGTCCTTTTTGCACCATTTGAGACTATGCACCTGTCAATGGCATACCCTGGACATGTTTTGCCTGACTCATTGGGTATTTGGGTGGCCAGGGCATGGGGCGTTTGACAGGGAAGAATCTGCAACTTGTGGTGTTGGCCATACCCACAGTGGAGGCCGTACCCATGTTGTCAGCCTCCAGGCAGTCCTTTTTGCACCATTTGAGACTATGCACCTGTCAATGGCATCCCCTGGACATGTTTTGCCTGACTCATTGGGTATTTGGGTGGCCAGGGCATGGGGCGTTTGACAGGGAAGAATCTGCAACTTGTGGTGTTGGCCATACCCACAGTGGAGGCCGTACCCATGTTGTCAGCCTCCAGGCAGTCCTTTTTGCACCATTTGAGACTATGCACCTGTCAATGGCATACCCTGGACATGTTTTGCCTGACTCATTGGGTATTTGGGTGGCCAGGGCATGGGGCGTTTGACAGGGAAGAATCTGCAACTTGTGGTGTTGGCCATACCCACAGTGGAGGCCGTACCCATGGTGTCAGCCTCCAGGCAGTCCTTTTTGCACCATTTGAGACTATGCACCTGTCAATGGCATACCCTGGACATGTTTTGCCTGACTCATTGGGTATTTGGGTGGCCAGGGCATGGGGCGTTTGACAGGGAAGAATCTGCAACTTGTGGTGTTGGCCATACCCACAGTGGAGGCCGTACCCATGGTGTCAGCCTCCAGGCAGTCCTTTTTGCACCATTTGAGACTATGCACCTGTCAATGGCATACCCTGGACATGTTTTGCCTGACTCATTGGGTATTTGGGTGGCCAGGGCATGGGGCGTTTGACAGGGAAGAATCTGCAACTTGTGGTGTTGGCCATACCCACAGTGGAGGCCGTACCCATGGTGTCAGCCTCCAGGCAGTCCTTTTTGCACCATTTGAGACTATGCACCTGTCAATGGCATACCCTGGACATGTTTTGCCTGACTCATTGGGTATTTGGGTGGCCAGGGCATGGGGCGTTTGACAGGGAAGAATCTGCAACTTGTGGTGTTGGCCATACCCACAGTGGAGGCCGTACCCATGTTGTCAGCCTCCAGGCAGTCCTTTTTGCACCATTTGAGACTATGCACCTGTCAATGGCATCCCCTGGACATGTTTTGCCTGACTCATTGGGTATTTGGGTGGCCAGGGCATGGGGCGTTTGACAGGGAAGAATCTGCAACTTGTGGTGTTGGCCATACCCACAGTGGAGGCCGTACCCATGTTTTCAGCCTCCAGGCAGTCCTTTTTGCACCATTTGAGACTATGCACCTGTCAATGGCATACCCTGGACATGTTTTGCCTGACTCATTGGGTATTTGGGTGGCCAGGGCATGGGGCGTTTGACAGGGAAGAATCTGCAACTTGTGGTGTTGGCCATACCCACAGTGGAGGCCGTACCCATGTTGTCAGCCTCCAGGCAGTCCTTTTTGCACCATTTGAGACTATGCACCTGTCAATGGCATACCCTGGACATGTTTTGCCTGACTCATTGGGTATTTGGGTGGCCAGGGCATGGGGCGTTTGACAGGGAAGAATCTGCAACTTGTGGTGTTGGCCATACCCACAGTGGAGGCCGTACCCATGGTTGTCAGCCTCCAGGCAGTCCTTTTTGCACCATTTGAGACTATGCACCTGTCAATGGCATACCCTGGACATGTTTTGCCTGACTCATTGGGTATTTGGGTGGCCAGGGCATGGGGCGTTTGACAGGGAAGAATCTGCAACTTGTGGTGTTGGCCATACCCACAGTGGAGGCCGTACCCATGGTGTCAGCCTCCAGGCAGTCCTTTTTGCACCATTTGAGACTATGCACCTGTCAATGGCATCCCCTGGACATGTTTTGCCTGACTCATTGGGTATTTGGGTGGCCAGGGCATGGGGCGTTTGACAGGGAAGAATCTGCAACTTGTGGTGTTGGCCATACCCACAGTGGAGGCCGTACCCATGGTGTCAGCCTCCAGGCAGTCCTTTTTGCACCATTTGAGACTCTGCACCTGTCAAGGGCATACCCGGGAAATGTTTTGCCTGACTCATTGGGTATTTGGGTGGCCAGGGCATGGGGCGTTTGACAGGGAAGAATCTGCAACTTGTGGTGTTGGCCATACCCACAGTGGAGGCCGTACCCATGTTGTCAGCCTCCAGGCAGTCCTTTTTGCACCATTTGAGACTCGCACCCACCCCCTGGACATGTTTTGCCTGACTCATTGGGTATTTGGGTGGCCAGGGCATGGGGCGTTTGACAGGGAAGAATCTGCAACTTGTGGTGTTGGCCATACCCACAGTGGAGGCCGTACCCATGGTGTCAGCCTCCAGGCAGTCCTTTTTGCACCATTTGAGACTATGCACCTGTCAATGGCATACCCTGGACATGTTTTGCCTGACTCATTGGGTATTTGGGTGGCCAGGGCATGGGGCGTTTGACAGGGAAGAATCTGCAACTTGTGGTGTTGGCCATACCCACAGTGGAGGCCGTACCCATGTTGTCAGCCTCCAGGCAGTCCTTTTTGCACCATTTGAGACTATGCACCTGTCAATGGCATCCCCTGGACATGTACATGTTTTGCCTGACTCATTGGGTATTTGGGTGGCCAGGGCATGGGGCGTTTGACAGGGAAGAATCTGCAACTTGTGGTGTTGGCCATACCCACAGTGGAGGCCGTACCCATGTTTTCAGCACCAGGCAGTCCTTTTTGCACCATTTGAGACTATGCACCTGTCAATGGCATACCCTGGACATGTTTTGCCTGACTCATTGGGTATTTGGGTGGCCAGGGCATGGGGCGTTTGACAGGGAAGAATCTGCAACTTGTGGTGTTGGCCATACCCACAGTGGAGGCCGTACCCATGTTGTCAGCCTCCAGGCAGTCCTTTTTGCACCATTTGAGACTATGCACCTGTCAATGGCATACCCTGGACATGTTTTGCCTGACTCATTGGGTATTTGGGTGGCCAGGGCATGGGGCGTTTGACAGGGAAGAATCTGCAACTTGTGGTGTTGGCCATACCCACAGTGGAGGCCGTACCCATGTTGTCAGCCTCCAGGCAGTCCTTTTTGCACCATTTGAGACTATGCACCTGTCAATGGCATACCCTGGACATGTTTTGCCTGACTCATTGGGTATTTGGGTGGCCAGGGCATGGGGCGTTTGACAGGGAAGAATCTGCAACTTGTGGTGTTGGCCATACCCACAGTGGAGGCCGTACCCATGTTGTCAGCCTCCAGGCAGTCCTTTTTGCACCATTTGAGACTATGCACCTGTCAATGGCATACCCTGGACATGTTTTGCCTGACTCATTGGGTATTTGGGTGGCCAGGGCATGGGGCGTTTGACAGGGAAGAATCTGCAACTTGTGGTGTTGGCCATACCCACAGTGGAGGCCGTACCCATGGTGTCAGCCTCCAGGCAGTCCTTTTTGCACCATTTGAGACTCTGCACCTGTCAATGGCATCCCCTGGACATGTTTTGCCTGACTCATTGGGTATTTGGGTGGCCAGGGCATGGGGCGTTTGACAGGGAAGAATCTGCAACTTGTGGTGTTGGCCATACCCACAGTGGAGGCCGTACCCATGTTGTCAGCCTCCAGGCAGTCCTTTTTGCACCATTTGAGACTATGCACCTGTCAATGGCCTACCCTGGACATGTTTTGCCTGACTCATTGGGTATTTGGGTGGCCAGGGCATGGGGCGTTTGACAGGGAAGAATCTGCAACTTGTGGTGTTGGCCATACCCACAGTGGAGGCCGTACCCATGGTGTCAGCCTCCAGGCAGTCCTTTTTGCACCATTTGAGACTATGCACCTGTCAATGGCATACCCTGGACATGTTTTGCCTGACTCATTGGGTATTTGGGTGGCCAGGGCATGGGGCGTTTGACAGGGAAGAATCTGCAACTTGTGGTGTTGGCCATACCCACAGTGGAGGCCGTACCCATGTTGTCAGCCTCCAGGCAGTCCTTTTTGCACCATTTGAGACTCTGCACCTGTCAATGGCATCCCCTGGACATGTTTTGCCTGACTCATTGGGTATTTGGGTGGCCAGGGCATGGGGCGTTTGACAGGGAAGAATCTGCAACTTGTGGTGTTGGCCATACCCACAGTGGAGGCCGTACCCATGTTGTCAGCCTCCAGGCAGTCCTTTTTGCACCATTTGAGACTATGCACCTGTCAATGGCATACCCTGGACATGTTTTGCCTGACTCATTGGGTATTTGGGTGGCCAGGGCATGGGGCGTTTGACAGGGAAGAATCTGCAACTTGTGGTGTTGGCCATACCCACAGTGGAGGCCGTACCCATGTTGTCAGCCTCCAGGCAGTCCTTTTTGCACCATTTGAGACTCTGCACCTGTCAATGGCATCCCCTGGACATGTTTTGCCTGACTCATTGGGTATTTGGGTGGCCAGGGCATGGGGCGTTTGACAGGGAAGAATCTGCAACTTGTGGTGTTGGCCATACCCACAGTGGAGGCCGTACCCATGTTGTCAGCCTCCAGGCAGTCCTTTTTGCACCATTTGAGACTATGCACCTGTCAATGGCATCCCCTGGACATGTTTTGCCTGACTCATTGGGTATTTGGGTGGCCAGGGCATGGGGCGTTTGACAGGGAAGAATCTGCAACTTGTGGTGTTGGCCATACCCACAGTGGAGGCCGTACCCATGTTTTCAGCCTCCAGGCAGTCCTTTTTGCACCATTTGAGACTATGCACCTGTCAATGGCATACCCTGGACATGTTTTGCCTGACTCATTGGGTATTTGGGTGGCCAGGGCATGGGGCGTTTGACAGGGAAGAATCTGCAACTTGTGGTGTTGGCCATACCCACAGTGGAGGCCGTACCCATGGTTTCAGCCTCCAGGCAGTCCTTTTTGCACCATTTGAGACTCTGCACCTGTCAATGGCATCCCCTGGACATGTTTTGCCTGACTCATTGGGTATTTGGGTGGCCAGGGCATGGGGCGTTTGACAGGGAAGAATCTGCAACTTGTGGTGTTGGCCATACCCACAGTGGAGGCCGTACCCATGTTGTCAGCCTCCAGGCAGTCCTTTTTGCACCATTTGAGACTCTGCACCTGTCAATGGCATACCCTGGACATGTTTTGCCTGACTCATTGGGTATTTGGGTGGCCAGGGCATGGGGCGTTTGACAGGGAAGAATCTGCAACTTGTGGTGTTGGCCATACCCACAGTGGAGGCCGTACCCATGTTGTCAGCCTCCAGGCAGTCCTTTTTGCACCATTTGAGACTCTGCACCTGTCAATGGCATTGTCAGCCTCCAGGCAGTCCTTTTTGCACCATTTGAGACTATGCACCTGTCAATGGCATCCCCTGGACATGTTTTGCCTGACTCATTGGGTATTTGGGTGGCCAGGGCATGGGGCGTTTGACAGGGAAGAATCTGCAACTTGTGGTGTTGGCCATACCCACAGTGGAGGCCGTACCCATGTTTTCAGCCTCCAGGCAGTCCTTTTTGCACCATTTGAGACTATGCACCTGTCAATGGCATACCCTGGACATGTTTTGCCTGACTCATTGGGTATTTGGGTGGCCAGGGCATGGGGCGTTTGACAGGGAAGAATCTGCAACTTGTGGTGTTGGCCATACCCACAGTGGAGGCCGTACCCATGGTTTCAGCCTCCAGGCAGTCCTTTTTGCACCATTTGAGACTCTGCACCTGTCAATGGCATCCCCTGGACATGTTTTGCCTGACTCATTGGGTATTTGGGTGGCCAGGGCATGGGGCGTTTGACAGGGAAGAATCTGCAACTTGTGGTGTTGGCCATACCCACAGTGGAGGCCGTACCCATGTTGTCAGCCTCCAGGCAGTCCTTTTTGCACCATTTGAGACTCTGCACCTGTCAATGGCATACCCTGGACATGTTTTGCCTGACTCATTGGGTATTTGGGTGGCCAGGGCATGGGGCGTTTGACAGGGAAGAATCTGCAACTTGTGGTGTTGGCCATACCCACAGTGGAGGCCGTACCCATGTTGTCAGCCTCCAGGCAGTCCTTTTTGCACCATTTGAGACTCTGCACCTGTCAATGGCATCCCCTGGACATGTTTTGCCTGACTCATTGGGTATTTGGGTGGCCGGGGCATGGGGCGTTAGGGAAGAATCTGCAACTTGTGGTGTTGGCCATACCCACGGGAGGCGGGTGGGGGCGCCCAGGGCCTACCCATGTTGTCAGCCTCCAGGCAGTCCTTTTTGCACCATTTGAGACTCTGCACCTGTCAATGGCATACCCTGGACATGTTTTGCCTGACTCATTGGGTATTTGGGTGGCCAGGGCATGGGGCGTTTGACAGGGAAGAATCTGCAACTTGTGGTGTTGGCCATACCCACAGTGGAGGCCGTACCCATGTTGTCAGCCTCCAGGCAGTCCTTTTTGCACCATTTGAGACTCTGCACCTGTCAATGGCATCCCCTGGACATGTTTTGCCTGACTCATTGGGTATTTGGGTGGCCAGGGCATGGGGCGTTTGACAGGGAAGAATCTGCAACTTGTGGTGTTGGCCATACCCACAGTGGAGGCCGTACCCATGTTTTCAGCCTCCAGGCAGTCCTTTTTGCACCATTTGAGACTCTGCACCTGTCAATGGCATACCCTGGACATGTTTTGCCTGACTCATTGGGTATTTGGGTGGCCGGCCGTGACGGGAAATCGCCTGGGGGCGCACTGTGTTTGGCCAACCCACAGTGGAGGCCGTACCCATGTTGTCAGCCTCCAGGCAGTCCTTCAACCCACAGTGGAGGCCGTACCCATGTTGTCAGCCTCCAGGCAGTCCTTTTTGCACCATTTGAGACTATGCACCTGTCAATGGCATACCCTGGACATGTTTTGCCTGACTCATTGGGTATTTGGGTGGCCAGGGCATGGGGCGTTTGACAGGGAAGAATCTGCAACTTGTGGTGTTGGCCATACCCACAGTGGAGGCCGTACCCATGTTTTCAGCCTCCAGGCAGTCCTTTTTGCACCATTTGAGACTCTGCACCTGTCAATGGCATACCCTGGACATGTTTTGCCTGACTCATTGGGTATTTGGGTGGCCAGGGCATGGGGCGTTTGACAGGGAAGAATCTGCAACTTGTGGTGTTGGCCATACCCACAGTGGAGGCCGTACCCATGTTTTCAGCCTCCAGGCAGTCCTTTTTGCACCATTTGAGACTCTGCACCTGTCAATGGCATACCCTGGACATGTTTTGCCTGACTCATTGGGTATTTGGGTGGCCAGGGCATGGGGCGTTTGACAGGGAAGAATCTGCAACTTGTGGTGTTGGCCATACCCACAGTGGAGGCCGTACCCATGTTGTCAGCCTCCAGGCAGTCCTTTTTGCACCATTTGAGACTCTGCACCTGTCAATGGCATACCCTGGACATGTTTTGCCTGACTCATTGGGTATTTGGGTGGCCAGGGCATGGGGCGTTTGACAGGGAAGAATCTGCAACTTGTGGTGTTGGCCATACCCACAGTGGAGGCCGTACCCATGTTGTCAGCCTCCAGGCAGTCCTTTTTGCACCATTTGAGACTATGCACCTGTCAATGGCATACCCTGGACATGTTTTGCCTGACTCATTGGGTATTTGGGTGGCCAGGGCATGGGGCGTTTGACAGGGAAGAATCTGCAACTTGTGGTGTTGGCCATACCCACAGTGGAGGCCGTACCCATGGTGTCAGCCTCCAGGCAGTCCTTTTTGCACCATTTGAGACTCTGCACCTGTCAATGGCATCCCCTGGACATGTTTTGCCTGACTCATTGGGTATTTGGGTGGCCAGGGCATGGGGCGTTTGACAGGGAAGAATCTGCAACTTGTGGTGCTGGCCATCCCGCGCCACATCGCGCGGTGGCCCCAGGGTGCGTACCCATGTTGTCAGCCTCCAGGCAGTCCTTTTTGCACCATTTGAGACTCTGCACCTGTCAATGGCATCCCCTGGACATGTTTTGCCTGACTCATTGGGTATTTGGGTGGCCAGGGCATGGGGCGTTTGACAGGGAAGAATCTGCAACTTGTGGTGTTGGCCATACCCACAGTGGAGGCCGTACCCATGTTGTCAGCCTCCAGGCAGTCCTTTTTGCACCATTTGAGACTCTGCACCTGTCAATGGCATACCCTGGACATGTTTTGCCTGACTCATTGGGTATTTGGGTGGCCAGGGCATGGGGCGTTTGACAGGGAAGAATCTGCAACTTGTGGTGTTGGCCATACCCACAGTGGAGGCCGTACCCATGTTGTCAGCCTCCAGGCAGTCCTTTTTGCACCATTTGAGACTCTGCACCTGTCAATGGCATACCCTGGACATGTTTTGCCTGACTCATTGGGTATTTGGGTGGCCAGGGCATGGGGCGTTTGACAGGGAAGAATCTGCAACTTGTGGTGTTGGCCATACCCACAGTGGAGGCCGTACCCATGGTGTCAGCCTCCAGGCAGTCCTTTTTGCACCATTTGAGACTCTGCACCTGTCAATGGCATACCCTGGACATGTTTTGCCTGACTCATTGGGTATTTGGGTGGCCAGGGCATGGGGCGTTTGACAGGGAAGAATCTGCAACTTGTGGTGTTGGCCATACCCACAGTGGAGGCCGTACCCATGGTGTCAGCCTCCAGGCAGTCCTTTTTGCACCATTTGAGACTCTGCACCTGTCAATGGCATCCCCTGGACATGTTTTGCCTGACTCATTGGGTATTTGGGTGGCCAGGGCATGGGGCGTTTGACAGGGAAGAATCTGCAACTTGTGGTGTTGGCCATACCCACAGTGGAGGCCGTACCCATGTTGTCAGCCTCCAGGCAGTCCTTTTTGCACCATTTGAGACTCTGCACCTGTCAATGGCATCCCCTGGACATGTTTTGCCTGACTCATTGGGTATTTGGGTGGCCAGGGCATGGGGCGTTTGACAGGGAAGAATCTGCAACTTGTGGTGTTGGCCATACCCACAGTGGAGGCCGTACCCATGTTGTCAGCCTCCAGGCAGTCCTTTTTGCACCATTTGAGACTCTGCACCTGTCAATGGCATACCCTGGACATGTTTTGCCTGACTCATTGGGTATTTGGGTGGCCAGGGCATGGGGCGTATGAGGGGTAAGAATCTGCAACTTGTGGTGTTGGCCATCCCACAGGGGAAGGCCGTCCCATGGTGTCAGCCTCCAGGCAGTCCTTTTTGCACCATTTGAGACTCTGCACCTGTCAATGGCATACCCTGGACATGTTTTGCCTGACTCATTGGGTATTTGGGTGGCCAGGGCATGGGGCGTTTGACAGGGAAGAATCTGCAACTTGTGGTGTTGGCCATACCCACAGTGGAGGCCGTACCCATGTTGTCAGCCTCCAGGCAGTCCTTTTTGCACCATTTGAGACTCTGCACCTGTCAATGGCATACCCTGGACATGTTTTGCCTGACTCATTGGGTATTTGGGTGGCCAGGGCATGGGGCGTTTGACAGGGAAGAATCTGCAACTTGTGGTGTTGGCCATACCCACAGTGGAGGCCGTACCCATGGTGTCAGCCTCCAGGCAGTCCTTTTTGCACCATTTGAGACTCTGCACCTGTCAATGGCATACCCTGGACATGTTTTGCCTGACTCATTGGGTATTTGGGTGGCCAGGGCATGGGGCGTTTGACAGGGAAGAATCTGCAACTTGTGGTGTTGGCCATACCCACAGTGGAGGCCGTACCCATGGTGTCAGCCTCCAGGCAGTCCTTTTTGCACCATTTGAGACTCTGCACCTGTCAATGGCATACCCTGGACATGTTTTGCCTGACTCATTGGGTATTTGGGTGGCCAGGGCATGGGGCGTTTGACAGGGAAGAATCTGCAACTTGTGGTGTTGGCCATACCCACAGTGGAGGCCGTACCCATGTGGTGTCAGCCTCCAGGCAGTCCTTTTTGCACCATTTGAGACTCTGCACCTGTCAATGGCATCCCCTGGACATGTTTTGCCTGACTCATTGGGTATTTGGGTGGCCAGGGCATGGGGCGTTTGACAGGGAAGAATCTGCAACTTGTGGTGTTGGCCATACCCACAGTGGAGGCCGTACCCATGGTGTCAGCCTCCAGGCAGTCCTTTTTGCACCATTTGAGACTCTGCACCTGTCAATGGCATACCCTGGACATGTTTTGCCTGACTCATTGGGTATTTGGGTGGCCAGGGCATGGGGCGTTTGACAGGGAAGAATCTGCAACTTGTGGTGTTGGCCATACCCACAGTGGAGGCCGTACCCATGGTGTCAGCCTCCAGGCAGTCCTTTTTGCACCATTTGAGACTCTGCACCCGTCATGCCCCTCTTTTTGCCTGACTCATTGGGTATTTGGGTGGCCAGGGCATGGGGCGTTTGACAGGGAAGAATCTGCAACTTGTGGTGTTGGCCATACCGACAGTAGGGAGAAAAGACGTTTCAAGCCTAAAGCCGGGCTTGAATCCTTGTTAGTACCTCTTGAGACGAAAGTCTGCACCTGTCAGCGCATCCCCTGGCATGTATATTGTCTACCGTTCGTGTATTTGGTGGCCATCCCGTAGGCGGATGGCTCGTCCGTTTCAAATTGGCAGTATAGTCTTCACTGCTGGTGGTGTTTGCACGGCTTCGCTCTGTAGAGTCCGAACATTCGCTGTGTCCGCCGGTTCCGGTTCTGATGTACCTGCGGTAGTCTTTCACGTTGTCAGTCGTGAATTCTTCGGTACGGTGAAGTGTGTAGGGTTTGGGCCAGTGGCTGACTTTCATCTCGCCTCGTCGTAGGAGTGTGGTCGTGAACGGGATGTTCCGTGTCTTGGTGCCGCTGGGACCGTGTCGATGTCCTTTTCAATGTTGCTTTGTTCGTCGGCCAAAACGGGGATCCCAGCACCCTTCCCTTGGAGAGCGATGGCTTCAGGCATTGAATCCATCTTGTAGTACTCATCCTCTCCAACTAGGATCCGTGCATGGCGATTGAAGGTAGAAAGGTCCAAGTTCTTGGTGAAGATGTCGGCAGTGTTCTTCTTGGTTTCAATGTACTTGACAAGGAGGATGCCGTGTTCTTTGAGCTCTCGAGCGAAGTTGTGGCGTACGTCAACATGGCGTGTGCGCCCTCCTGTCTTCCAGCTGTTGATGATGTCGATTGCGCCGCTGTTGTCCATTTCCAAGACCATTGGCAGTTGGACTTTGAGGCCTATTGACTGAAGAATGGCATGTGTGTGTAGCATGTCTTGTATGACGTCGGTACCTGCGGACATTTCAGACTCAGTTACTGAAAGGGAGACGTGTTTCTGTAGGCGGCAAACTCTCGCGGACGGAACACCTTCAGGTAGGTGATGCCACCGGAATGACTCTTGTGCTTGTCGGGATCCTTGGCGTAATTTGAGTGCGCTTCTGGCGCTGAGATAAAGACGTGGTTTGGGCCGGTATACTCGCGGTTTGGGAGGAACAGTCTGCCTCTCTTTGGTGTTGCACACATGTAGCGGATGGCTCGGCACGTCATGGCTTTCCCTGGGCTTTCTTCCCGTTTTGCTGATCATTTATGGCGTAGAGGTGTCTCTGGTCGAGACCATCGGGCGAGGTAAAGTAGTTTGCCTAGGCCTTGTCGAAGAGTCTCTGTTTTGTTGCTAGCGGAGCCCTTTGACGCATGGTACCTACAGTGGTGCAGGACCATGCCTCTTGGCGTTCGCCGGGGATGACTCGTCTTGTAAGCTTTGTAGGAGGACTGGTTGCGTCCATCGCATGTAGTTTTCGCCTCGTTCATCTTGCAACCGATGTATTCGTCCATTGCGCCGTCCCCTCTTCGCCGTCAAAGTGCTGTAGAAGTCTGTTTCTTTGTCTTCAATCATGTCTCGGGGCCGCTTAACAGGAGATCGTCGATGTGCGAGACGATGTGCATGTGGCGGTCGCCATCTTGTTTGTAAAACAGGCAAGGGTCGGCAACGCTCCGTTCAAAACCTATTTGTCGAAGTGCTTTGACCAGTTGGTCCCAGAACGCTCGCGCAGCTTGTTTAGTTCCGTATAGCGTGCGCTTGAGTAGCCAAACGTGATTGGGTGGATAGTCGTCTTGGAAACCTTCAGGTATGTGCATGTAACACTCGTGGCCTTCGTCAAACGTGTGTGAGGAATGCTCCGCTTATATCGAAGATGTGTGGCTCGTATCCCATCATGATGGCAAGAGTTGTGACAATCTTGATGGACGTTGGCGATGCTACTGGAGATGAGATCTTGTTGCTGTCGTAGTGGATTCCGTCTTCTTGTTCGTAGCCTCTTGCTGTGATTCGTGCTTTGTATGTGCCGTTTGACTTCTTCTTGAGCACCCACTTGCTTGTCATGCACTTTGTTCGAGGTGGTATCATGCTGCGTGAAACGACTTGGAATGTGCCGTGCTTGATGAGGTTGTCCTTCTCCTTGTGAATTGCCTTGATCCATTCGGGACGCTCTGGACTGCCCATGGCTTGCTTGAATTTGATCGTATGCAACTCTTCTGTGTTGATGAATCCGCCTCCAATGCCTGCTCCAACGCACGCAAACTCTCCGAGTGTGGGAATGGGAGACGCGTCGTAGAAGATGCTTGCACTAGACGGCGTGCTGGGCATGTCGCGGAAGAAGTATTCAAAGGTGGAGTTCGTGGGTTCGTTTGGTGGTTCGCTTGTCTCGTCGAGGTTTAAATGGATTTCTGCAGGGATCAAGTCGGCGCTATGGAAGCTTTGTTGATCTTCATGGTCGTTTTCTTGTTGGTATGGCGAATCATGAACGGATGTATGTGTGTCGTCGTGAATCGTTGAAGAGGGAACGTGTAGGAGGTCGGCCATGATGGCAAGTTGTTCTGGCGGTAGATCGATTTGCTGGTTTGTCGACTCGTCGCTTTCGTCTTGTGTCTCGGTGACTAGTATAGATGTTTTATCTTCATGGTCATCTGGGTTGAAACCCTTCCCGAGTTGAAGAGTCGGGCTGCAAACATTGGAGACTCGAGTCGTGATCACTGTTTCGATAGACGCTTGAGGTGCGGCTGGTTGAGGTGCGGGACGTCCATTTGCTCGTGTGAGCTCTTCTTCATATTCATCGTCGTCTGCATTAATGTCCCACAGCCCGATTGCTTGACTGTCTCCTGCACTGCTATGGTCGTCGGCTCTTGGGACTAAGTCGGGTATGGAATCATTTAATGATACGGAGTCGTCGTCGCGCTCGTGTGATGGCTCGTAGGCAGCTTCGTAACGTTGATCTTGTGTAGGCAAACAGAAACTATCTTCGTTGCACCTGTCAATGGCATACGCTGTCACATGCGCTGCTGTACTCGGTATTTCGGGGTACCAGGGCATGGGGCGTTCGACGAGACTGATTCTGCATCTTGTGGTCGCCATGCCCACAGTGGAGTACCCTGCTTTTCAGCCTCGCAGTACTTTTTGCACATTTGGACTCTGCTGATCTGTCACTGGCATACCGTTGGCAGTTTTTTGCCTGACTCATTGGGAATTTGGGTGGCCAGGCATGGCGGCGAATGTTGCAGGGACTGATCGGTCAACTCGTTGGTGTTCTTGGCCTTTCTCACGTGGTGCGAGGCCACCATATTGTCGTGAGCCTGGCAGATGATCTTGAGCTTTGCGATCCTCGTGAGTGATTTGAGACTATGCACGTGTCTTTGAATTGCGTTTGCTTGGCGATCGGCGATTGTAGTATGCGCTCTTGGAGATTGAGGCGTATTGAGTATGTCTGTTCCTTCTTCTTGCGCGCTTGTTGGTGCATTCGCATTTGGGTGGTATATTGTAAGTGCAGTTGGATTGAAGGTGTCGGGCGCTGATTGGATTGAGTTTGTTGGTGAGGCTTCCGATGCTTCTGGAGTGTCATGGTCAATCAGATCAATCAGCGAGGTAGATCGTGTCAGGATGCGCTTTGTATGGAACGTTGGTTTCTTCTTGTTCTTGTCGTCTGGAGATTTCGCGGGTGGCGGCGGCAAATTCTCATGGTGATGCGGTGAGAAAAGACTGCTGTAGTTGCTGCTGCAGGAAATGACGTCAACGAGTGGTGTAGTGACGATTTCGTGACGCGGGGGCTTAGGTTGAAAGTACGGTCGGTGAAGAAATGTGACGTCCTTGACGTCATGTACGCGATTGGTCTCGGGATTGAAGACGCGATAGCATCTGCTCGGGTGATTTTTGCTGTAGCCGACAAAGATGCCTTGGAATCCTTTAGGTGCAAGATGAGACTTTAATCCGGATATCACGACAGTGACTGCTTCGCCGTATGGATGTAGATTCTTGATGATGGGCGACTCGGTGCCGTAGAAGTGTTTGAATCGAGTTGCTAGAGTGCCCTTGTGCTCGACGATAGCAAGATTGTCCATGTCGGTTGAGTATTCGAAGGCAGACGGTGCCAAATGAAACCGAATTGAAGGTGGAATGTTTTGGGCTGTGAATATGGCGCGCGTGCGGTTGGTAAGCGTCGGGAATCCAATCTCGACAAGACTGTTCTGCTGTGGAGTGTCTCTTGCCGTCCATTCAATCTCGATTGGCAATTTCCAAGCGGAGCTCTTCATTGACTTGGCTAATGCTTGGTTCTCTCCGGCGTTGTCCATTCGAAGGTATTTGACTGTAATGCCGCGTTGGATGAGATAGTAGAGCATCTGGCATGTCGGCTCGACGATTTCCCCTTTGGTGCGGTACATGGCGCTATGCTTGTAGCCTGTCGCTTCATCGACAATGAGTTGCCATTGCGGTTGAATGGAGGAGAATCCAAGTTCTGATTTGCTCTTCATGACTCTGAATGACGAAAGATCCATGTAGAGTCGCTCGCCTGGCTCTGTGGCTCGGATGCGCGGCGATATTTGAGGGACCGGTTGCTTCTTGGCTTTTCCTATTGCGCAGGCGACGCACTTGTTCTTGGACGATCCGTGTATTTCCCATCTGAAGTGTTTGGCAATTGCGAGTGTCATTTGAGGGCTTTGATGTCCACACAGCTCGTGCATTTGTTTATAGGAGAGACGGCGTGTCGGAAGCAAGTTGGCTGCAATCATGGCGAACTCGTTGCGAGGCGCTTGAACTAATGGCATTGGAATGACTCGTCTCAAGTACATGCAGTAAAGATGACCTCGCTTGGTAGGAATCAGCAAGTCGAAGACGATGGAGTGTTGGTTTTCTTTTTCTAGCCAGATCTTCTTGTTGCCGCTGCGGAGGTTCCATCCTGTCGCTAAACGTTGAGTGATGCTGAATAGATTGAAGGCACAGTCTGCAACGCATACCCGAGAGTGGAGGGCGTCGACCGAAGCTAATTGCCATGGTTTAAGTCGGCGAGCGACTTTTGATTTCCCATTGTGATGCCTTCATTTCGTATCTGTCGGGCATCGAACAGGCCTTCTGGAGATGTGTGCAGTCGACGGTTGCTGCGTGTCCGGATTTCGGAATGCTTCAGTAGCCAAGTTGGGGACACGTATGGATCGTGGATAGATTGCGGACGATTGTTGGTGTTGTTTCCCGCGTGGATGGCGCTACCGGTGTACCTCAGGATGCATTGGCTCTGGTAATGATTGTTTGTTGTGTTGGGTTGCGGGGCTGGAATCTGCGCCGCTGCGCTTCGCTGCGTGTCTGCCTCCGCCTTTTGCACGAGGGTCTAGTAGTTCCTGTCGTTCTGCTTCTCTCTCGCTTTCTGGAAATTGGTCGAGGTAGTTGAAAGTCGTTAAGTCTTTGCTGAATTCCAAGCCGACGTTGCGGAGGTCTTCTTCTAGTGTGCTGCGCGTTCGCAATGTTCCTTCGAGTGCTCGTCTTTTGACTTCCTTGGCAATTGCATGATCGATGACGACTTTTAAACGTTCGTCAAACAGTGCTTCCTCGTCTTCTTCATTGATTTCTTCGAACCAGAAGATGAGATCCTTGAGGAAACGCCTTTGGCTGAAACGTTCAAGCATGCACAGTCGTGCGGCGCTTGCAGGGTTTGTCTCGATGTCTTGCTCATCCTTCTTTATTTGTTGGATGGTGGTTTCGTAGCGCGCTCGAGAAACGACATGCTCAGGCGCTTGATTGCGGTGTTCCCAGGATTGAAGAAAAGCTTGATAGCCTTCATAGGTGAAGGAGTCTGATCCGTAGCTTTGACTGCTCGGGTACGCATCTGAATCGTAAGTTGCGTCGTCTGAGTTGGTTTCTTCGTCGCCAGGATTGCTCATGATGATTTCGACTCGCTCTGTATCCCAGACTCGGAGACCAGTGAATTGGTAGTAGCGGTCTCGCGTTGAGTCGATTGCTTCTTGATGCGTAAAGGCGTGTGGCATGGCTATGTGCTCGAGAAAGAACTCTTGTAGATCGGCAAACATCACTTTTATGGCGTCTGACAGCTCGTATAGTGGGGGATTGATGAACAGGACGCTTTGCAAGACGTGGAATGGCGGTAGATCATTCGAGTTGGCTTGTGGCGGAATGTTGTTTGGAATTCTTGGAGCAAAGGTTGGATACAAGTGCTCGACTTCTTTTAGCTCGTCTGCTGTAAGGAAGTCTTTGGGTAGCCAGTCTCCTCGCCATTGCGCAAAGCTTGTCGCTACAAGTTCTTCTACACTTTCTTCTTCTTTCAATTCAATTGGAGGACTTGTTGTTGGAGTTGAATCCTTGTCGGCGCTGCAAGTTGTGACGTTGTCGGTGCGCTCATGTGTGTCGCATTCGTTGGCGTTTGTGGTTGTTGGCTCAAGATTAGTGGCTTCAGTTGTGTCGCTGCTCGTTGTGACGTTATTGGTGCTTTGCGTAGCGTCGTAGCCATGGTAGGAATCGTTGAGGTTGCTTGCTTGTTCTTCAATTGATGTGTGGACTTGTTGCTCCGATTTACTTGGCTCGTCTTGTTTGTGAAATGGCAGACCCTTCCCGTCTTCTTGCTTCGTTTGCTCAAGTGTTTCAATGTTTTGAATTAAAGTGCTGAAGTGTCTCCGTTCTTGCTCGGTTGGAGTCTTGCTGTTGACAAATTCGTCTTCAAAGTCACTTTCTTCTTCATCACTTGTGCTTGGGTCGCCGCATATGGATGCCCAACTGCGTCCATTGAGATTTGACGATGGAAGATTTGGCTTTGGCTTTGGTGACTCACTCGTTGCGGACGACTTTGTTAAAGACACTAATTCGACGGCTTGCTTCTTGTTGGTGGAGCTTGACGTTGGTCTTGCACGTTTCGTTCGAGTTGTTGGTGGTGCTGGAGGCTGCTCGATTGATGAATCGTCTTCTGATGAATAGTCTTTAATCTGATGTGGCTGTAGACCGCGCCAATTGGTTTGTGGATATAAAGGCGACTGTGTTGGAGCTGCAGGAGTGCGAGTAGGGAGTGCTGGATAAGTTTCATCAACTAAGTCGGCATGTATGAAGGCAAATTCGCTCCTTGAGTTTGTAGAAGGATACCGGCGGCTTGAAGAGGAACGTTGCGAAGAGGAACGATGCGATCGCTGAGTCAACTGAAGGGCTTCGTGTACTGCTGCAAGTCCTTGTTCGAGTAGTAATGGCGCTTGACGAGGCACTTGTTCACGCATAATGGTTCGCGGGTGAGGTTCTTGATGATGGTTTTGATGATCAAGTTGGCGCGGTTGCTCTTGTTGATCTCGGCGACGATAATCATTGTCTCTTGGTTGGTCTCTTGCGCGCTCGTTGTTGCGATTCTGTCGATAACGACGGTCTTCTTGCTGATCATCTTGTGGAAGACGACGATCTTGCTGTCGATTTGAATTGCGAGGACGCTCTCTTGGTCGTTCTAAACCACGCTCTTGTTGCTCTCGTGCTTCTTCATCTTCCAATTGACGACGAGCTTCGATTGACAGGCGAGTGTTCCATCCTCGAGGACGACGATGGGCGTTTTCGACTCGTTCAAAGCAGTCGGCGCTTCGATGATATGGTTGATGGCAAAGGTAGCATTTGAATGATGGTGGATTTCGCGTGTTGTTATAGTTGGTTTGCGGGCGTTCATTGCGAGTTGGTGGTGCTTG
Organism: Mayamaea pseudoterrestris; assembly: GCA_027923505.1. Lineage (NCBI taxonomy): Eukaryota > Bacillariophyta > Bacillariophyceae > Sellaphorales > Sellaphoraceae > Mayamaea > Mayamaea pseudoterrestris. Next base: position 901,927 of record BROI01000013.1, read on the forward strand.
ATGTTGACGAGTGTTTTGTTGGCGTGAAGTTTCTTGTTGCGGCGGTTCTGGTTGCGCTGCATATAGAACAATCTCGTTGACTCCTTGTATTAAAGCTTCTTCATCTTCTGCTGCGTAAATCGTTTGGTAGATAGTCGACACGACGCCTTCCATTTCGGTCTTGGTCAGGGCGCGTTGCTTGGTCTTTTGCTCTTGCGCTAGAGCGAGGCAGTATTGAGGCGGCAGCTTGTTCATGAGCGTAGCCATCAGGTCTTCTGCAAGAAGTGTTTGGTTGAACTTGATGGCTTGCGATTGCATGAGGTCGATGAGGTCTTGAGGATTTGCTGTTGGTCGTTCGAGCTTGAGATTTTGAATGCTTCGTTGGTAAAGTGTTGGCGCCATGAACTTGTCTGGAGAGAACTTGATTTCCAATGCGTTGATAACTTTCCAAGCTTCGCCTCCTGGGTACTCGGTTGATTCTGCTCCGACAAGATGGTCGTTCAACTCAGGGAATGGCGACAGTGCGATGGAGAGCATTTGCATGAGCGTTTCGTTTTGCTTGCGTTCCGCTTGTTTGTTTCGAATGATTTGGATTTCGTCTGCTGTTGAGTTAGCTGTAGGATCAGTAATGACTTCATTTTGAGTAGCTGGTAAATGCTCGGGTCGACTGCCTCTTATAGGACGGCGACAGCCTGCAATTCTTGCATGATTCTTGAACTGGTTGAACCATGATGGAAAGGCTTCGATGGTGTTGGTTATCTTTGGCGTTTTGTAGAGCGCATTCATAGTGATATCTTCTTGTTGGTCGGTCATGATTGCGATTAGAATGAGTAGTAAAAGTTTTGGCTATTGGTCGGACGTTGATAGCTAATGTTGGTGTCGGCGGATGGAAATTGACGGTTTGGGGTAGCTAAACGTTGCTGACGTGGCCAATTGAGTTGCTGATGTGACGGAGTTTGAAAACGTGAACGAGCGTGGAACTGCTGAGCGTGTTGATCGCGACGATGGACACGTTGTTGATTTGTCACTTGTCGATTTCGTTGAGCTTGTAAGTGCAGCTGTCGTTGTTGTTGATTAAGAAGATGATTTAAACGAGTTACTTGAGCTTGAAGACTGTTTATATCGCGTGTATGATGAGTTGTAGTGTTGCGCGTGTCGTTGATGCGAGGTTGGACTCGAAGGATTGGATTGGAGGTTCGGTTTTGCTGTCGGGTTGGCGTGACAATTCGATTCGCTTGTTGCTGTCTTAAACGCTGCTGGTAAGGACGATTGCTGTTCGTTTCGTTGCGACGTTGATTGCGTCTTTGACTAACAGTGATTCGATTGCGTTGAAGATTGATCGAAGCTTGTTGCGTTGTTGATGCGCGCTCTTGACTTGCTTGTCGCTGTCTGTTTCGTTGTTGAAGAAGTGCTTGACGACGGTCTGCAACGCTTTGAACTGCTGCGATGCGAGATGCTTCTTGGTAAGTGCTTGAAACGTTCTGAGAGCGAAGAGTTTGTTGCGATGGTCTCGTGTCTTGGCGATGCGCTTGTCTAACTGGCGCTTGATTTGCTTCTTGTTGGCGAATTGAATTGATTGATCGGCAAGTATGCGTCGTGCTTGTTGGCGATGTCTCTAATTGCTCGTTGACTGGCGATGAGTTGCTGCTTGGCGAGGGTACGTGTGTTTGCGTATTGGCGATGCACACAGAACAAGCGCACGTCGTCTCTGTGTTTATATCTGGTACTTCAGAAAGTCTTTGCAAGTCTTGACGTCTGTTTTCTTCGTCCTTTTGAAGCAGGAAACGAGTCTTCTTGAGGAAGTAAAGAGTTACTGGATGCGATAGGTCTTTTGCTTCGAATTCGTCTCGCTCGTTGCGCAAAGTGTCTTCTAGTAGAAGAATCTCCTTCTCTTCGGGCGTGAAAGGATTGTTCGGTCGGCAAAGATCAAGGCTCTTGTAAAAGTCTGCTCGCTTTTCGTCAAGGAAGATTAATGACTTTGGAGAAAAGATGAAGGCTTTGAGAAAGGGTACGTTGCTGTCGATGTAACTTGTTTCGACGCCTGATTGTGCGGTTGACTCGGCAACTTTTGCTAATCCTTCTTCTTTGAATTCTTCCGCAATGTGACTGTAAAACACTTCGTTGTTGGCAAGGTCTTTAAACTGATTGAAGCGCTGCTCACAAGCTTGTTCCGGGTCGATTGGCTTTGATGAAGGCGGCGGTAGAATGCCTCGAAAGATCCAGGCGAAACGCTTGTCTTCTTCGTCCCAAGTCCAAGGGGTTGGAGGAGAGACGCGCGGGTCGTAACGATACCAGCCGTATCGAACGTTCGGGTGGTTGTAGACTGCTTTCTCTTCGTCAGTGGCGGGTCGTCCAGTTAGATGCCAGTCTTCGGGGTTGTTTGGTGAAAGACGACGAAGGCTGTCGCGCGGGTTGGACTCGGTTGAAATGCGCTCTCGTTCTTGATTGCTTGCAATTTGATCGGCGGCGGTAAGTCGGATTACTGGGCGGCCTTCTGGAGCGACCGATTGGAGACTTGAAGGGTTGAACTCGTGTAAAGTAATGTTGATGAAGAGGACGACGACTTGTAGAAGGCGTCGTGAAGAATTAAAGACTTGGCGGCTTGTGCTGAAGCGGCGAAGGAAACTGTAAAGAAGGCGCGTGACTTGTGGAGTGAGAGGCGACTTGGAAAGAAGAGTGCTCGGCAGACTAGGTAAAGTAGTTCTGCTCAACTGATGGAGACTTGAAATCTGCTCGACGACGTTGGCCTTGATCAAACGCTTGATCCGACTCGAGGTAAACTGAAAGATAAAGGCAAAAGGGTCGCTTGTAGGCTTGCTCTTGCTCACTCAATACTCCGCTTGTTGCTGCAGAGCGTTGGAAATTCGAGGTTGACAGAAAGGGCTTGAAGAAATCCGCGTCCGGTTTTGTTCAATGCTTTGGAAACTTGGTAAAAAGATCTTGGTTCAATCGGCAAGTAATTACTTTGCTTGAGATCCAAGATGAAGGTCCGTACGGAAGTAGGGAGAAAAGACGGTTTAAACGCTAAAAGACTGGGGAAACTTTGAATCTATTGTTAGTAGATCCTCTAGAATGAGACGAAAGTGAAGCGGTCGATTTCGCATCCAAGAGTGGCTTCTCATTCATACGTATGTATATTGTCTACCGGTCGTGTCATTTTGTACTGGCCATCCCGTAGGCGGGATGGCTCTCGTCCGTCTACAGAACTGGCAGTATAGTCTTCACTGCTGGTAGTGTTTGCACGGCTTCGCTCTGTAGAGGCCCAACATTCGCTGTGTACGCCGGTTCCGGTATTCGATGTACCTGTGGTAGTCTTTCTACGGTTGTCAGTCGTGAATTCTTCGGGTACGGTGAAGTGTGTAGGGTTTGGGCCAGTGGCTGACTTTCTACTCTCGCCGTCGTAGGAGTGTGGTCGTGAACGGGATGTTCCGTGTCTTGGTGCCGCTGAGACCGTGTCGATGTCCTTTTCAATGTTGCTTTGTTCGTCGGCCAAAACGGGGATCCCAGCAAAGCCCTGTAGGTGCCCAAAATACACCAGAATGGTGCCAACATCATTATTCAGGCTGCGCTACAAGATGGTAGGCTTGGCTGGTGTCTCAGGGGATGGCAATGTATTTGGTGACAACTTGTCACCAGTCTCAGCCCGCAGATGCCTGGACATTCAAACACCCCTACAGCAAGCCCTGTAGGTGCCCGAAATACACCAGAATGGTGCCAACATCATTATTCAGGCTGCGCTACAAGATGGTAGGCTTGGCTGGTGTCTCAAGGGATGGCAATGTATTTGGTGACAACTTGTCACCAGTCTCAGCCCGCAGATGCCGTGACATTCAAACGCCCCTACAGCAAGCCCTGTAGGTGCCCAAAATACACCAGAATGGTGCCAACATCATTATTCAGGCTGCGCTACAAGATGGTAGGCTTGGCTGGTGTCTCTGGGGATGGCAATGTATTTGGTGACAACTTGTCACCAGTCTCAGCCCGCAGATGCCGGGACATTCAAATGCCCCTACAGCAAGCCCTGTAGGTGCCCAAATTACACCAGAATGGTGCCAACATCATTATTCAGGCTGAACTACAAGATGGTAGGCTTGGCTGGTGTCACAGGGGATGGCAATGTATTTGGTGACAACTTGTCACCAGTCTCAGCCCGCAGATGCCGGGACATTCAAACGCCCCTACAGCAAGCCCTGTAGGTGCCTGAAATACACCAGAATGGTGCCAACATCATTATTCAAGCTGCGCTACAAGATGGTAGGCTTGGCTGGTGTCTCAGGGGATGGCAATGTATTTGGTGACAACTTGTCACCAGTCTCAGCCCGCAGATGCCGTGACATTCAAACGCCCCTACAGCAAGCCCTGTAGGTGCTCAAAATACACCAGAATGCTGCCAACATCATTATTTAAGCTGAGCTACAAGATGGTAGGCTTGCTGGTGTCTCAGGGGATGGCAATGTATTTGGTGACAACTTGTCACCAGTCTCAGCCCGCAGATGCCATGACATTCAAACGCCCCTACAGCAAGCCCTGTAGGTGCCCAAAATACACCAGAATGGTGCCAACATCATTATTCAGGCTGCGCTACAAGATGGTAGGCTTGGTTGGTGTCTCAGGGGATGGCAATGTATTTGGTGACAACTTGTCACCAGTCTCAGCCTGCAGATGCCAGGACATTCAAACGCCCCTACAGCAAGCCCTGTAGGTGCCCAAAATACACCAGAACGGTGCCAACATCATTATTCAGGCTGCGCTACAAGATGGTAGGCTTGGCTGGTGTCTCAGGGGATGGCAATGTATTTGGTGACAACTTGTCACCAGTCTCAGCCCGCAGAAGCCGGGACATTCAAACGCCCCTACAGCAAGCCCTGTAGGTGCCCAAAATACACCAGAATGGTGCCAACATCATTATTCAGGCTGAGCTACAAGATGGTAGGCTTGGCTGGTGTCTCAGGGGATAGCAATGTATTTGGTGACAACTTGTCACCAGTCTCAGCCCGCAGATGCCGGGACATTCAAACGCCCCTACAGCAAGCCCTGTAGGTGCCCAAAATACACCAGAATGGTGCCAACATCATTATTCAGGCTGCGCTACAAGATGGTAGGCTTGGCTGGTGTCTCAGGGGATGGCAATGTATTTGGTGACAACTTGTCACCAGTCTCAGCCCGCAGATGCCTGGACATTCAAACACCCCTACAGCAAGCCCTGTAGGTGCCCGAAATACACCAGAATGGTGCCAACATCATTATTCAGGCTGCGCTACAAGATGGTAGGCTTGGCTGGTGTCTCAAGGGATGGCAATGTATTTGGTGACAACTTGTCACCAGTCTCAGCCCGCAGATGCCGTGACATTCAAACGCCCCTACAGCAAGCCCTGTAGGTGCCCAAAATACACCAGAATGGTGCCAACATCATTATTCAGGCTGCGCTACAAGATGGTAGGCTTGGCTGGTGTCTCAGGGGATGGCAATGTATTTGGTGACAACTTGTCACCAGTCTCAGCCCGCAGATGCCGTGACATTCAAATGCCCCTACAGCAAGCCCTGTAGGTGCCCAAAATACACCAGAATGGTGCCAACATCATTATTCAGGCTGAACTACAAGATGGTAGGCTTGGCTGGTGTCTCAGGGGATGGCAATGTATTTGGTGACAACTTGTCACCAGTCTCAGCCCGCAGATGCCGGGACATTCAAACGCCCCTACAGCAAGCCCTGTAGGTGCCCAAATTCACCAGAATGGTGCCAACATCATTATTCAGGCTGAACTACAACATGGTAGGCTTGGCTGGTGTCTCAGGGGATGGCAATGTATCTGGTGACAACTTGTCACCAGTCTCAGCCCACAGATGCCGTGACATTCAAACGCCCCTACAGCAAGCCCTGTAGGTGCCCAAAATACACCAGAATGGTGCCAACATCATTATTCAGGCTGCGCTACAAGATGGTAGGCTTGGCTGGTGTCTCAGGGGATGGCAATGTATTTGGTGACAACTTGTCACCAGTCTCAGCCCGCAGATGCCGGGACATTCAAACGCCCCTACAGCAAGCCCTGTAGGTGCCCAAAATACACCAGAATGGTGCCAACATCATTATTCAGGCTGCGCTACAAGATGGTAGGCTTGGCTGGTGTCTCAGGGGATGGCAATGTATTTGGTGACAACTTGTCACCAGTCTCAGCCCGCAGAAGCCGGGACATTCAAACGCCCCTACAGCAAGCCCTGTAGGTGCCCAAAATACACCAGAATGGTGCCAACATCATTATTCAGACTGCGCTACAAGATGGTAGGCTTGGCTGGTGTCTCAGGGGATGGCAATGTATTTGGTGACAACTTGTCACCAGTCTCAGCCCGCAGATGCCGGGACATTCAAACGCCCCTACAGCAAGCCCTGTAGGTGCCCACAATACACCAGAATGGTGCCAACATCATAATTCAGGCTGCGCTACTAGATGGTAGGCTTGGCTGGTGTCTCTGGGGATGGCAATGTATTTGGTGACTATTTGTCACCAGTCTCAGCCCACAGATGCCGTGACATTCAAACGCCCCTACAGCAAGCCCTGTAGGTGCCCAAAATACACCAGAATGGTGCCAACATCATTATGCAGGCTGCGCTACAAGATGGTAGGCTTGGCTGGTGTCTCAGGGGATGGCAATGTATTTGGTGACAACTTGTCACCAGTCTCAGCCCGCAGATGCCGTGACATTCAAACGCCCCTACAGCAAGCCCTGTAGGTGCCCAAAATTCACCAGAATGGTGCCAACATCATTGTTCAGGCTGCGCTACAACATGGTAGGCTTGGCTGGTGTCTCAGGGGATGGCAATGTATTTGGTGACAACTTGTCACCAGTCTCAGCCCGCAGATGCTGAGACATTCAAACGCCCCTACAGCAAGCCCTGTAGGTGCCCAAAATACACCAGAATGGTGCCAACATCATTATTCAGGCTGAACTACAAGATGGTAGGCTTGGCTGGTGTCTCAGGGGATGGCAATGTATTTGGTGACAACTTGTCGCCAGTCTCAGCCCGCAGATGCCGTGACATTCAAACGCCCCTACAGCAAGCCCTGTAGGTGCCCAAAATACACCAGAATGGTGCCAACATCATTATTCAGGCTGCGCTACAAGATGGTAGGCTTGGCTGGTGTCTCTGGGGATGGCAATGTATTTGGTGACAACTTGTCACCAGTCTCAGCCCGCAGATGCCGTGACATTCAAACGCCCCTACAGCAAGCCCTGTAGGTGCCCAAAATACACCAGAATGGTGCCAACATCATTATTCAGGCTGCGCTACAAGATGGTAGGCTTGGCTGGTGTCTCAGGGGATGGCAATGTATTTGGTGACAACTTGTCACCAGTCTCAGCCCGCAGATGCCGGGACATTCAAACGCCCCTACAGCAAGCCCTGTAGGTGCCCAAAATACACCAGAATGGTGCCCAAATCATTATCAAGCTGCGCTACAAGATGGTAGGCTTGGCTGGTGTCTGAGGGGATGGCCATGTATTTGGTGACAACTTGTCACCGGTCTCAGCCCGCAGATGCCGGGACATTCAAACGCCCCTACAGCAAGCCCTGTAGGTGCCCAAAATACACCAGAATGGTGCCAACATCATTATACAGGCTGCGCTACAAGATGGTAGGCTTGGCTGGTGTCTCAGGGGATGGCAATGTATTTGGTGACAACTTGTCACCAGTCTCAGCCCGCAGATGCTGGGACATTCAAACGCCACTACAGCAAGCCCTGTAGGTGCCCAAAATACACCAGAATGGTGCCAACATCATTATTCAGGCTGCGCTACAAGATGGTAGGCTTGGCTGGTGTCTCAGGGGATGGCAATGAATTTGGTGACAACTTGTCACCAGTCTCAGCCCGCAGATGCCGGGACATTCAAACGCCCCTACAGCAAGCCCTGTAGGTGCCTGAAATACACCAGAATGGTGCCAACATCATTATTCAAGCTGCGCTACAAGATGGTAGGCTTGGCTGGTGTCTCAGGGGATGGCAATGTATTTGGTGACAACTTGTCACCAGTCTCAGCCCGCAGATGCCGGGACATTCAAACGCCCCTACAGCAAGCCCTGTAGGTGCCCAAAATACACCAGAATGGTGCCAACATCATTATTCAGGCTGCGCTACAAGATGGTAGGCTTGGCTGGTGTCTCAGGGGATAACAATGTATTTGGTGACAACTTGTCACCAGTCTCAGCCCGCAGATGCTGTGACATTCAAACGCCCCTACAGCAAGCCCTGTAGGTGCCCAAAATACACCAGAATGGTGCCAACATCATTATTCAGGCTGCGCTACAAGATGGTAGGCTTGGCTGGTGTCTCAGGGGATGGCAATGTATTTGGTGACAACTTGTCACCAGTCTCAGCCCCCAGATGCCGGGACATTCAAACGCCCCTACAGCAAGCCCTGTAGGTGCCCAAAATACACCAGAATGGTGCCAACATCAATATTTAAGCTGCGCTACATATGGTAGGCTTGGCTGGTGTCTCAGGGGATGGCAATGTATTTGGTGACAACTTGTCACCAGTCTCAGCCCGCAGATGCCGTGACATTCAAACGCCCCTACAGCAAGCCCTGTAGGTGCCCAAAATACACCAGAATGGTGCCAACATCATTATTCAGGCTGAGCTACAAGATGGTAGGCTTGGCTGGTGTTTCTAGGGATGGCAATGTATTTGGTGACAACTTGTCACCAGTCTCAGCCCGCAGATGTTGTGACATTCAAACACCCCTACAGCAAGCCCTGTAGGTGCCCAAAATACACCAGAATGGTGCCAACATCATTATTCAGGCTGAACTACAAGATGGTAGGCTTGGCTGGTGTCTCTGGAGATGGCAATGTATTTGGTGGCAACTTGTCACCAGTCTCAGCCCGCAGATGCCGGGACATTCAAACGCCCCTACAGCAAGCCCTGTAGGTGCCCAAAAACACCAGAATAGTGCCAACATCATTATTTAAGCTGAGCTTCAAGATGGTAGGCTTGGCTGGTGTCTCAGGGGATGGCAATGTATTTGGTGACAACTTGTCACCAGTCTCAGCCCGCAGATGCCGTGACATTCAAACGCCCCTACAGCAAGCCCTGTAGGTGCCCAAAATACACCAGAATGGTGCCAACATCATAATTCAGGCTGAGCTACAAGATGGTAGGCTTGGCCGGTGTCTCTGGGGATGGCAATGTATTTGGTGACAACTTGTCACCAGTCTCAGCCCGCAGATGCTGGGACATTCAAATGCCCCTACAGCAAGCCCTGTAGGTGCCCAAAATTCACCAGAATGGTGCCAACATCATTATTCAGGCTGCGCTACAAGATGGTAGGCTTGGCTGGTGTCTCAGGGGATGGCAATGTATTTGGTGACAACTTGTCACCAGTCTTAGCCCGCAGATGGCGTGACATTCAAACGCCCCTACAGCAAGCCCTGTAGGTGACCAAAGTACACCAGAATAATGCCAACATCATTATTCAAGCTACGCTACAAGATGGTAGGCTTGGCTGGTGTCTCAGGGGATGGCAATGTATTTGGTGACAACTTGTCACCAGTCTCAGCCCGCAGATGATGTGACATTCAAACGCCCCTACAGCAAGCCCTGTAGGTGCCCATATAACTCCAGAATGGTGCCAACATTCAATATTCAAGCTACGCTACAAGATGGTAGGCTTGGCTGGTGTCTCAGGGGATGGCAATGTATTTGGTGACAACTTGTCACCAGTCTCAGGATTGATGGAGCAAGACTACAATTGGGGGTAGATTTGGAAGGCCATGCCTTGTAGCACCATGGAGCTCGTTCCTGTGTGGATGTCTGGATTGCCCTCCCATACCATAGCTGCTAGGAATCAGCTATGGATAATTGTTTTGCACCAATATCACCGCAAGCATGACCCCAAGCATAGTCATACGGGATTGATGAAGCAAGACTACAATTGGGGGTAGATTTAAAAAGCCCATGCACTGTAGCACCATGGAGCTGGTACCTGTGTAGGTATCTGGATTGCCCTCCCATACCATTGCTGCTAGGAATCCGCTATGGAAGGTTTTTTGCACCAATCTCACCGCAAGCATGTCCCCAAGCATAGCCAAACAGAATTGATGGAGAAAGACTACAATTGGGGGTAGATTTGGAAGGCCATGCCTTGTAGCACCATGGAGCTCGTTCCTGTGTGGATGTCTGGATTGCCCTCCCATACCATTGCTGCTAGGAATCCGCTATGGAAGAATTTTTATGCACCAAACTCACAGCAAGCATGTCCCCAAGCATAGCCAAACAGGATTGATGGAGCAAGACTGCAATTGGGGGTAGATTTGGAAGGCCATGCATTGTAGCACCATGGAGCTGGTACCTGTGTGGATGGCTGGATTGCCCTCCCAAACCATTGTTGCTAGGAATCCGCTATGGAAAATTTTTATGCACCAATCTCACCGCAAGCATGTCCCCAAGCATAGCCAATTGGTATTGATGGAGGGAGACTACAATGGGGGGGAGGTCTGGAAGGCCATGCACTGTAGCACCATGGAGCTGGTACCTGTGTGGATGGCTGGATTGCCCTCCAATACCATAGCTGCTTTGAATCAGCTATGGATGATTTTTTTGCACCAATCTCACCGCAAGCATGTCCCCAAGCACAGCCAAATGGGATTGATGGAGCGAGACCACAATTGGGGTTCGATTTGAAAGGCCATGCACTGTAGCACCATGGAGCTGGTTCCTGTGTGGATGTCTGAACTGCCCTCCCATACCATACGAGTAGCTTCGAGGAAACAGCTAAGGAAGTTTAATTTTGCACCAATCTCCAGGCATTCTATCTGGTAGCGCAGAGTGAACAATGGTGCTGTCACTATTGCTGGGTGATTCAGGTGTAGAAATGGCCTGGTATATTCAGGCATCTACATGGCTTGATGATGGGGCACTTGAATGTCAAGACATCTGCAGACTGAGACTGGCGTTAATTCTCAACCGTCACTATGCAGTCTACTGAAATACCTTGTTGGCACCATCCTTGGGTGATTTGGGCATCTATGTGGCTTGATGTATGAGCGTTTGAATGTCAAGGCATATCTGGGCTGGGACTGAGGACAAATTCTCAGCTGTCACATTGCAATCTACTGAGACACCAGCCAGGCAATTTGCATCTTGTACCGCACCTTAGATACGGATGTTGACACCATTCTGGCTTGCTTTGGACAAACGCATAACGCTAGGTATTAGCATTTGTATAACATAGCTGATGGTTGGAACGGTATTCAATCGCATGAACAATGACGACAACTTGACCATGGCCACGCAAAAATGAGTGCTCATCAGCCGCCCGTTCTTACGCACCCTGATTACAAGCAATAATTACCAGTGACATACAGCCACGATGCAAGCTATACATAGAATCAGAATAACTTCTAGCAGATGTCTGCAACAATTGATGCAACAATCAAAAGTCATTGTCTCTAATACATCATGACTACCATCACCATCAGTTCATTTCATTTGATGGCACGGAGGCGGGCCTGGAGCCGATGCTCCCACCATTACAGTTTCCTTTCGCCTTGCCAATGACTCGATTAAAACAGTCAAAGCTCGGATTGGCAAGTTACTACTACAAATGGCACACCGCCACGACGTGGACTTGGAAGGCGCCTGCGAAGGTGTTTGTGCCTGCAGCACCTGCCACTTGATATTTCCGGCAAGCATTTACAATCAGCTACCGGAACTATTGGAATATGAAGAAGATATGCTGGACATGGCATTTGGATTAACTGAAACGAGTCAACTTGGGTGTCAGGTCATTGTCATCACCGGAAATGGAGAATGCAGTATCGGAGTTGCCCAAGGCGGCGATAAACTTTTATGTGGATGGGCATGTCCCAAAGCCGCCTTAGGGAGTCAAGAGGGAAGTGGAGCTTGATGATTGAGGATGTGGCAATGTTTAGAGAACGAAGCTTGGCTAAATTATTGACCTTGGAATTGGATCAGGGAGAGCGGCAAACAAGCTGATTCTTGTCATGTAACTAACATACATTAGCACAATATTATACTATACACTGTTCCTATTATTGCCTCAAAACGGAGTGGAAGCAAGCACTTGAAGAAACGGATGCAATGCGACCAAAATGGTGCCGCGGCGGGACCAATATAGCTCCGATGACAATAACAATTACACCGTTCGATGCCGCTTCATTTACTTAGTAGATCTATAGTGTTTTAAATCAATGCTAGAGTCCAAGTGTACGCTTTAAAAGACGAGAAAGGATCCTTGGCGGCGGTGGGAAAAAAGAGGTGCGCGTTTCAAAGTTTAACGAAAACCCCAGCTTTTGAGCGAGTATGCATTGTGATGTGTTTGCTATACTTGAGTCGAATTACTAATGACAGTAAACTCGTTCTCCCGCCAAACGCAGGGCAAGGTCTCGTCGAACTTGCTCACGTAAAGACGCGGTTCGATCGCATTCACACTACACCTCACTAGGCGGAGCGACCAAGGCACCCCACACGTAGCTAAACAGGAATCGTTAGCCACGATTGCATGCTCTGCAGGTCCGTCGCAAATCGTCGCCATGGCTGACAACCTTGTTCCTACTCGGAAGCGCCAAGCAGATGGACGCATAGGAATCGCAACGCTGCATACATTCCATGCAGATGGCAATGCGTTAGGAGCGACGTCGAAAAACGACGGGTTGATAGCTTTGTTTGTATGTAGATTGCTTGCGCAAGTCGTGCGGTTGGTGATATGGCAGCATCGTTGCCGCCATCGAGGGATCACGCCATTTCGAATTTCTGCATGCAGCGTTTCGTAACGGAACCAACGCAGCAGCACGGGTTCCAAGCAGATGGTCAGTTGACGACGTGCAGCGTCAATGGGGTGCTCATGGGAGGTTGCATGCAAGTCCTACAAAGTACAACGTTGGCGTCGCCAAAGGATTTATCAGATTCTGCATGCAGCGTTTGCAACATTTTCGAAAGTAAAGGAATTTCGCTTCGTCGCCATGGTTCGCGGTTGCAGTTGGATATATTGACCAGCAGCTGTCGTTTCCTTTGTTCGCCTATTCCGGAGGCTTCGCCGTCGTCAATGTGAAGCGTTGAGCGATTAAAAAGTTCCGGCAGCAAGGTGAGTAAGTCCGAATGTGCCTGCCGCGAGTTGTTGTCGCGCTTTCGTCGCTGGCGACGCGTCGTTGCATCCCCATGGCTCATATCGGTTGAATCTTTGTCCTTGACAATCCTGCATACAGCGTTTCCTCAACCTCCATGATGCGTCACATGGGCGTAAGTAAGGAGAAGAGGTGCGCCGTTTGATAACTGCAGTCGTAACGGAGCGCCATAACAACTTGCTATGCCCCGTTTTCTTCGAAAGTCGAGGTATGGCCGCATTCTGTTCCTCGCCTCGAGGCAATAATGAAATGACAGAGAAGAGCATGTCATCACCTCACGCTTACTAAAGCCCCAACGCACGTGGCTCAGAAAAGAAAGATCAGGATCCAGTACTCCCCATTCATGTGTGATTGACGGACGCAACCGCGAGTGCGTCGAAACCGAATAATGTCGAACGATGCAGAGTATGTCACGCTGTAAGGTCGACGCCGCGACGGATAAATAATCGTGCTTTTTGTTTTCGTTCCGCTTCGTCAAGGCTTGTCGACAACAACGTCTATATGCAAGCAAGAGGATCACGAATCACGGTTCGTTTGACTATCGAATCCTCGAGAAATATTTGGTGGCTTGTGTGCATCTGCTCAGCAATCGTGGCGAACATCAGACTCCAGAGATTGGCAAACCACACTTTCGACTTCACAAATTCAGCGCAACGCAAACCAACGTATAAGATGAACAGAGACAACGGCAGCGCCCCAGACCAGCATCACAAGGCAAGCAAGAAAGAAGACAATCATAATAACATGAACAACAACTCCAAACTCCCCGCCGAGATTGACGACAAGGAGTCGGACGACAGTGAAAGACACAACAACGACACGGACGACAATGACATGGACGACCATGACGACAACGACGATCGCGGCGTCGTGAGCACTGGCGATGAGCAGCAGCAGGAGCATCACAATCAAACACACGGCGACGGCCAGTCTCGCAAACTCAAGCGCCTCCACATGAACCGCGAGTCGGCGCGGGCCCGCCGCAAGCGCAAGAAGGTATTGATGGAGTCGCTCGAGCAGCAAGTGTCCGACCTGATGAAGCGCAACCAAGTTTATAGGCTCGTCAACGAGTCACTCACGACGCAGGTGCAGCAATTGGAGTCGGACTTGGCTGTCGCCAATGCTACCATTGTCATGCTGCGGACGAATAGTGGCAATGCTGCTGCTGCCAATGGTTCCAACAATGGATCATTGTCGTCGTCACAGCAGCAGCAGCAGCAGCAACACTTGTTTGGTGGAGGAAACGCCGCCAATGTATCATCTGCCGGAGACATGATGAGCTCCCACAGCGCCAGTAGCAGCAACGACTCGGCCATTCATCGCTTCTTGGCGTCGCAGCATTCGCGCCGGGCCAGTGGCAACTTGTTTCACAACACGGCACTCTCGGCGCAAGACTATGGACTCTTTGGGAATAGCAACAGAAGCGGTAACAACGTTGGTGGTGGATGCAGCAGCAGTCAGGATAATATGCAGCAGCAGCACCGCCAGCGGGATTTACAGTCGCAGCTTTCGCAGGTGAACATTGATCGAGTGCTTGCCAATCTGCTGCAGCAGCAACAGCAGCATCACTTGGCAGCGTCGCCGCGACATGATCGTGTTGCGGTGAACCAATACTCGTCCCTTCCTCCCAATGATACATTGGCATCGGCAGTGGAAATGGGACGTTTGCGAGCCATTGGGCAGCGACTGGATCACGTTAGCGGCGGCGCCGACGTTGCTGCTTTGGATAGTCCCACCGTGGCCGACGACTCGCGCCGCAAGGCGTACGATGCCATATTAAAGTACCAGCAGCAGCAACAGCAGCAGTATCAGCAACAACATCAGCAGCAGTTTCACAAGCAGCAGCATTACGAGCATGGCAAACAAAAGGACCATGACAACAACCTCTAAGGCAATGGAGCCGACAGGACCCAGTATATGTAAATGTGTGAATGTAGCCGAAAAAGGCTTTCGCGTTGCTCGGAATCTTTCCATGCAGCTGCAGATTAGTGAATCATCTTAATAACTTAGAGAGAAAACGTTTTTACATTGGAACATACTTTACATACAGTAGCACCATCAATACATAGCTAGACAATTACAAGTTTGACGGTATAAACACTGAATAGCCCGATAGTGCAGTCGCCATGAGGCAGCTCGATATTTGCGGATGCCAGTGAACCTCCTTAAACTGCTCGCTGCCGCAGTGGACGAACAACAGTTGCGGTGGAATCTCCAAATCCTTGGTAGTAGCATCCTCTTCCACCGACAAGTCGTAAACGTAGGCACCGCTATCATCACTGGCAGCCAACATGCTTTCATCCGTTGGATGCCATTCGACGGATGTAATGGGTGTCTTGTGAACGGTGAAGCGAGCCAGTGGATCAGGACTCTCCTTGCTAAAGTGACGAAGATCCCATACGGAAAGAGTTCCATCATCACCACCAGTGGCCAGTAAATTGGAAACGAGTCGATTCCACGACAAGACATTGACATCGGCTCCATTCGCATGAATCTTGTGACCAAGCATGGCCTTGTGGGGCGCTCGCGTGTCAAAGATCCGAATGTAGCCGCCGCATTCGGCAGCGCCAAAGACGGTCGCTTCCGTCGGACTCCACTGCAAGTCTTCCACGGACGGATTCACGTCAACTAATCGATCAGTCGTATTGCTGCTTTCGTAAAAGCTAGAGACGGCGTAGCTGCCTTCCTCGCGGGGGTTCCAAAGGTGAATGCTTCCGGAGCAGTCGCCCGATGCGAGCAAGCCTTGCTTTTGAAGGGACCAGTCGAGTGCATAACCTTCCGTTGAGTGACCCTTGTACGAGAAGAAGGGTTTCTTTGGAATGTCATTCATCTTGGTCGTTTTGCCTTCGGATGTGGAGAATCGCTGCAATATGGAAGAAACATTAAACAGGTTGACCGTCCCTTGGTCACTCCAAGTAGCAACAATTTCCGTTCGTTGCGGCATGCATCGAACGCGATTGACGCCTCCATAGTGCGGTATCGAGTAGTGTTCCATGATTGGATCCAAGTCAACTTCGTCGTCAGACTCTTCATCGGCTGATTCATCATCCTTTTCGGGGTCATACTCCTCGCCCAAAATGTCGTCGTCAGTTTCCTGCTGCACCTTGCTCAAGTCGGCTAGTTTCATGACAGTCAAACTATTTTGTCCAGCTCGATCTGCTTGCGTTCCAATGGCGGCAATGAGAGAATGTGGAAACTTGGTCCGAGCGTCGCCAAGATCGTCTCGTATAAAGTCAAACGAAAGTGATGGCCATTCGCCCGTTAAAAAATGAACCATTTTATATGCCGACGGATCCATTTCCAGCTTTCCAGGTTCCAACGGCTCGCCAGTGAGAGGATTCCAGGATTGAATCACTTCCATGCCGTCTCCATCGCCACCTTCATTGCCTTGGTCGTCGTCAACATCGTCGGCATCTTCCCACTGCTCGTCGTCTTCGTCTTCAGCGACGATTTCTGGAAATGGATCTTCGAAACGCAAATTATCCTTCGTTTCTTCCTTTGCTTCTCGAAGAGCTGGAGCTAAAGGTGATTTGGATTTTGAATCGTTGTTGTCCGCCTTGGCGGGACGATTTCGCTTGGTTTTCTTTCCCATGGTGACGGATTTTAAAGAAGGAAGGAACGAAACCTTGAATGGCGTTCATCCTCTCCAAGCGGTCGATGGTCAGACGCTTCTAGAATGTGAGTACCGTTCAGACTCGACACATGGTACGTCATCGACCTGATGACGTCGCGGCGAGCTGACTGCGCGCGGCGCGGCGGAGGCGTACGCACGACGCCGATTGTTTCGTTTCGACTGCAACCCCTCACATCTTTCGTCTCCTTCGCACTTGTAAACCATTCAATTGACCAACATGAAATTCTCCCAGGCCTTCCTCGTCGCCCTTGCTGCATCCAGTGCATCTGTCAGCGCCTTTGCGCCTGTCCGTAAGTCTTGAATCGGAGGAGTGGATCCTTTGCGCGCACGTCAGCCTGAGTGTCGTCAAAATTTGTGAATCTTTCTTGCAATTGCATTCTAACGCACATTCTCATCATCAGGCCCTCAATTGAGTGTCCGCGTCCCAACCTTTGACTCTGTGTTCGAGCTCGAGGCCAAGAAATCCATTGAAGACCTCAGTGATGCCGAACTCAAGGGCAAGAAGGTTCTTATCCGATGTGACGTTAACGTTCCACTCGACGGCAAGACGATCACGGACGACACGCGCATCCGCGCCTGCATTCCCACCATTCAATACTTGACAAAGAAGGGAGCGATCGTTTCCGTCTGCTCGCACTTGGGACGCCCCAAGGACGGACCAGAGGACAAGTTCTCCCTTGCTCCTTGCGCCGACCGCATGGGCGAGCTTCTCGGACAGACTGTCACTCTCGCACCGGACTGCATTGGTGAGGAGGTAACCAAGATTGTTGATGCCGCCAAGGAGGGTGATGTCATCATGCTTGAAAACACTCGTTTCTACAAGGAGGAGACCAAGAACGAGCCTGGATTCGTTGAAAAGCTTGCCGCTCCGTTTGACCTTTTCGTCAACGACGCCTTTGGTACTGCCCACCGCGCCCATGCCTCCACGGAAGGTGTCACCAAGTTCCTTCAACCGTCAGTTTCTGGCTTCTTGCTTGCCAAGGAACTCGAGTACCTTGATGGAGCCGTCAAGAACGGAAAGAAGCCCATGGCTGCCATTGTTGGTGGATCCAAGGTCTCATCCAAAATTACCGTCCTTGAGGCCCTTCTTGACAAGTGCGACAAGATTATTATTGGAGGAGGCATGGTCTTCACCTTCTTGAAGGCCAAGGGTCTTGGAGTTGGTTCGTCCCTTGTCGAGGACGACTACGTTCAGACTGCCAAGGATGTTTTGGCCAAGGCCGAAAAGCTTGGAAAGGAAATCCTTTTGCCAATTGACATTGTCATTGCCGACAAGTTTGCCCCGGACGCCGAGTCCAAGGTTGTCCCGGTTGATGCCATTCCTGATGGCTGGATGGGACTTGACAACGGTCCGGAGACGACCGCACAACAAAAGGAGGCACTCAGCGACTGCAAGACTGTCATGTAAGTTCCTGAGTGGCTGTGATTTTCGTGGCTAAAATGATTGTTGTGGCAGGTTTTGCTAATTTTACAAACTTTTTTCTACAACGCAGCATGAACGGACCAATGGGAGTGTTCGAATTCGAAAAGTTCGCAGCCGGAACATTGGGAATTGTCAACATCCTCGCCGACTTGACCAAGGAAAAGGGTGCCATCACCATCATCGGAGGAGGAGACTCTGTTGCCGCCACTGAGCAATCTGGACGTGCCGGAGACATGTCTCACATCTCCACGGGAGGAGGTGCTTCCCTAGAACTTTTGGAGGGCAAGGTTCTTCCAGGCGTTGCCGCCCTGAACGACAAATAGATTATGCGGACGGCCTACCTACCGGTGCCTGCATGATTCCACGAGACTGTAGTCTATAACCACACGCTGTAATAAATTCTTATTGGATTCAAACTTTAGTTACTGTCTTGTAAATGTGACGAGTTTATTTTTCGCATACTTTAACAACACGACGTCATGTCACGTCAACAACAAAATTGCAACTGAAGAAACAAGTGGTTCTTTCGGCAGTAATCTAAAACAGAAGTGTGCACCCCAAACAGGAAACAGTTTGATTCGCGAAGCTCACAAGGCAGCCGGCTCTAGTAATGGCTTGTTTCCTTGCATTGAACCGAGTTGCCATCGCAAAGCATTAGACAGTCTTGCCAATGGCGTCATAGTGACAACTTGCAATTTCGGTGCATGATGTGGAACATAATCAACCTCAATGCCGCCTTCATCACTAATTGATGCTTCAGCAGCTGCTTCGCTCTCATCGGTGCTTGATCCTTGTCCATCGGCACGCAGTAGTCGATCGCTCTTGGCTTGCTCTGCCAGCTTCAGCCCCTCCTGCGCCATGGCGCACCATGCCTGGGAAACTTCCACAAGTGTGCTAAACGCTTGGCGTTTTATTTGATACTCGAACGGGCAAGATTGCACAAACACAACGTCGCAGCTTGCCTTGACGACGCAAGTGTATCGCTGCTGTGATGGTTGATTGTCGCCAACAAGTACATCATTCGGCAAGCAGGTAGGTTCAGACTCTTCCTTTTCGGCTCGTACAAGCCATCGCTCCACGACGCAGAATCGGTCATTGAACGGAATATCGGCAAAAGTGGTTTTCGATTCGAGGATTGCTAACCGCTTGGAGAGGACGATATACCGCTGCGTCTTGGTTGTCGACGCGAATGGAGGCCCTAGCAACGAATGCGTCTTGGCCTTGAATGATATCGATCGTTCCTGCATGAATTCAATGGCTATTCTGTAGTTGTGATTATGTCTTTGCCGATCAACTGTCGCGCTTGCCGGATGCAGCGAGGTGCACGCAACTGCCATGACATCGTTTGAAGCAACATTCTTCCATGGTCCGTAGCAAATGTCCACATCGCCTCGCTTCCGTTGACAGTCGATAAAGTTGTATGGCGCATCATACGCGTAAAAGACGCTGAAAACTCAATGACGTTAAGTCCGACGAAACGTTCGCCCGCCTCGTTGCAAATCAAGTTGGTACCAAGCGGAGGATAATACATGTTGATCCAGTCCTCGTCTGAGATCTCCAATTGAGCGTTATGGTGATGAGATTGATTCAGTGGTGACGCGAGGATGTCATCTATCCCTTCCAAGTCATCTCTCTCAACAGAGTCAATAGCATTGTATGCCGCCTCGTCGCGATCTTCCTCCTCCATGGGCAAGCCTTTATCATTCACGTCCAGCGCACTATCATGAGCATGCCCGCATAGCCACCGAATTGCCCTTGGTTTCTTCGCGTCCTCACTGCCTTTGGCAGCTGTCGCGTCGTCGTCATCGTCCTTCGGATAGTAGTACTTGTAACCTGCTCCAGCCGCCTGCGCCGTGAGCGCACCCACGAGAAAGAGCCATGGATGCGTCACGGCTGTCATGACTGCCAATATGGCAACGCCAACGTTCGGCGCCGTGACATGCGACTGTAGCGTTCTTGTCCAATGGACTTTTTGAAAGTCGGAAGGTGAAAAGTAGGGAATGACTGAATCCGAGTCAGAGTCGCTGTCACGTGAATTGTTTCGCCTTTTACGTCTATTGCTGTTCAAAAGTGAGCTGAGTGATGCTAGTCGGTAATGATTGTCGTCGTCATCCTGCGGGCCGAGCCAGTCCGTGACGCAAGTTGTAGTGCTTCGCGAGGCAAGCTGCCGATTGTGGTGGTCGATCTTTGCAACTGCTGACTTTGTAGCGTTGCAAGGTGACAGTGAATTGACAATTTGCTTCCCCTGCGGCTCATCCGATGTCTTCTTTTCTTCAAGCGAGGATACTTCGCTTTCATTAAACGACTTGTCGAGATATTGTTGCGGCTGTTTCGCATTGCAGCAGCTGTCGTTGCAGTAGTCAGCACTGGCACTACTTTGATTGGGTAGATCAAATTGAACGTAGATAACTGGATCCCGTATAATCGGAGCCGTTTGATGACGAAAGGGACGGCCTTTTTTACGATGCTCCGATGGAGGCGAGGATGCCAATTCAAGTTCGACGGCGTTGCTTGTTTCGTCTGCCGTTTCAGACGGAGTTGTTCTACAGTTCATCGGCATTACCATGGCTGTAATGCTGAATCAGCTTTTGCTAATTGCAAGAACGACTTGGCCAAAATTTTCTTTACTTTATGCAATCTGCTACCGATAGTCTCAATATAGTCTCAATCTACTAAACGACGCTCGGATCCTTCT